>OV050031.1:157032804-157505304 GCA_920105625.2 Clusia tigrina
ACTATTTTTTAATATTTCACAACGTCGAACCATATTCGCCCGCCTCAACATCACTCAAACAATTTCACTAGCCCCGCTGGGGGGAAGTACTAAGAATCAAAATTGTTCTTGTTTTCGAGAATGCTCTGGCTATTTATTTTTAAGCATTTAATTGAAAAATTGGAATTAACTTGGAAAAAGCACTCAACTTTTTAGAAAATCACAGCTTGATAAAAAATCGACTTTGTACATAGAAATCCCCCCCCCCCCCCTTATGGCGTTAAAGGACGATTTCCTATTTCTATCACCCAAAATTTGCATTTCTTTTCCCCTCTAATTTCACATTCTATCGGATCGCCTCATCGCTTAACGGTACTCAATGTTGCATTCTCCAGCCCAATCGCTCGCACTCACACCTACCGTATGCCCATTCAGAGGTCAACCGTCCATCCTTGTCTGACCCAGCAAGGCAGTCCTTGCAACTGCCATGATAAGTAGGTCAACAACCTCTTTCTACTTTGGCTTTGATCGACTATATATATATATATATATATATATATATATATATATATATATATATATATATATATATATATATATATATATATATATATATATATATATATATATATATATATATATATATATATATATATATATATATATATATATATATATATATATATATATATATATATATATATATATATATATATATATATATATATATATATATATATATATATATATATATATATATATATATATATATATATATATATATATATATATATATATATATATATATATATATATATATATATATATATATATATATATATATATATATATATATATATATAGTTGTCAAAAAATTTATTGTTAAGAAAGTGTTGTGTCTAATTAACGAATATTTGACCTTGTCAAAACTCTTTCTTGACAAACTGTATATGTATGATATTTACTTATTTATTATTTGTAGACCAATAATTTATTGTTAAAGTAAAATGTGTAGGGAGCACTAGCTACCAGGGCGTATATATATTATATTTTATATGTATATATTTGTAGGAAGTAAAAACTAATGTGTAGGATAATATAAAAAAAAGTATTAAGCGGAGGAGATGCGGCAGGCTCGCTTGGGGAAGGTATCGAGAGGATGTCAGGAGGCGGCGATTTAAAAAGGTGAGTGAGGCAACGGATGAAATATGACAGTTTATTGTCTATTATCTAGGACAACATTATTTTCACCGAGACCACCAATGCTTAGGATATTACTTCCAAAAAGCTGGCAGTGCTTTCGCTACCTTTAGTTCACTTGCAATTTCCAGAGAAACAAAGGATGTATATAGCTGTTTTAAGACCAATTCTTTTTATGGTGGCCGAATTTACAAAAAATGGTTGTTAGTACAAAGAACAGTAAGGTAAAAATAACAGCTGACATATTTATTAGTGGGACCATCAGAACGACCAAAACGGTAGTTTTAGATATTTTGCTCAATCTGCGACTTGTCAGGTCATTCAGCGAAAGAAGGCTGCGAATTCAGCTGTTAGATTAAAAGACACTCACCAGCGGTTGGGAGGAGATGCAGGATATAGTTGACTTTACGACGTTTTGATGGTATTCCTGATTTTTGTGACTAATCCGCACCCTGCTATTTATTCAATAGGAGGTGCATGCTCCAATTAGTGGTTACAGCTAAAGAGGAAAACTTATTTTGGTTCAAGAAGAAAAATATGTCTGCACAGATTATCTACATTTATCCAACGGATATTCCAGTGTGCTGCAAAGTGGATAAACTCACCTGAGAGAGTACTATGAAACCATCTCGCTTAAATCTCGGTATTCCCATAGATACAGAGACATAGGGGACATGTACTATTTTGAATGAGCAGGATGGGATATAGCTAAATATACCTGGTAAAAATAAATTTCTAGCGCCAAAAATATCTACTATCCATAAGTAGACAAAATGTAGATATCGTCATAAGTGTTCTAATGGGTTGCTCATGGCAGGAGATTAGGAATCGTCAAAAATTATTTTTGGAGGAATTGCATGGATGAGGAAGAGCGGTAGTCCATTAGTTTCTCTTACTTTATTCTTAGTTGTTTTTTCTGATTTCTTGCGTTTCTACTAATTCTTATCGCATCGGTAGTGCATTTTAAAATAGTAGCCCCTGGGCAAAACAGACGAAAAATACACTTCTAATTTCAAACCTGATATATGAGGTAGTCTCATCAACCAACGAACATAAAACTTTAACGGAACAATCCTGCTTTGCAGTTTATCGTGCCCTACATTTGATTAGCAGAGACATTATGTCAATCTCTGAATTAAGAGACGGTAACTTATTACTGCTTGTTAAAGACAAAACAACAGTTGGTAAATTTCTCTCAGCAAAGGAAGTAATTGTAATTTGCCCTATCAAGTGCAGCCTACACAATGCATACAATTTCTCAAAAGGTACAGTCTACGCTCCATGCTTAAACAAAATTCCAAACGAAGAAATTATCAAGGAATATATAAGCTAGTTGGAGTTGAATTGTATAAATTTACAAAATTGGTGTTGTCTTACTTTCATTTGATCTTTACCACCCACGAAAAAATTAACATTTCTTGGCATTCTGTTCCCTTAAGAGAAGTTTTTCTAAACACCATGCGTTATAAAACGAATCTAAACGAATCCTAGAAGCTGGGACACACCAATAAACGCTTATTGTCACCTGCAACCTTCCATCCCATTCCACTCTTGACACTGTGAATATCAGTCCGAAAAACATGCAGTTTCTTCCAAAGACAGAATAGCAAAAATAATTCTTAAAAATTAAAACAATAAACAAGTGCACTAAGCGAGAGATGAAAGAAATCCACAGAACCCAACACACTACAAATATCACAAGCGCAAGCTATGCAACAATCATCTCTCAAAGCGAAAGTATTGACATAACAAAAACATTTACAAGCAATGAAAGAGTATATTATCATAGCTTAATTTCAAAACATCAAGACCAGCAAATGCCAACCCAATTATCCAACTGTTCTAATACGAACAATCTCATCATCCTATTACCCAGTGTGAATTTCAAAAGTTTTCAATAACATATAAACGAATACACAAACAAACTATCATGAATTACAACTCTCCATTAACGAAGAAATCGTTGACGTAATTTGTCTACACACCAATAGTAATATTATTATTCACAAGCAATACACAGGATACTTCTATAATTTATCAACAAGCACCAACAAAAAATTAACCATAGGGGTAGAAAAATTGAAAACGTAATTCTATCCAAAAACTTAATTATCAATTACGATTCCCCACCCACTTCGATCGACGATTCCCCACACCCCACTTCTCCACTCACAAATCGTTTACGCACATCAACATATCCTGTTATACACAACTGTTCAGCCTACAGGTTATCGAAAATTGAAAATATAATGCCTAGATAAAAAAAATCAAGACAGATTGTTAAAAATACCCCTCCGGTGGTCGGAGGAGATTATTCTGCCGCCAGGATCACCAGCTTTGTTTTCTGAATCCAATATTTGGTCCGGATTAGCCGCAACATTAATTGATTCCACCTGGGTAGGGACACTTGATGGATGAATTTGACCACCAGATGAGTAAAGTGACCGTAGTAGGGCAGAATGATAGGATGTCTCTCCGAAAATGGCAAATGTGTAGTGAGCGCTAACCGACCATTTATGAGCAGAGTACCGTCAGAGTGCACGAATGGATTTAAAGCAAAAAGCAAACTGGAGCTGGGTATCGGTTTCCGTGCCGCAAGTGCGCGGTACTCCTTGTGGTAATATATTTGCTGCGATAGCACAATGAGGCATGTGGTCGATTCAGCGATTTCCCCCAGAGTAAGCGGCGAGCCTTTGCCAGGGGTCGTGTCCCGATGTTTCGCCGAAGAGTAGCGGCGCGCAAAATTTAGCACTCGGAGGGCCCGGGACATTGAGGAGAAACACAACATTGGGTCATCCGCAGAGGACACATACACTACAAGACACTTTGCAGGTCGTTGCTCTTCATCGGTTGCTAACAAGTTTTCTTCGAAAGGAGGGGTCCACCGTTCCGGCTCCTACAGCAGCCAGGCTGGGCCTTCCCATCAGAGCTTGTTGTTGAGTAGTGCATCAGGTACTAGCTAAATCTGCTGGGTTATCTTCTGAGAGGACATGACACCATTTTTTCACCCTCACCTTGCTGGTAATGGCAGTGACTCGAGTCGCCACGAAGATACATAGTTCTAAAAGTGGAAGTTCTCAATGGGGCCACCCGATATTTTGCCACTAGTAAATGGGTAGAGATGGAATTTTCACCTTTACACCGTACGGAAAGGGCTGCAGCATATTCCAACTGTGAAGCGTCACAGAAGGCGTGGAACTCAATATCGCGATCAGGTGCAGATCGTACCCAGCGAGGCAAGCGTACTTGGGAGATTTCCTGATACTGCGATAAAAAGTGTTTCCACCTTGTTAAAGTGGTAGGAGTATGTTGCTCGTCCCAACCTATTTGATCCAACCATATATGTTGCATGAAGATCTCAGCGGAGATGACAATAGGAGCCAATCATCCCGCTGGGTCGAACAGCTGTGCGATGACCGACAGGACCTTACGTTTGCTGTATACGGGAACCAGAGGCAAAGCTGCCACCAAAGTGCGAGTGGTGCTGGTCCATCGAATTGGAGAAAATCGTCCCGGAGGCAAACCGGATAAAATTTCTGTAGAGTTTGCAGCCCATTTTCTCATTGAGAACCCTGCTGAATCCAAGCTCTCAATCAGCTTATCCCTAGTGCGGATGGCAGTAGTAATATCATTTGTACCCACTAGAGCGTTATCCACGTACATCGAGCCACGCAACACTTGAGGAGCCAACGGAAACCTGCTCTCCAAGTCGTCTGCTAATTGCAAAAGTGTCCTTCTAGCAACGTAAGGAGTTGAATTCATCCCAAAGGTGACCGTTTTCAATTCGTAATCAGATATCTCAGTGTCGGGAGATTCATTAAACACAATTCTTTGATATGACGTTTGACGGGGACATACAGAAGCTGGCGATACATCTTTTGTATGTCCCCATTCAGAACATAGCGAAACATACGCCACTTGATGATTAGCCGGGTCAGATCTGCTTGCAACCCCGGCCCTGTGTGCAACACGTCTTTCAAATTGAAGTCGCCTGTGAGGCGTTGAACACCACTCGAGGTGCCTTGATTACTGCGTGATGTGGCAAGAAATAATGAGACAGCAATTACTGACGGGGGTGGACCTTGCGCATGTGATTTAACGTCACATATTCGAGTACCATCGCGTCGTGCTGTTGTTTACCAGCCGGAACCGAAGCTTCTCTGGAACAAACCCTTGTTTGAACGAGAGAGAATGTATTTTTCTTCCCGAATTATCCCGACGAGTCGGCTGGGTGTACAGATTGAGGCACTCTTGATCAGATTGGGGAGCTTCCGATCTTGCGGAGGCTGTTCAGTTTCCAAGAACTGCAGTAGAAGGTGATCGAGTGAAGTAGCTGCAGATACTTGCAAGCGAGTTGTGAAGGTAGATATCCGATCATGTGGCAAGGGCGCTGTAAAGATCCAGATAAAGACGGTTTCTTGGGCAATTAACGACCCCACTATGTTGCGGCGCAACCCATCAAGCAATACCTGAGGTTGAAGGTCCTCTCCGATCAACAAATTGACTTGAGTGGAGTGTGCGGTGCTAGCGTCGGCTAATCCGAAGTTTCGCAGTGTGTTGCTATTCCTTTCTCAATGGAAGTTGTGGCAGTTCACCTGTCAGGGCAGGCAACACCAGGGCCGACACTTGGAAAAAAAAACTAAGGAAAAAGCAACCAAATTCTTAAGCCAACGAGATAAAACTTAGACTTGATGCCATCATAATTACGGCAGCGGGTCAATCGTCAAACGCCGACATCCTTAAAGGTTAAATCCAGTAGTGCGTTGAAAGAACTAGATGGAGATGTTCGGCGCATATATCAGGGTAACAAAGGAGACCTGGCAATCAAGCTTAAGAGTGCTCCCGAAAATAAGACGGCAAAATATAAGGCGGCGGTGGAGGAAGTTCTCAGAGATGCGGTAAAAGTAATGGCAAATACGCACACCATCAGTATATAATGTAGAGATATGGACACGATCACTACTCGAGGAGATCTGCGAGGCCTTGAAGGAGAAGGACAACATCTGTCGGCCTTACGTCTCGGCAATACGTAATATGAGAAAGTGCTATAACGGTACACAGATAGCGTGTATCCATCTACCCGCAAATCATGCCAAAAATTTACTGACTGCACGTAACATCCAATTCAGATGGGTGAATTGTAGAATTCGGGAGACAGTATCAATCAAGCGTTGCTTCTAATGCTGGGGCTATGGTCATCTGTCTCATCACTGTATTGAATCCATAGATAAAAAACACATTTGTAGAAAGTACGGCGAAAGGGGCCACCTGGCAGAAAACGGTAAGAGAGGTGCGCTCAATGCGAAGGCAATCATGCACCTGGCAGCTACAAATGCCCTGTACGAGTATATTAGAAGACGAGAAAATATAGCAGACAATGAAAATCGTGCAACTGAACTTATACCGATCCGCGGCGGCCCAGGATCTCCTGAACCAAACTGTGTTCGAACAAAAATTCGATGTGGGGCTACTGTGTCAGCAACATCGAAATTTTAATTGTCACAACTGGGTGCAGGATGCGCTCGGTAAAGCTGCTATATGGGACTTAACGATTGCGCAATTCAGCAGAAGATGACAATGGCGGAATGTGTACTTTTTTTCGTGCTATGCTCCCCCAGTATGACTCTAGATGACTTCGAACGGATGCTGATGGCTTTGGTGACAGAAGCGGCAGATAAAAGTCCGGTCGTAGTAGCAGGAGACTGCAACGCCTGGTCCACAGCATGGGGAAGTACACGCGCAGATCAGCGAGGAAGAATTCGGCTCGAATGCCTTGCTCCATTATCGCTAGACCTTTTAAACCACGGAAGTAAGAATACATTCGAAACATGGATGGGTTCCGTGAAAGATCTCACCTTCGCCCACAATGTTATAATTCGCAACGCACAGTGGCAAGTCAGCAGCATATACACACAGTGATCACCGGGCTACTGAAATAGATATCACTGAGCAGAAAAAGCAACGAATTCGCAAAGTGCCAACAAAACGGTGGAAATGGCAGGTTTTTGACGTGGAAGCCTTTAATACTGCCTGGAAAGATGCGGAAATCCCGCTGGACACGGCAGAAAATATGGCTGTCAGCATAACGGACAAACTCAGCATGGCCTGTGACGTGGCAATGTCAAGAGTATCAAGCAGAATTGTGAGGAAAACAGTCTACTGGTGGAGTGACGAAATCACTAATGCGAGGAAAAGATGTAACCAAGCGCGCAGAAAGGCACAACCAGCTCGCAAGATGCCAATTTGGGAATCTCTGCATCATGTGCATAAAGAGTGTAGGAAAGTACTGAAAGTAGCCATTAAAAACAGCAAAAACGCATATTCTAAGGAGCTCTACGACAGTTCTGATCTCGATCCACGGGGTAACGCATATAAATCAGTGATGGCCAAAATTAAAAGGCCAAAAGCACCGCAACCAATAGAGGATAAATTTATGCGAAAGGTGGTTACAGCGCTCTTTCCCCCACAGGATGAACGAGTTCTGTACAACGGCCAACGAATAAACAGCACAGAAATCCCCGAGATTTCCACTGATGAGGTTGTGTTCACTCTGCGGAAAATCGCTAACAGCAAAGTACCCGGTCTAGATGGTTTGCCCAACATTGCGGTAAAAGCGCCGGTTAAGGCAACACCTGAAATCTTCACGCAGGTGTACAATGCGTGCTTAAAGGAGGGAATATACCCATATATTTGGAAAAGGCAGAGGCTGGTATTACTGCTTAAGCTTGGAAAACAACCAGACCACCCACTCTTGTACAGACCATTTTGCATGAACGAGACGCTGGGTAAAATCTTCGAGAGAATTTTCTGTGATAGACTGCAAGAACCACTTGAAAACTCAGGGGGATTGGCCGCCACTCAATTTGGATTTCGGATTTCGCGATCCACCGTAGATGCAGTCCAAGCAGTGATGGAAATTGCATGAGAAGCTCTCAGCGGGAAGAGATTGGTAAATGGGAGCAAAAAATGCTGCGGAATAATCACATTAGATGTGAAGAACGCCTTCAACTCGACGAGTTGGCCCTTAATTATAAGCGCCCTCCGGAAATTCGCTGTCCCTGAGTAATTGTTGTGAAATTTAGCTTGTTATTTTGACAACCGAGTACTACTGTACGATACGGACGAAGGGGCAAAGCAATATACGATCACGGCGGGAGTACTTCAGGGTTCTGTGCTCGGCCCTAGATTAAGGTATGTACAATGATATACTCCAACTGGATCTACCTGAAGATACTACGGTGGTAGCTATGCGAACGACATTGCTATGGTACCAGTAGCAAAACAGCTGGATATGCTACACACGATATGCAATGATGCCATCGTCCGAATAAGAAGCTGGATTGATCACTCAAAACTGGAATTGGCGACCCAGAAAACAGAGGTGGTCCTGGTGAGCTCCAAAAAAGTGCGAGAGCATATAACAATAACGTCTTAGGACAGTATGAAAAATAGCTGCTCGCGTAAACGGTGCGCTCACAAAGATGATGCCAAACTTGGGAGGGCCCAGATCAAGTCGAAGGCAGTTACTATCGATGTAACAAGCTCGATCATCCTATATGCGGCTCCAATTTGGGCAGAAGTCGCGCGTACAGAGAGTGTCTCAAAAGGAATCCGATCTGTATACAGGCTCAGCGCGCTAAGGGTTGCTAGCGCCTTTCGGATAGTTTCGGATGATGCCATTTGTGTGTTATCAAGTAAGCCACCAATCGACCTGCTTGCATTTGAAATGCAGGAGTTGTATAGGAGAGCGGCAAGACTAACGGCTGCAGATACGCTAGAAATTAGACAAAAAACCAAGCAACAATGGCAGCAAAGATGGGAGCAATCCAGCAAAGGCTGATGGACATTCCGACTGATTCAAAATATCAACGAATGGTACTCGCGCACACACGGCGAACTTAACTTCTATTTAACGCAGATGCTTAGTGGCCACGGGAGCTTCAAGGAATACTTGCACAAATATAGATACGATGATGACCTATTTTGGCCAAGTTGCCCGGGAGAGCAGGAAGACGCGCAGTATGTACTTTTTCATTGCCACGCGATTTAACGAGAGCAGAAACAACTAGAGCGCTATCTTAGGAGAACAACCAGCAGTGGCTAATCTGGTAGCGCATATGTGTGGAACCGTGACTAAATGGGATGCAGTTCTACAGTGTCCATTATGGTGATAACTCTGCGGAACAGTCAACGAGCCCGAACAGCAGCACGCCTAAGCCAGCGCAGTGCTGAGGAAAACATTAATAGGGGCGGATCAGGAAGTAGGAGTGAAAATGGACAGACCTAAGACTGACGATTGAGTGGTAACGCTCGTAACGGCCTCTCGTCGTATTATCTAAAGGTGAAGTCCCGGGAGGATAATCCGGCCGGACATAGGGGTGAATTTAGTGGGTTAAGGCCCCACACAATAAGGGTTTTTGACTGCCTTACACCTCGTAAAAAAATAATAATAACGAAAATAGCATTTTTTGCGAAATAGTCTTTCTCTGAACTTAATTTCTCCGTCTCCTTACGTAAATTAAGCAAATCTTCGTTTGTTCTACTCTGAATTACAGACCAGGCTTGATCCGCCACCTCATTTCGCGACATAGCTCTTCCGGCTTTTGCTTGCTTCCAGAATTCTTGAGCTTCTCCCCTGCTCGTATTAGATTCGAACTGGTCAAAAAGTTTCCGAATAAACAGTTCTATCTCCGACTGTACCGACTTCAACTTATTCCTGACTTCTCCGTCAAACAAACTCGGGCTCACACCTTGCTCTCCTAATTTCCCTAGCCCAGCATTAAATTTATCTGACCATTCGTATACACCACGTAATTTTCCGCAAAGTATCTGACCCCGCTGTCCGTGACCACATGAGGTAACAGCTCCTCGTTGTTCCTGTCTCTCAGAATCAATAGCTCCTCTATCCGCTTGGATGGAACGAAATCTCGATCGAAACTCCTCTAACTAAAGCATATTTGGCTGAATGGGAGAGTGAAGTTGGAAAAACTATATAGAACTTGTTTGTAGTTACCAAGGCAAGAATAAGAGAAATCCACAAGGAATACCATAGTGGGCCTAGCGGAGGATATTTGTGGTAACTAAAACAGTCGAGAAAATGAAAACACGATTATATTGCGTTGGTTGCCAGCAATCAGTAGTTCACTGGATCCGTGCTTGTGAAAGGTGTACGCTGCCTAGGGATCGACCCGTCCCATTCGTGGGAAAATGCATTTATATAATTTGGGAGCGGTTTTTAGCGTATTGCAATGGACATCGGAGGTCCGTTTCTAATGAGTGACTCCGGCAACAAATATGTTCTCTTCAGAATCGACTATTTTAGAAGAAGACCAGAATTATATCTCATTCCCGATCAAGAGTCTAAGACCGTTACAGATGCATTTATCAATAATTGGGTCGGCAGATTTGGAGCTCCCCTTGAGTTGCACTCGGATAAAGGCAGAAATTTCGAGTCAGCGATATTCAAGAAAATGAGTGAATTGATGGGCAACGTAAAGCTCGCACGACCCCCCTATAGCCACAAACTGATGGAATGGTAGAAAGATTTCATCGTACACTTTAGGAATACCTGAGGAAAGTTGTGGACAGAAATCAGAAAGATTGGGAACAACACATACCCCTGTTCCGAATGGTATACCGATCTGCAACACCAGCCAAGGCTACTTTCGGTTGTGATATAATATTACCTGCAGAAATTTGATACCTACTTATCCACGGAAATTTCATGTAGCAGTTTTGTAGCTGAAAAATGAAAACAGTTGAATGAAATTCATGGAAACATAAGAAATCGCACAAAATGATGAGTGATAAAATGAAAGCCAGATATGAAGTACGAGCAAACTCTAAGGGATTTCAGGAGGGGCAGCTTATTATGCTTCATAGTCCGCAAAAGAAAAATGGATTATCGTCAAAACTGCAAACACACGGGGAAGGTGATAAAGCAGATAAATCAAGTAGTATACCGCGTCCAGTTGGCGATAAATGTCAGCAACAAAATGAAAGTCGTTCGTATTGTAGTGCATGTTATGATTTCAATTTAGTTGCGAAAGTGATTTCTTTGAATGAATCCAACCATATATTGAAATAAAAATTTACACATTTTCCTTCATTTGAGAAGTTCCCTTTAGGGATACCTGTTTATTACCCTTCGTAAATCTCTGTCAAATCATTGTTGGCTTAGTGTAATTGTTAGGATAGGGAGGTAGTTTTAGTGAGTAAAAATCTCACACTATTGGGTGGTGCTTCTAAGTAAGTCTTAAGGTAAGTCCTTTCATCAAAATGAAAATTTGGATAAAATGTGTAATAACAATGTCGTTTAGGCGCTTTCAGGGTTTCTTTTCTCCAGCAGTTGCAGGATGCTCTGCCTCGGTTGGCTTCCTACGCCCTGGATTTTCTCATGTAGGCTTTGTCCAAACGTTCGTCCCGGTATGGTCCTGTGATAGTGGGTCCTTTAGACCTTCTGCGCCAAATTTTGTGATTATTAACCGCAACGGGAATCCTGCGTTAAGTCTTCGACAGCAGTAGTTCTCTACGGGTCTAAGGATAGTTCTTCTCTTCTAAAGCATTCAACATTCAAGCCTATACTCTGCCTTTGAAAACATTAGTGGCAGTCTCCCTCATGTAAACACCCTCCGCCAACTACTGTTTATATAAGACAGCCGTCTGCAGTTCCGTGTTTACCAGGAGACAAACCACTATCATCGATCTCGCAGTTACTACTTCTCCTAACCCTATTTACATTACCTACTCGCCACCTAAGTGGGAGAGTGAGAAACTTTCGTCTATTTCTATGGAAAACGATAATTCCTTGGGAAGGCATCCAAAATGGTGCGGCCCCATAAATTATCACGTCCGTTTATCCCATTGGCCGGGACATCTTCTTTATATACCTCCACTACATGCATGCTGAAGCTCACTTCCATAACTGCACTGTACCCTATTTTGAGTAAACCCAGTGTGCAGAGGCAACCACCGAATGCACCATTGAGGCTGGTCACATTTGTCGTATTGACTACCAATCCATTTCGTAAAATACTATATTACAAATACTATATACACAAAAGCAAGCAGCACAGGTCGTAGTGTGGTGTAGCGTACGGTAGTGTCCACAATTTATAAAATTCGTTTTTATATGCACTAGGTAGAAAAGAGTCCAAATAATAATAAATAAAAAAATATATTAAATAAAAAAGGGGGAAGCGAAATACAAGGGCTAAAATAATAAAAAAAAAATATATATATATAAAGTAATGTACCACTGAAATGTAATAAATATATTAAGAGAGACTTAATGGAACACATGATAGGGTAATAATGGGACATAGTACTTTAGAGTGCGGTGGAATGAGATAGCACATGGACAGAATTTGATCATTGAGTTGACTACCTGCAGTTAGCGTATTTGTCTGGATCGACAGATTACAATACCTGAAGGCCCAGGTTCGATTCCTGACAGGGTCAATAGGTGGTGCGCTGTTGATTCCTTGGGGAAAATTGCCTTTCATTGAAAGATCTCTAATGAGGACAAGTGGCGTGTCCGAAATAGCTCTAAGATCTGCCAAAATATTTAATAATTCTCCTTCTGACAATTATTACGGTGGCATAACCACACATTTGCATACAATGTGTGCACTAGTCTGTCAATAAATTCTAGACAAAAAACTCTTAATTTTGTTACTATATATATACGAGTATATATATATATATATATATATATATATATATATATATATATATATATATATATATGTATGTATATATATATATATATATATATATATATATATATATATATATATATATATATATGTGAGCCGATAAAGGCAATTATATTTCAAACGATAGGTTTATATATATATATATATATATATATATATATATATATATATACATATATATATATATAAATATATATATATATATATATATATATATATATATATATATACATATATATATATATATAAATATATATATATATATATATATATATATATATATATATATATATAGTTTTATATATATATATATATATATATATATATATAATTTAAATTTTTCAACTTCATTGTACAAATTAAGAATAGAAAAATTGTGTGTTGTTATATATATTAAGTTAACTTAAAATGCCATTATATCCTTGGACAAGTAAATCTAAACGAATTTATGTTGGTAATTTAAATCTAAACGAATTTATGTTGGTAATACTGGTTGTCGCAAAATTTAAGTGTACTAATGTGGGCAGGCTAATTCACAATCGTTATAATAGAGTTCATAATTATCGAGTGCATTTTTCGTTCATTGTGTTTATGTAACTTTCTAATCCTTTGAGGACCGCTTTTTAACCTGTGAATCGAAATATTCACAATTGTGTGAGTCATTAATTATTCTTCCTAAAAAAGCTGTTTTTAAAATTTTATAGTCCTCTGTCCTTCTGGAAGGTCCTGTGAAAAGTTGCTAATTAGCAACAGAATTGGGCAAAATTAAAACTTTTTTCCAAAAATATTTATACGAAACATTTGTATTTTATGTAGGGGAAGATAAAAACTATTTTTTTTGGATTGCAGCTCAAGTGAACACCACATTTCATGCCTTTGGAAAGTGGAATGCCGGTTTTGCAAAGGCGGCAGCGACCTTTCTGGCCTCATATTAGCCAATGCCTATTCTCATTATATCTAGAATATTTTGATGGATCGGAAACGTATTTCCGTTTCAATGAGCTGCAAGCACTGCTTACGGATGATGGTGTCGGCTCTTGTATGGACAAAGATGGAGATTGTAGAGTTTGTAGGCTCTCTGCAGCAGGACGCCTTCTTGCTCATTTTATGTTGGTGGAGAGAGGCGTGGTGTCTAGTAGTGATTCCGCTATTTCCACTGGGAAGTATATAAGTTTCATCGGCTTACGAATATCTTTGTAGGATTTGAAATGCTTTCGATATAGAAGCAAATCATTTACCACAGCTGCTCCAATGCGCATGTAGAACTTTTGTGACTTATGGTTAATTTTATACAGCTCCATAAGTATATCACTTAAGTCAACCCGACCAATATGCCGATTATAGTCTTCCATCATGGTTGGTGGTGGTATATCTACACATTTTTTTCTTCACCACTCCAACACATGCAGAATCCAGAGGGCTTGTCGGAAGCATGGGTGAAAAAGACCGTCGCAGCTTTATTATCGTACCAGCAGATGGAAGATATTGTTGGTAGTTTCGCATTTCATATCCTATGAGCCCCTGCCTTTTTATCATTCGGCTTCTTAGAGTAGATTACATTTCATAATTCTGTTTCGTCGGAAGGCTCCAGAAGAAATTATACATATTTATTTTAGAGCAATCTTGAGAGATATCGAGGTAAATTAATTATCAAAGTAGAGGCCAAATACAATACTATATCTGACGATATTCCCAACCCGTAATTTGGACACGTCCACAGTGTAGTTAAGAAACAACTAAAAGTGACAATTTAATCAAGCTTATTGCAAAAGCCCACAAAACTAGTTACAATTTCAATGAAATTCTTCAAACTACGAGATTTTGAAATTTTTAATTTATTCATACTTTTGCAATTTCTACACTACCCATGAGTTATTCTATGTGGCGCGTTACCGATTATTTATGGTGTTCGGTTTTCCAGGAGGCCAATGACACCTATCTAACTTTTAACTGTACTAACAAATAGATAATTTAATGTGCTTACTTAGTAAAGCTATCATAATTTGAGGTTTCGCTATTGCTTTCAATCGTATCCACATTTAAACCATCCTCATCTGACTCTTGTTGTTGTAATATGATGTATTCTAGTAAATAACTAAAGTCACCATTCTTACCTCTCTATTCTTACTCAGTCACAAAACTCAACACTGGCACATGTGTCAGCCGAGTATCAGTAGAGACTCAGAGCTATTCTTAGAGAAAACTGAAAGCTCACTGAGTGACACATGAGATTTTTATTGAGACAACCTCGATAGCAGGTCACAGCGATAGAAAAAAAATTACTTATTTTTTTATTTAATAATTTATTTAATTCGAACCGCAATAACCCAATCCATTGCTACCGATCACGATCGTGCTGAGAGAGCCCTACCTTCTCTCTCCCAGTGAGCTTTTACGCTGGCGGTAATACGCTGAGCGAATCAATGATGGCAGCATAATAAGACATCCCGCTGTAAGCGGAGAAATCTCTAGAACCCAACATGGAAATTAGGGAAAACCCCCTCGGATGTGTCAACCGGCTTGCTGTCGATAGGCAAGGCATTGTGTCTACAATTGAGTCCTTGCTCTTTTGAGTCTTCAATTGACAAGATCTGGCATTACCCGCTTAATTAGGAAATTCTTTAATTATTCGACCCATTAACCATTGACATAGAGGGGTGATTTCCTTTTTAATGAAAACCAAATCTTCTACTTCTAACGATCTATGCGAACCTGCCCGTTTGTTACGACTCTGCTGCTGAGTAATGTATTCTTGCGACCATCTTCCCCAAAACTCTTGCTGCAGTTGTAGAATTTCTTGCCACGTACTTAAACGATTCATTTGAACACCGGTGAAGTAGCCGTCATACGGTGCCACGATTGCCTTAAACAGCATCGGCATAATCGGTGTTGCCTCGTTAATTCTGTTCGCTCTGTAAACCCCGATCCCCTAAAGTTTTCACACTGACTAAGGTATGTATCTGACCACATCCCGGCATGATACAGGAAGTAGGACCGCTCCATCCATACGATTCATTTTTCTTGAATGAAGTAGAATTTATTGCCGATTTCCATTAGATTCCCTCTTTGTGTTATGGCTACTACTTGCTCCTTGATCCACTACCTCATTTTCATGCTAAAATTACCGAGGATCTTTTGCTTTTGTACCCAAAAATTGTTTAAACTCTTGAAGAGTAGGCAACTTATTTGAACCATTTCGATTATGATATTGCTCCCAAGAATCAAATGTATGATTTCGTAAGCGTTGCTTTGCGAAATGGATCCACAATTGGTCCCATAAGGTCGAAGAGTTGCTAATAGATTCCAATTGACGTATGTCACAATTTAAAGCATCCAATATGGCACGCAATGATCGATAGCATTCCTTTTCGTACCTCTGCATTGCAAACATAATTTCCAATATACCATGGATAACATGGTACTGATTCATTATACTGGCTCATTATATGCGGCCATCATGACTTCCAAAGCAGCCGTATAATTATCGCTAGTGGGCTGCAATGGCTTCTTGTAAACAGCTTTGTAATCGAATCAAAATCCTTGTTATGCACTTCGGCTGCGAATACATCTCTGAAGGCTGGCCAGTCAGATGGACCACCATTAAATTTCCCAATTCCCGGTGGTCGAGCTGTTTCAACTCGAATGACGCTTTGTCCCTGCTAACCCATTGTTGATTTAATTAAACCTTCAGATTGAGAAACTTCACCTGACTCATTACCACCTAGCACTATTAAACGGTCCTCTACCTTGGACATGGCGTTCATAAATTTTAATTCCATATCTACGTAAATTGCGTTAGTGGCAGGAAAACAAATTTGACGATATAGAGTATGAGCACTTTCTAAATTATCAAAGTGCTTCAAAATCCGTTCCTTGCGAAACCGTATCTGACTTGCATTAAATTCGTCGAAAATTTCCTCGTCGAAAATTTCTTCAACCAATCGATTTAATGCATCGATAGTCTTTTCTCTTAATGTGTACAGTGTTTCTCGGTCCTCATTTTTCTGCAACCTTCCTTGGTCGTCTTAAAAACTATCAACTCTTTATCCACAGGCTCATATACCATTGATTCTTGGACCACCATATTGTGATCCTTTATCTAATTGATTAGAAAGAAGAATATTAATAATGTACGAGTATTCAATAGCATGTCTTTAATCCTATATAAAGGAATTGCAATTAAGTTTTTTTTTTTTAGTTATGACTACACATATATAAAGACGATTCTTATACGCACAAAGAATGCCCAGAATGCTAATTTAATATCAATCAGGTACAATGTCCATACACTCTGTTTTTAATTGGTTTGGTATAGCAGTTTCTACACTAATGTATAGAATATAATCAAACGAGATTCTAAAATTATCTACATCAAAATAAATTTGCCTGGATTCTTTAAACATGAAGCACACAGTTCATACTTTTCTTTAAATACAATTTATAATGTAATTTCAAGAAGGAGGCGTGGTAGGTATGGACATATATATATACATATATTATCAGAATCACTTTCTTTTTTTGTACATCCGGCTGTCCGTCTGTCCGCCCGTCTGTATGTCAGACTGTCCGTCTGTGGCCACTTTTTTCTACACCGTTAGAGCTATCTTAATGAAATTTTGCAAAATTATAGTATCGATAAAGATACAGAACCAGATTGCTATATGGGCCGATTTAAACAAAGGCCTACCTCCCATACAAAGAATTTCTCTCAACTTTTCTTAAATTACTATAACTTTGGATCAATTGATGGAATAGTGACACAGTTATGGAGCTGTGGGTCCTACTAAACACTATGCAAAAAGGGGGCGATATATATTAACTACCACGCCCAGAATTAATAAATATTCATAACTTAAGATCTGGCAGAGTTTTATGAACGAAATTTTGCGAGAAGGAAGATGTGGATATTATAAAGCTATTTACAACAAATAGTGTTGATCAGGGAAAAGACACGCCCACTTTTGATATAAGGAAACTTTGGGTCAAAAATTTAAATTAGACTACCTATGCTCATATTGATGCCATCAGAATAAAATTAATGGCAGAAATATACATGGGGTCCATAATAGTGTGGAGATCATAATACTACTGTGACACCCTTAATTAACCAAAAACTATTACTAGGTTCCTATTAAAGATTTCTCAACGAAATTTCACAGGAATGTTGCGGGTACTAGTATTAAACACAACACAAAAAATGGGCATATTTTTTTACAACCACGCCCACTATTGACATATTATAACTTACGACCTATACAATATTTTTAGAGGAAATTTTATATTAGTACATACGAGTATATGGACTCTAGAAAGCCATATACAAGAATCGGGGTCGATCAGATGAAGGATATGCTTCTCTCCCATATAATAAACTTTGGGGACCCCACTTAAAAACAATTACCATATGTATGCTTCTAGTGATGATATATGAATACAAATACAAATGGTAGCTGTATACATTGGGTCTGTACTAGCATGCATTCCAAGTATGGGCAGATTAATACTACTGTCACGCCCACTATTAACATATTATTATAACTTACGACCTATACAATATTTTTGTACGATTTTTTTTATTAGTACATATATTGACCCTAGAAGGACACATACAAGAAATGGGGTCGATTAGATAAAGGCCACGCCTCCCACTAATATAATCAATTAAGGTACCTTACCGAAACTACCTTATAATGATGATTTATGAAGGAAACATTCCCATTGTTGAACTCGCACGCACAAGGAAAGGTAAAGGGTGTTTCAAAATCGGCCTAACCCAATTATTATATTTTTATTCCCTTGTACTAATAAGAAATACTATAAAGTGATAAACTGTTTATTCTGAATGTTCCTTTTTTGCTTTTCCTAGTCCAATTTCGTACTATGGAATTTTGGGTACAAAGCCACCCGTTTTTTCGAGGTGAACTCACATAGACCATGTTCACATTAGCCTCAAAGATCTGACTCATTTTGACGTCTATGGGCAAAGAAGGAAGTGGGGAGGAGAAAAGTTACGTGAGACGAGATATTTTATTTTGTTAAAAATTTCTCGACTTATTTTGACATTTGCTGTTGTGTAATTTCCTGATTTGACATTTTCTGATGTGAAATTTACTGATTTCACATTTGCTGGTGTAATATTTGTATAAACAGGCAAAATTAAAATTTATTTTTAATTAATGTATTGGAACCGAACAAAAACAATACAGCTCATATCGGTTTATGAGCAAAATCCATTGCTTTATAATACGAAATTTGAAGAATACAAGGACCGTATCAAAAAAACTAAAGTTTTGGAGAGCATTACTTCGCAGTTGCGGGCAGTCAGACCAGAAGTAAATGCAGACGAAGCAAAAACTAAAATAAAAACGATGTGAAACTAGTACATGCTGGAAAAATACTATTTTAAAATCGAAAAAAATGGTGCAGGAATCCAAAAAATTCTGGCAACTTGCAAACGTCAAAATTATGAGGCGGTGTATAGACAACATTTTAGTATGAACATGAAAGTGCGGACACATGTCAAAATGAGTCGGCTCTCTGAGGCTAATGTGAACATGGTTATAAAGGGTGTCCCAACAAGAGCGCAATTTTTAAATTTTAAATAAAACACAGATATTTAAAAAAAAATCATGAAACTTTATTATATCGTAAAGTAGACAGAATGAGGTTATGTATGGAACAATATATCGTGCAGATGGCCGCCGCGGCTTTGCTGGCATGCACGCGATCTTTTAATGAAATTTTCAATGACCGTTTTGCATAAATGCTGCGGTATTTCATTAATGCAGCGTCCAATTTCCTCTTTTAAGGCTTGAGTCTTCAAAAAACCCCAAAGAAAAAAATCTAATGGTGTTAAATCGCACGATCTAGGCGGCCAATTCTGGTCTCCAAAACGCGAAATAACACGACCGGGAAATGACTGATGCAGCAATTGAATTGTTTCTCTGGCTGTATGACATGTGGCGCCGTCTTGTTGGAACCACATGCCCTCCACATTCATTTCTTAAATTCGAGGCAAGAAAAAACTGGTTATCATTTCACGATACCGAACACCATTGATTGTTTGCGCTTGACCTGCCTCATTTTCATAAAAAAAAGGTCCAATGATTCCTCCAGCCCAAAAACCACACCACGCAGTGACACGTTGAGGATGCATTTGCTTCTCGTGAATCACTCGAGGATTTTCCTCACCCCAAATGCGACAATTCTGCCTATTGACGAAGCCATCAAGATGGAAATGGGCCTCGTCACTGAAGATGATTTTAGCGGCAAAATCAGCATTTTCATGTTGTCTCTCCAATACCCAATTAACGAACTCCCTTCGCTGTCCATGGTCAGCTGGCTTCAGTTCCTGAGTCAATTGAACTTTGTATGCATGAAGATGCAAATCTTTCGTCAAAATTCGCTGCATAGTGGATTTGGAGACACCAATTTGCTGAGCTCGGTGTCGAATTGAGGTGGATGGAGTTTGAGCGACATCATCACGTACAGCTGCGACATTTTCGGTCGATCGACCTGGTCGATGGCGCGTTGTTGTCTTTACATCACTAACAGACCCAGTTTCGGCAAATTTATCCATTAATCTCTTTACAGTTGACTCTTTTGGAGCATTATTCTGACCCCAAATTGACCGCAAAACTTTCACCATTTTGGTAAAACAATTTCACAATGAGAATGCGTTGTTCATTCGTGTAGTGCTCCATTTTTACTAACCTCGTACCTTCTACTAGCAAACAATAACAATTGTTCAAATGTCAAACAATGACACTTCGAATGTTGCCAGATTTAAAAATTCCGTTCTTGTTGGGACACCCTTTACATTGTATATGTGTTTTTTTATACTGTAAAAATTTTGACGTTTAAGTTACACCCGTATGGTCAAGACTGATCGGACCTTTACCGATAGACCACAGGAACACATGAACTCAATGAACAAACTGCAACCAAAATAATTGTTACATATTTTTTTTTCTCCATATATTTATTTATTGTATCTTCTAAGCTTAGACTAACAATAAGTAAGCATATCTTACAAACTAAATTAATAATAATGCACCTTGCCAATGCTTAGTGCTTTTTAGTAATCACAATGTTATACTCGTATGTTAATTACTGTAATAAATGTTATATTACTGTTTGTACATGATTAAGGTGTCGATGTTAGTTGTGCTGGTGATTTCGTACGTTTTAGGCGACTTGGAACCCTATTACATGCTAGTATTCTAGCTAGATGATTTGGATGCTCGTTGATTTTTTGTGCATATTTTCAGTTGGCGTCGAAGACTTCCTTTTTTACGAGCGGAATGTTCAGATCGTTGTGAATGTTGGTATTCTTTATGAACCAAAGTGTCCCAGTGAAGCTTCTGAGAATTTTGGATAGCGCTCTTTGTATCAATTCTATATTAGAGTTGCTTACGCCGCCCCACGCCCGGCTACCGCAACTCCAAATTGGTTTTATAATGGCTTTGTACAGGAGTGTTTTGTATTCTAGGCTCAACCTGGAATTTTTGTGCATGAGCCAGTGTAGGCTATTTGCTTTCAAAGGCATTTGTGTTTTTTTTGGCTTCGATGTGGCGCTTCCAGGTCAAACGTGAGTCAAGATGAATTCCTAGGTACTTCACCTTCTTTGCTTGTGGAATAGGAACGTTATTTAGCTTTATGGCTGGACTTGTACCTTTTTTGATAGTAAAGGTAATATGCGTACTTTTCGACTCATTAACGTTAACTCGCCAGTCAGCCAACCAATTCGTTACTAGGACCAGATGATCTTCTAAGTCACGGGATTCGATTTTGGAATTTGGATGAGTGCTAGGTGTTGAAGCGGATAGACGTATCATCGGCGAAAGTTGCTGTTGTTAAGTATTTATTGGTAGGCAGATCTGAGGTAAATAGTAGATACAACACCGGACCTAGCACGCTTCCTTGTGGTACGCCAGCTTTGATGTCAAAGCATTTAGAGTAAGCATTATTGTACCTTACCTTGAACTTTCTGCCCCTCAGGTACGATTCCAATATTTGGTGTACTTTTGTGGGCAACAGTTTTTTCATTTTGTAAATAAGCCCCTCGTGCCGGACCTTGTCAAACACCTGCGCCACATTTAAAAAGACGGCTGAACAATATTGCCTTTTGTCGAATGCATTTTTATCTCGTTCACTATTCGATGAACCTGCTCTATTGTACTATGGTGTTCGCGGAAGCCAAATTGGTGAGTGGGAATAGTGCATTTTTCGTATATATGCGGCATTAGTTTTGCAAGAAAAAGCCTTTCTAAGAGTTTTGATAAGATAGGCAGGAGGCTAATCGGTCTATATGATGACGATTGGGAGTGGTCCTTTCCTGGTTTCGGGATCATTGAGATTACTGAAACTTTTCAGGCATTAGGAAAGTATCCTAAGCGCAACAAGCCATTAAATAGTGAAGTAAGTAAGATGATGGCCATTTGGGGCAACTCCTTGATCATTTTTCCAGTAATGAGGTCGTGTCCTGGGGCTTTGTTAAGAGCAAGGTTACTAATCGCATTACTTACTTCTTTTGTTTTTAATTTAATAGGTGATGTTGTATCTGGCGAGGGGATTAATATTAGGTTATTAGTATTGCGAGGTGGGTTGAGGGTAAAAACATCTCTTAAGTGTTCTGCGAAAACAGCAGACTTTTCATCATCGCTTCTTGCCCAGTTTCCGTTTTTTGTACGAATCGGTGGAATTCCGCGTGTGGGTGGTTTCATTTCTCTGACAGCTTTCCACAGAGAGTAGTTGGTGACGTCAGTCGGAGAAAAGTTTTGAATATATTGCTCCAGAAAACGATCTGATTCTAGACGCAAGGCTTTTCTAAAGTTCTTCGACATAACTACTTAACAATGTATTAATTATATATTATATGTCAATTATTTATTATGTTCTTCCATTTTATTAATTATAAAGTACATTTGTCGAAATCAGTTCAAAGATTGTCGGCTTCTTTGGTCGTGGTTGTAAGTACATTGATCTTGCAGACCAGAGTTCGACTCCAAGAAATTATTTTTCTTTTATAAAGAAATTTTCTTTTTATTGTTTTCTTAAAAATATAAATGGACAATACAGAGATAAATGCAAACGAGGACTAGTAACTGAAGGGACCCCCAGACCTGGCCCCCTGTGACTTTTTCTTGTTCCCGAAACTGAAAAGGCCCATGAAAGGATGACGCTACGCCACGATTGACAAAAATCGAAGACAAGCTAAAACATGTCCACGCACAATAGCTGTCAAAAACTGACGGAACATTCTAAATGGCCGAGATTCTCAACATAAGTGAGGGACATGAGTACCAACATAACGCCACAAAAAGATCGAAAATAGAACATCCGTAGCCCGCGAAAATTCAAATTCGCTATACTTTTTGAACAGTCCTCGTATGTACCGCTGTGAAGAGGGATTGGCAAATATAATGGGCAAAAAATTGAAAGTTAATAATGGGCAAAAAGGCAATGCAGAAAGATAATAGCTGTGTTTCTTTCAACGCGAGTGTAAATAAAACGCTATCCGTCGCTTAACATTTTAGCATTTGGCAGCACTGGTTTTGACAATAAAAATGCTTATACATGCTCTTTTGTAAACGAATTTTAAAGAGGAAAAGGAAAAATTGAAAATGACAAATTCGGAGCAAGCGTTGGTAATTCAACTTTAAATACTTATTAATTAATACAAGATAATATATTATATATGTGATTATTTAGGTTACAACTATTTTATTGGAGGACAACAGCACTTTGCGTCGACTCAAAGAGCAATTGGAAATAAAAGAATTGCTTGACATGGTGTATGCACAGAGTTCCAGTTCCAGCCCAAGCTCTGAAGGATCTGACATAGACCAAGAGGAGCATACTAAATGCGATGAATTTGTGGCAACTATACAATCATATGGTGATGCGGACTTCAGATCCCATATGAGGCTGCAACGTACAACTGTGGAATATTTAAGTATGAATGTAAATGAACAGGAACCCCCAGACAAAATTAACCTATATTTGGCATTAAATAAATGTGGACGTTAATTGAAAAATGGTTTTCTTAATTTATTGAAAAATTTCTTGAATGAAAAAACTATTTATATCTTATAGCAATAAAAAGGTAAATTTTCAGTTACTTAAAGTTAATAACATAAAATTTAAAAAATCAAATTCCTCCATACGCGCCTGGTAGCATCTCAGCAGCCCCATTGTCTCCTCTCTTCTCCATCGCTTCCGTTTGCTATTGAACACAAAAAAACAACAATTTCAATTTATTTCGATCAATCAAAATATTTATAAGTTAGTTTCACTTTATAAGTTAGTTTCACTTTCATTTTTAATTTAAATTAAAAGTTATTAAATTATTTACAAACCTATTTTCTTTATTCTCCATTTTATATGACAGCTTTTTATATAATTACAGCGTTTAATTCTTGGTTTACTTTTTTCTCGTTCACAATAGACAACAAAATGGTTTTGGCAGCACTTCTGTTTGAGGTGCTAAACTTTAAGCGCATACAAGCAACTTGTCTTAACTAAGCGGTCCATATGTATGGATAAGCGGGCGTTTTATTCAGACTCGCGTTGAAAGAAACACAGCTAATATAAGCTAAGCTTCTACCACCACAAATATTAATTGGCAAAGTAATCTGAGATATATTTCTGCAATTTAAAAGTAAAATCCTTCTATACTGACAAATCTACTGGCTACACCAAAAATGAGTTTAGTAAATTAGTAATAATATTAAGCACATATTTTTCTTTTTTTTCCAAAAATTATACAAATTCTTATTACCATTAAAAATGGATTTACAAATTTAATTTAATTATATTTACAAACAAAAAATATTAATATACAGAAATTACAATCACAAATACAAACATAATTAATAATGAAGTAATTTTCTAGTATTTAATTTTTGTTTCTTCTCGTTATAAAATAAATTTATTTTACTATTTTGAAAAAAATTATTTTCGTTAGAACAAAGAAAAGAAGTAGAAAGAGGAAACGAATGTATATTTATTGTAAACGTATATATATACGATATATGTAGATGGAAAACATCATTATTATATATATACTTCCTTAAAATTTCATATAAATTGTTATATATCATTAGAAATTTATATGCATTTGTCTCAAATACTGATGCAAATGAAAGTTTAAAATATTTATATAACAAAGATTTATATAACATATATTTATATTTGAAGAAAAAAAAACAGAATTTACTAAAGTCCTTCGGAACAGGGACGCTCTGAACTTAACAGGGGGAGGAATTAACACATTGCTCACGGGTTCTTACGCAGGTGTTTTTCCGCACGAGGTTTTGCGCTCGAGTTTTTCAGGTAGAAAGCAATACCAACACCCGAAACCCTTGTTCGTAAAAAGCACCTAAGATGCCTAAAATGACAAAGAAAAATATTGAATAAAAAAAAAAGTGAATTGTTAAGTTATAATTGTTAAGTGAGAAGTGTTGTAATATATAAAAATTAAAAAAATTAGTTTGGAGAACAAGAAAATTTACAAAAATCACACAAACGGTCATATCCCGGTACTTTTTTGTCTTTTCATGTTTTGTTGATGGTTTTTTAACTTCGTTTATTTTAAA
Organism: Clusia tigrina; assembly: GCA_920105625.2. NCBI lineage: Eukaryota > Metazoa > Arthropoda > Insecta > Diptera > Clusiidae > Clusia > Clusia tigrina. Next base: position 157,058,300 of record OV050031.1, read on the forward strand.
GTACTGGATCGGAAGATCTTCTTGATATGGGGTGTCTAGTCATCCAGCTATTCTGATGTCTTCTTGTGGATATTTACTTGGAAAGGGTACAAAAAAGAATGAAGAAATGTGTGTGCTTTTTTCTTGTCAGATCTGGCCCACGCGATATCCTTCGTTCTAATAGGAGGCACATGTGATGCTGGTTGATTTAATTTTTTGGTGATTTTCCATAGGGAATAATCTGAGGCCTGTGAAGGAGACAACTGCTGAGGTAACTTTGCATTCTGCATTTTTCTTTATCTGTAAGATATTTCTCAGTTGTTTTACAACGTGATTGTACCGATTTGTCACTGGGACTTCTCGTCCTTTGGTAAATTCGATTCAATCTACGCTTTTCTCTTAGTTGCTCCTCAACAGCTTGGCTTACAATATGACGCTAATGATTGCAGTAATTGCTCCAATGTGGAAGATCAAGCAGTTCATTGTGTTTAATTTTATATTAAGTATATTGTTTAGTTCTTCTTATTATTATACATTTTTACTTTAAGTTTTATTATTATATACTACACTGTCATTGAAGACAACAAAAAAAAGAGAATGTCAAGAAAGAGGAAAATAAAAAGTTTGCCATCAACAGAGGCCAAACATAACTATCCGATAGTTTTTGTCGATGGCAATTTACCGTATTTACATTGTATGTTTTTTTGAATAGCTGCTCTGCATCATATATGCTTATTTTGTTCTTCAAAGGAAAATTAGAGTCCCAATAACGGTTTCCCTAAATATCTATCAGTTAGTGCTTTTTTTGGGCAAACAGATAGTTCTTGATTTGTCATGAACCTCGCAGGTAATTGTTAGAATAACCGGTGAGTGATCTGATGACAGGTCGAGACACGACTCCAGGAAAATAGTTGTTTTTGCCACATTTTTGGACACACAAAAGTCTATAACATCTGAAAGCTTCTATTTGTCCGATGGGCAGAAAATTGGCTCAGGCTGCTTAGTTGTACTGCTTTATATAGTTGTTATTCTAGAGCCCATTGAGGATTTTTGGAATATAGTCCCACCGATGAATCTTGATCCGAGGGAGCTATCGTTCTAGAACTGCTCACATTTAACGGGATGGTTAGGAGGACAATAAACCGCTGTAATCGTCAACGGTTATGACCGTGACTCTACTTGATTGTGCTCGCAGGGTTCGGCAGTCCTCCCACGCGCAGTGTCAGCTGTGTGATTTGTGTTATATATAACATATTGCAGAATGCTTGCGTTACTTTTTTCTGTGAAATGTTTTTCCGTTATTAGAATTATGTCAATATATATATCTGGTAAGAAAGTTGTTCTTTCATGGATATGACGACAGAAGCCATTGGTATCCCAAATTGCTTTTTTACGCGATTTGTTCATTTATATATATCTCTGTCTCTCTCTCTCTTTGTCTCTTTGTCTCTCTCTTTGAGATATTTGGTTGTCCAATATAACGGATCCTATGGTGTACCACTAATACGATAAATCGAAAAATTCGTTAAATCGACAGTATTTTTGTACCTATCCCTATACCTACTCTTCGATTAAATATCTTAATTCACTAAATTTTTAATGCACTAAATATTGTTTTTTATTCATAAAATTGTTCACAAAAAATGTTTTTAAATGTTTAAAATCTTCAATTCGCGACTGCTTTTTAATCGTCGCCACGCTTTCTTGCACTGTGGTTTCTTGCAAATCCCTTAGTATAAAAACTTTTGTTAACTCAATATTGTTTGAAACTGCCCATGTGACGCATTTCTCTAAACACTTTATTGCTTCCTCATGTTTGACTTGATTGATTTCACCAGAATCGCCGACATGAGCACGAATTTGCACATCCTCTTCACTAATGCATTCATCGCACAGTTTCATTCGTGAATGTCCGCGATTACTATTGAACAGTCAAGAAAACTTCCGCCAGTACCAATGTCGATTTGATGTAATTTTGTCCATATCATCTAATCAGTTTAGCTAAGGGTATATCATCTTGATCATCGAATCCTGCATAACCATAATCTTATGATACAATTCTCCGATAGCTTATCCAAAGAAAGATACAGCCTCAAAAAGTCAATACCTTTTAAAGGCTGAGATATTAGCTATGTTTCTTTCAACGCGAGTGTGAATAAAACGCCACCCCTCGCTTAACAGTCAAGTACTGGTTTTGACAATTAAAATGCTTGTACGTATACATTTGTTTTCAAATTTTAAAGAGGAACAGGAAAAATTGCAAATGGCTAATTCTGAGCAAGCGTTGGTAATTTAACTTTAAATGTGTACATATTAATTAATACACGATTATATATTATATATGGGATTATTTAGGTTACAACCATTTTATATAATTACAGCCTTTTATATAATACAGCGGTTTATTCTTGGTTTACTCTTGGCGCTAAATGAAAAGTGAATACAATCAGCATGCTTGTTTTCGGGTGGGTAGTTTTGCGTTATCCAAACGTATATATTTTAATGTTATGGCCAAGAATTTAGCTTTATTATAAAGAAAAGGGTTTGCCATTATGTTTTAAAAATGATTTCGGGCAAGTGGCCGCCGCGGCTGCCTCGAATAAATTCCAGCCGAGAGGCCCAATTTTCGACCACTTTTTGCAGCAATTGGGGCCGTATGTCAGCAATAACGCGCCGAATATTCTCTTCCAAGGCGTCAATCGTCTCGGGCTTATCTGCGTAGACAAGCGACTTCACATAACCCCACAAAAAATAGTTCAGCGGTGTTAAATCGCACGATCTTGGAGGCCACGCCACAGGCCCGCGACGCGAGATAATGCGCTCACCAAAAGCTTCCTTCAGTAAATGTATTGTTTCTTTGGCTGTATGGCATATAGCGTCGTCTTGTTGGAACCAAAGGTCGTCCACATCAACATCCTCCAATTTAGGCACGAAAAAGTCATTAATGGCACACATGGCTCTATAGCGTTCCCCATTGACTGTAACAGTATGGCCGTTTTCATTTTTGAAGAAATATGGACCAATGATTCCCTCTGCCCATAGAGCACACCAAACAGTGACTTTTTGAGGATGTAATGGCATCTCAACAATGGCTTGTGGATTATCGTCACACCAAATGCGACAATTTTGCTTATTAACGTACCCATTCAAACAAAAGTGAGCTTCATCGCTGAACAAAATCTTCTTGTGAAAATCGGGATCGGTGGCCATCTCGTTTTGGGCTCATTCACCGAACGTGCGACGCGCTTGATGGTCGTTCGGCTTCAATTCTCACACGAGTTGGATTTTGTAAGCCCGCAAACCAAGATCCTTCCGCAAAATCTTCCATAAAGTGCATGGGCACAGCTCCAATTGTTGCGCGCGATGGCGGATGAACTCATTCGGGTCTTCTTCAGCAATAGCGTCTTCGGTGCGCACTGTACGGCGTCTCTGAGGATGCGCATTATTCACTAGAGTAAACGTGGTGCAAAACCGATCCATGGTTGCTCGAATTACCGACTCTGCTGTGCGATTATGTCAACCGAATATTGCACGCAGCGCGCGATGTGTCGCGCGAACTGAACCATTATTTTGGTAATAAATTTGCACGATTTGCAAACGTTGTTCAGGAGTAAATCTATTCATTATGAAATGGCAAACCAAACTGAGCATAAATTAAGTGGCAGGTGTCAAAAAGACCAACTCCGAAAAAAGTATTGCCAGATTGAAAACCACAGGTCTAAAACACCCTTTAGGTTACGGATAGTGTAATGTATTTACAAAGCACAGGTTTACTTGTGAAACTTCAGTGCTACTGGTTGTGCTTTATTTAGTTTTACTTATCTTAGGTGTTAAGAGTGGGAATTCTTTTATTCCACCTTACTTTTGCTGGGTCCTGATGGTTACACCAGACCCTTGTTTTGTGGTTATGAAATAGCCTAGGTGCAAAACCAAGACTAATATTGAATGAATATATTGGTGCTTAATAACCAGATCTTCGATATTTGTGTGGAAAGTAGCCTAGGTACAAAACCAAAACTATTGTTGAGTGAAGGTACTAGTGCATATAACCAGTCCTCCGGAATGACCAATTCAATAAAAGACTCGTTGATAGGTTTCAAAGAACTGATCCATATTTAATAACTTTACTTAATTTATACTATTACAATTGAACCATTATTGCTTACTTAGATATTTTACATATAAAATAAAACATAAACAAGCAACAAAAAGGTAATGCAAAAAAACTACAATTAATGTGCACAAAGTGCTGATGCACGTGAAAATTCGGTGTCAGCGATTTGCGCTGTCGTTGGCCGCAGTCAAGGGCGTGCATTGCAGCGGTTGTTGACTTCGCTTAGAATGCAACATTCTCCCCTCGTTGAACAGCGGTTCAACATTTACAGTAAAAGTTGGTTGTTCGCCGGGTGTCGACAGAATTTGTGATTCACTGATATTCAGTTTCTTTCGTGGTGCTGGTTTCGGTTTCCTTGTTTTGGGTGTTCGCCATGCGATTACAATTGTAATTATAACGATTCCAAGGACGCAAAGATAACTGACGGTATAATTATGAATATGATGGTAGCTTATGTCATTGGGTTTAAGTTCAGCCAACTGATTCTGCAATCGCGTTGTTTCTCCCAAGTTGGATATGAAATGTGTTGGCTTATTTGATAAAGGCGTTAGATGCTTTATCAAAATAGGCTCTGGTAGGCCCGCAAGTCGTGTATACGCCATTTTACGCGTACTTTCGGAGCTTTTGTGGCCTTGAATAAGTATTTGGCCTTTCTTGATAAAGCAGGTGTCATCAAGCTCCAAGAGTCCGGTGCCGTCTAATGATAGTTGTGAGATGTTGTTGTCACATATCACGTTGATTGATGACATCTTGTTCACCCCATAAATCCACTGGTTTCCGTTCTGCAACTGATACCAAACGGAATCCGAACCAACTTGATAGAGATGACAGCTCTCGGATACTGCTTGAGATGATTAAATATATGTATTTCACATCTTCCGAATTCAGCGCCTGATTTATAAATGGGATGACGATCGTGGCATAGATAGTTGGTTCGTTCCACCTTCATACAAGCGGACAACTCATCATTGAATGGATAATATTGATCCCTGTGAAGGCTTATAGCCAAGATTTTCATAACTGGTTCGATGAGAATTAGAGTTGAATTTATGGATGTAGGAATTGAAGTTAATTTGTACAGGTCGTACTTCTCAGTATCCACTAGGGGTAATCAAAGCCGAAAGAGCACATAATTTTTGTGAATGGTGCTTTCGATTTCCATTGTCTTGTAGTATTCAAGAATATTGCCTTGAGCTAGTGGTAACCGAAGACCTTCGTGTAGATGTGTCTTGATCGTTGCGAGTTCCTGCCGAAGTTGTGGAGGCGACACCAGTAATGGATTTATCTTGCCATGATGTGTGTCAGTAATACTCTCAATTATGGCCATCTGCATTTGTTGAAATCCTTGCATGGTTATATCTAGTTCCATAGCTAGCGCATAGTATAGCTTGGAGAGCTCTTCTTGATGGAGTTGCTCGGTGATATTATTAAATTGGGCAACCACAGTTTGCAGTTGTGCTTGGAAATCACGGAAACCCTTTCCGACTGCTATTTGGTCCTTTTTCAGAACATTTAGTGTAGAATCGATAATGGATGTCTGATTTTTCAATAGTTTCACCACGTGGTTCTCGTTTCTATATATTCCATCGATGATGTTTGACATGTCGGCTGCATATTTTGAGTCTAATACTCCGAAAAGACTATTAGCAACATTGCCGATAAGATCCAAGGCGCCTCTTTTCTGCCGGCTGTTTGATGGTGCCGACAGAAGATTGTTTTCTTTGCTCATGTCCCTCAGCCTGTGGTTGTGTAATAGACCAATTCGCTGACAAGATTCTCTTTGGAGTAGCTGACCACAAAGTTTGTCTACCATGAACGTCATATTTTTTATGATTCGCCATTCTTGCCAGTAGGGATCGAGGTCATAAAATATGACCACATTCCATTCATTGGTTATTATGTTAGTGTTGCCTATGTTCTCAAAATAGAGGCCGAGTTTGTTGTTAAATTTGTCTTGCTTAATTCTTCCATCACATGGCGTTATTGCCAAGCAGAGTAGTATGGAGTAGTGTGATTACGGTGCCTATATTACTAAGTCGACATTTTTTCGGCGGTGCTGCAGGCGCGGATTCCTGCTGGGCTTCGGAAGTGGGTTCTATTGGGAGTGGGGCAAGACGGTCTCTTTAACGTGTTGTTCACAGTACGGATGTCTGCAACACGAACATAGCCATCTTCGCCATTATATACCTTAGTTATACGTCCCAGAGGCCACTGACGAACGGGTCTGTTGTTTTCCTTAATTAAGACCAGCCTTCCAAGTTCAATATTCTTCTGGGGTTGTTTCCATTTTGTTTTCTGTTGCAATTCACTCAGGTATTCCTTAGTCCATCTGTGCCAGAATTCCTGCTTGATGCTGTTGATTAGTTGCCAGCGTTTGCCCAAAGAAACTTCGCAAGCTGCTGCCGCGGTGTCGATGGAGGCAGTCATGGGTTCTCCGATTAGGAAGCGTCCCGGAGTTAGTGCCACGAGGTCTCTGGAGTCAGTTGAAATGGGGGTGATAGGCCGCGAATTGAGTATGGCTTCGATATCAATTATGAGTGTCTCCAGTTCTTCATATGTGAGGGACGCGGTATTGAGACTGCGTTGAAGAAGGTGTTTGGCCGATTTGACAGCTGCCTCCCATAAGCCTCCGAAATGAGGAGCGCGGGGAGGAATGAAGTGGAAGTTGATTCCTTTGAAAATACAGGCATTTTTTATTTTTTCTTGGCCCCCTGTCGAGAATATTGACTCGGTGAGCTCTGAAAGTTTCTTCTTTGCACCTACAAAGTTTGTGGCGTTGTCGCGTTGCCGCGTCTACCCATGAATCGCGTCAGAGCTCCAATGAAGGCTTCGGTAGTTAAGTCAGTTACCATTTCTAAGTATACTGCTTTCGTAGTGAAGCAGATAAATACCGCAACATAGCTTTTCTGAGGACGCTTTCCTCTTAGGCGATAGTGTGTCCAGACGGGTCCCCAGAAGTCTACGCCAGAGTTGATGAATGGCCTAGCAGGTTCTACGCGATTCGCAGGTAGATTGACCATGATTTGAGTTAGGAGTTTAGGCTTGTTTTTGTAGCATGTGGTGCAATTTTGCACAGTCGTTCGTGCCAGAGTTTTCCCTTTTACCGGCCAGAAACGTTGTCGTGTAGTTGCTAAGTCTTTGTGGTCCGATATGCAGGTTTTTTCGATGAATGTCCTCCATCAAAAGTTTCGTGAATGGATGAGATGCGGGTAGTAACATCGGGTGTTTTGCATCGTATGAAAGGGATGAGGCTTCCAGTCGGCCACCTACTCGAATTATGTTGTTTTCGTCGAGAAATGGTGATAAACTTAAAATATCACTGGATTTGTGAAGTTCTTTGAAGGATTTCAGATGCTTCCACTCTATTGCAAATTCAGCTTGCTGCATGGCTCTAATTATGATGCGCAATCCCTCTCCGAGTTCTTCGCAGGTTAATGAGGAACCCTTCTTGTGATTAGGATTGCGACTGTGTTGAATAAAGCGTGCTACATAGGCTGTGATCCTTTGGAGTTTAGGAAATGAGTTCCTATGGTTGATGTTGTTTATGAAGTGGTCTCCGCATTATTGGGTCAACTGTAACCGTTGTTTTTCGTTCTTCATTGCAGTCAGACTCAGGTTTGTATGGCACAGACCATGTTGCTTCTGAGCTATGAAGAAATAAGGGACCATAGAACCATAACGTGCAGTTCTTCAATTTTAATGGAGTAATTCCACGTGATAGAATATCGGCTGGATTTTCTTTCGATCTGACGTGTCGCCATTGTTGAGGTAAGCTGAGGTTTTGTATGGTTGCTATACGGTTGGCAACGAAGGTTTGATAGGATGACGATGTGGAATTGATCCATGCTAGTACAATTTCAGAGTCTGACCAGAAGAACGTAGGAGTCTCTCGCAATTGTTGTTCTTTTTTTACTCGATTTACTAGCTCAGCCGTCAGCATAGCCGCACAAAGTTCTAGTCTTGGAATAGTGGTAAACTTGACTGGTGCAACCTTGGATTTGGCGCAAAGTAGTCGTACAAGTACTACGTTGTCCTCGGTAACTGAACGAACGTAAACTGCACCTCCGTACGCCCGTTCAGAAGCATCAGCGAAGGCATGTATCTGACCAAATTTCGGCACGTGTTTCCCAAAGGCATGTCTTTGTACATCAATTTTGTCCAATTCAGTTAGTTCATCTCGAAAACGGAGCCATCGTGTGTGTAGGTCCATTGGTAATGCTGCATCCCAATCTAGCTTCAATGTCCAAAGTTGCTGCAGAAATAGTTTTACCGATACGACTACTGGTCCAATAAACCCAAGGGGATCAGAAAGACGCGAAATGTCCGAGGATACAATCCTTTTAGTAATCCTTGTTGTATCGGAACAATTTGTTTTGACCCGGAGGCTATCATTTACTGGAATCCATGACAATCCTAGTGTTTTAATGTGGTCGTCGGAGTCTATATCGAAGTCAAACTGCATTGCTCGATCTGCCATTGGTATCTCCTGCAGCAGTTTGTGATGATTGGCGCACCATTTTCTCAGTTTGAAGCCACCTTTGGCGAGAAGTTGCTGGAGTTGAGTTTGAGCAAAAATGGCTTCTGTTAGGCTATTGCATCCTGTCATGACATCATCCACATAGAAATCCCTTTGAAGGATTGCGGCAGCGACTGGATGGTTGATCCTTTCATCTTTGGCGAGTTGTTGCAAGCATTTTGTAGCCAAATAAGGTGCTGATGTTGTTCCATATGTTACTGTATTTAGCTTATAGAACTGAATTGGTAAAGTAGGTTCAGTTCTCCAAGCAATTAATTGAAGATTTCGATCCTGGTCGTTGATTAGGATCTGACGGTACATCTTTTCTATATCTGCGGTGAAAACGAATCTGGGCAACCGAAAGCGCAGTAATATGGTGAATAGATCGTCTTGAATTGTTGGACCAGTGGCTAGCACGTCTTTTAGTGCAAGGTTCGTTGATGACTTCGCTGATGCGTCAAAAACAACTGTCAATTTGGTGGTTGTGCTTGATGGCTTAAGGATACCATGATGTGGTAGGAAGTATGGTGGGGATTTTATCTCTTCTTCCTTAATGAGACTCATATGGCCAAGTTGATGATATTCGGCCATAAAGTCAGCATACATTCCTTTCAATGTGGGATCTTTGGTGAGCTTGCGTTCCAATGACGTGAATCTCCTCAATGCCAGATCTTTAGAGTGTCCTAATCTTTCAGGTTTTTGTTTGAAAGACAGTTGTACGACAAATCTTCCAAGTGCATTTCTTTTCACTGTTTGGCTGAAGTGCTCTTCGCACATCCTTTCCTCCTGTGTTTGTGTGAGAACCTTGGCGTCTACTTCCTCTAGTATCCAAAATTTTTGTAGGTCGAATTCTGTATTCGTCAGCTCTCCGCATGTTAGTTCATCAAGGTAGTGGTTGTCGATTTTGCCCGCCACAATCCATCCAAAAACGGTGTTTTGTAATGTTGGCAAACCCTTTCCCAAACGAATTTGTCCGATGCTAAGGATGTCGTGATACAAATCTGCTCCCAACAGAATGTAAATAGGACCTGGAGTGTTGAATGCTGGGTCTGCCAACTTAATATTGTGTGGTATTTCCCAGCTGGTGGTATCTATGTCTATCGATGGTTGTGGTACAGTTATTTGTGGTAGGAGTAAGGCTTCGAAATTTGCCGAGAAATTACATATTCGGGATGCTATTTTTGTGTTGACACGCCTTTGTGACTGTTGATTGGCGTGCCCGATGCCCTTTATTGTTAACAACTCAGCCTTTCCTTTGAATCCAAGTCTATTAGCTAGTTTCACCGTGATGAGATTTAGCTGGGAGCCTGAATCTAGTAAGGCTCGGCATTCGATAGTGGCTCCTGAGTGGTCGATCAATTTCACTACTGCTGTACCCAGTGCGACATACTTAGTGCGTGCAATAGCATGAGTAGCTAATACGCTGTGTTGCTCGATACTTGCAGTTGACGTCTTATCTTTCGTATGACTTCGTTGAATTCTTGAGTTATTAGTATATGAAGCTGGAGAGGGTTGGGTTATGGCTCCTTCAAAGTGTAGCATAGTATTATGCTTTTTGGAGCACTTCCAGCATCCACTTGAAACGCAGTTCGAGAGCGAGTGCCCTGATTTGAGACAGTTGATGCAGAGATTATGACGTTTCACTTGTTGCAGCCGCTTGTCAGGGTTCAACTTGCCAAAGTCCTTACATGCGTAGAGAGGATGGTTACTTCCGCAAAGCGGACAATTGAAGGTATTTGTTGCAAGTAGTGTACTTGCTTTGCTGATTGATTTGCCTCCTAAAGCCTCTAGAGCTTGGAAGCGGGATTGCAGAAAGCTTAGGAAATCCTTGAATGATTGAAGTTCCCGTTGCTTAACTAGCGATTGTTCATACAGTGTGTGTGAAGCCTTGTCCAACTTCCTTATACATATGAACAATAGAATTGGATCCCAGGTACCTGTGTCAATTCCGATGTTTTGTAATCCCAATACACATTCTTGGGTTGTGCCATGGAAACGCTTTAAACTGTCGGCTCCTTCTGCTACAACATTGGGTTGGTTGACAAGTTTACTTAGCAGTGCATTTACCAGCAGCCTGGTATTCTCATAGCGCTCCTTTAGAATGCTCCAAGCTGTCAAGTAGTTTTCTTCTGTGGCTGGGAGGTGTTTTATCAGGCGCTCGGCTTCTCCTACTAAGTTGGACTTTAGGTAGAACAATTTCTGGCAGTTCGCTATCTTCTGTTTATGGATCATTTCATTAAAGAGGTCATGAAATTGTCTCCAATTCAAATAATTGCCATCGAATTTAGGCAAGGTTATCTTGGGCAGATTTAAGGAATTGATTGCTACCGGTGTTGATGTAACTTCTGCGTCCCATTCACTTAATAGCACCAGTACGGACTGTACTTCTTCTTCCAGGGTTATATATTGGTGTGTATCATAACCCAAAGAGTAGGATCAGCCTCCAATTCCCATGTCTTCGATATGGTTCCAATGTTGTAGTATGTTGCCTTTCTTGAATGAAAGGAACTGTTTCGAGCGTCGATCCGTTTCGGCCATAATTGAATTTAGTTGCCGCCGTAGTGTCATTATCACTTCGGCTTGGCGTCGAATTAACCGCGTAGACACGCTTAGTCGACGATTGGTTGATGAGTCTCGCTGCGGTTTGGTACCTACTGAATATGCCGTGTGTCCAGTAGCATCTTGATGATCTATTGTGGCCGCAGGAGGACTATCTAACTTCACCTCAATTGAAGTTTCTGGGTGTTGAGTCAGCTCCGCGAGACGTCTCTCAAACATATCCCGATATGTTGATGAAATAGCTGCAATTTTGGCATAATAATCGTTTTGAAAATATGCATGGTCAAGTGGAATCCCTGGCAAGGCTCTTAATTCCGAGTCCTGTTGCTCAAAGGTTGTCCAGTATTCATCCAGTGCGTTCCTCGTAATAGATGATCGTTTTACGCTGCTCGGAGTCCTTTTTGAAGTTGCTTATGAGCGCTTCGATCTGCCGCTCAATCTGCTCCTGGTGCTTCGCAAGAGTCTCCATGTTAAGCTTCTACGATGATTGTGATCAGGCACAGGATCACGTCGGGGTCACCAATGTTAAGAGTGGGAATTCTTTTATTCCACCTTACTTTTGCTGGGTCCTGATGGTTACACCAGACCCTTGTTTTGTGGTTATGAAATAGCCTAGGTGCAAAACCAAGACTAATATTGAATGAAGATACTGGTGCCTGGAATGACCAATTCAATAAAACACTCGTTGATAGGTTTCAAAGAACTGATCCATATTTAATAACTTCACTTAATTTATACTATTACAATTGAACCATTATTGCTTACTTAGATATTTTACATATAAAACAAAACATAAACAAGTAACAAAAAGGTAATGCAAAAAAACTACAATTAATGTGCACAAAGTGCTGATGCACGTGAAAATTCGGTGTCAGTGATTTGCCGCTGTCAAGGGCGTGCATTGCAGCGGTTGTTGACTTCGCTTAGAATGCAACATTAGGCTTAATATATAACAAGGTAATAAGTGCAAGTAATACATAAGAATATAAGAGAGAAGAGAGTATATAATAAGAATATTAACGTAACCAAATAGGAATACTACAATTCTATACCAGAACCTTAGAGATAAACTAATTTATTTAAATATTTAATTCTTAGATATTTAAATTCTCAGCCATGTATAATGACTTAAATTAACATAATTTATGTATATAGATTGCATTATAATCAGCGTCAGTTCCAGGGCTTTCTTATTCCTTTTTACAATGTTAATCTTAATAAATAAAATTCGATCAAATTTCTATAATTCATTTTTTTTTACTGACAATATTCCATTTCAAAACCTACTCTTTATAATTAATTAAATTTTTTCGCTCAGGCAAGCGTCCTAGCGGGATTTCTGGTAATTCTATGTTCTCCCCACCCTCCGAAATTTCCGAGCCAAAAACTTGGTTTGCACTGGGTTTCGGGCCTTCCGCTGTTTCTTTAGGAGGATCCGAACTATTTTGGGTGTTAGTACCATTTGGTCTATGTGACGTTTGATCAATCTATTGTTTTAGAGATTGTGCAAGTATACGTTCGTAACCCTAGACATCTTTTAACTGTTGCTTCTTGCCAATTATTCTTGTTTGGGTCGGAATAATCTCGAATGAAGACCATTTCTCTAGAACCTCTATAGTTTTTCACGTTATTAAATTGCTTACAACGATTTCACTTTTGACTAGGGGTAAGCTAAACCGACTTTTTAGTTCCCTACCCAACATTATTTTTCCTTGCGATTCCCCTGTATTACAATGCTTCATAGATCTATAATCAAAAAGAAACCTTTCGATTATAACATCTAAATCTTCACAGTTATCACTTCTTAAGCGTGTTTATAAAATTTTCTGGTGGGGTTAACACATGCTTTATGCTATTCTTTTTTAGAAAAATGTAAACTGGCTACCGTTGTCGCTATTCAAAATGTCAACTAAACCGAATATTTTTCTTAGCTTCGTAACTGTAAAAGCAGTCGTGATATATTTGGTTCTAAAAACCTCCACCCATTTTGAATATGAATCTACTGCTATGAGGAAGTAACAATTTGTTATAGGTCCTGCAAAGTCTACATGAATTTGAGACCAAACGGAAGTCGTTTGCGTCCATGGAATTAGTCCACTTTTTTCTCTACTCGGTTGCAGCTTAGTAGCGTCTTTGCTTAACAAAACATATAAATGCATATAAATCCATGGTATTTGCAAAGTTTGTAATAAATTTTTAATAATAATTTACTATTCCGATAAATGCACGTATTTTAGAAATTTTCGTGGGGACAGATGCATCAACAACTACTGAAACCCTCTCTTTATTTTTGGACAAACCGTTTTGATCAATGTCAAACACCAAATACACAATTTTTCTTTGCAAAAAAGAGTATTTATGAGAATTCAATAATAGCCTGACGCTTTCAAGTTTCGCCAGCACTCTTTCGATAGTCTTAATGAAAGAATCTCCCGAAATCACTATATCGTCTAAAAAACATACCACGTTAGGAATTCCGCGTAAAAGATTTTCAATCTTCTTCTGTAAAATTGCATACGCTTTCTTAACGGCAAAGCGGTAATCTTGTAACTATAAAAATGCCATTGTGAGTACTCCATACACACAATAGTTGGGAGCTTGTCTAACTCCAAATGGTTGTACGCATTAGACAAGTTCAACTTAGTAAATTCCCGTCAGTAGGTATTTCACTGCGAAATTTATTTATTAATTGTCGACTTGTAGTCGCCGCATATATGCAAGTCGTGCCGGGGAGCCACAATTTGCATGATCTACTTACTAAAACTTATTTTTCCACTAACTCACTAATTTGCCTTTCTATCTTACCACGCCATGCCAATGGCACGGGTCTTGGTTTGCAGCAAATGGATTTTACGTTTTCCTTAAATTCAAATTTCACTTTATGAACGTTATAATGACCTAATCCACTGCGAAAAACCGTACGAAATTTGTTTTTCAATTCCGACTCTATCTCCCTTAAACTATTCACAGGACTAATTTCCATCCCAAAACACGACATGAAATCTCGGTCTAAAATAGGACGACTGCCTGTCTTGCTAACTTTTATTTTTAATTTGTTTTCTTGGTCAAGATATTTTACACTTGCTTCAAACTCACCGATTGATAGCTTCACCATTGAATCCAAAGAAATGAGCCTCACACTTGTATAATTTAGTTGTCTGAAAATTTTTCTTGTAATCACTCCTTGAAATTATAGAACAGACTGCGGCAGATTTCAGCACAAATTCAAGCTGAACACCATCAATTTCTGCGATAACGACAAATGGAGCGATGTTCACTTCAGCGTTCAAACTAAAAATAGAAAATTCGTTAATAACTTGGTCATAATCTTCTCTATCTTCTTTTTTCATTACGTTTTTTTTTATTTTTTTATTTACGTTACTTCAGCGATGAAGAATTATTTGGCCAAACTTGGACAGTTATAACGCCACCACCATAAAATTTGAAACTTAAGTTTTATATATAGATATCGTATCCTTTAAAAAGTCGGTGATTATTTTGAAGGCGTGGTCTTCTTTAGCCTGGATTAGGGTTCTTAGAGAGTTGAATTGTATAAGTGCTGGGAAAGAATTTCTTGGCAAATTATATTTAGTACAATGAAAGATGATGTGTTCTGGGTCTTCAGGGCATTGGCAAACTTCACAGTTTCCATCTTCAATTACTCTTAGTTTCTTCAGCGTCTTGTTACAGAAAGCGTGTCCTGATAGGATGCGGTTAATTTGCTTGACTTCTTTAGGATTCAAGTTCTTATTTTTTTTAAACCAAGGATTTTTCAGAATATCGGGAAACAGTTCTCCATACTTCGTGCCTTTTTCAGAAATTAGATTGACATATTCCCTTTTCCATTGTTGTTGGATTTCATGCTGTATCTTGTTTATTGCATCTTGGAGTGGCCATGGGAAGTCAACTTCCTCACCTTCATGACCTGCATTTTTGGCTTCTTTATCGACTCGCTCGTTGAGATTTATTTTGCTGTGGCCTGGGATATAATGAATATATAGTGACTCCATAGTGCTATTTTTAATTTTTGATATTATTTGTGAAGCAATGAAATTATTGGAATTGTGGTTTAGGAAATTTAGTGCTCCACTTTTGCTATCTGTAAGTATGGCGATTTTTGTTTGGTTATTTTCAATTGCAAAGTCTACGGCTTTGTCAATGGCCAAGAGTTCCGCTGACATTGATGATAGTTTCTTTTTAATATAGAAACTTTTCGTTGAGTTGGCCAAGAGTTCCGCTGACATTGATGATAGTTTCTTTTTAATATAGAAACTTTTCGTTGAGTTGGAGTTTACATGCAGAAAAGCAGCCCCTGAGAGATCATCTTTGACGGAGCCATCAGTAAAAAATATTTCAAAATTATTTGAGTAGAGAAAGTTCATTTTTTCTTTGAATAAGGCATTGATGACGGTCTCGTTCCCTTCATTTTTGTTTTTTTGAGTCCCTTTGAAGAAGTCAAGATCACAATTTAATTTCTTTGTAGAAGGAAGTAGATGTTGGATGATACCAATGTCTGTGAAAATTGTTTTAAATTCTTTGAATATGCAACCATAGCTTGATTTTAATCGGTCATTGAGAAATAAAATATTGGTGATTGGAAGATTTAGTGCAAAGCATTTCGCTAACTCCTTCGCAGTGTTCAGTTTTAATCTGAATTTTATCGGTAGTACGGCTGCCATATGATATAAGATGTGAATGGGGGTTGAACAGATGAGTCCCATACACCTTCTGAGGTTCGCGTTACAACAAGTTTGGAGTTTTTTCAATGCTGTTTTATTAATGTTTGCAAAAGTAGATGTCGCATATTCTAGTTTAGCACGAGCAAAAGCTTTGTAAAGATATAAGGCTTTAATTGGTTGGATGCCAAATTTACAACCGCTGAGTATGTTCAGAAAGTTGTATTTTTGGTTTGTGGCTGAAACTATTTGATTTACGTGTTCCGTTGCTGCATTATTTGATGTAATGTATTTTCCTAAGTATTTGATTTTCTGTACTTGTTTGATGGTAATATTATTTTGTTGAATGGCTATGCTTTTACTTCTATTGTTGAAGTGGATGATGTTGGATTTTTGAAAGTTGAAAGAAAGGTCAAGATTTTTACATAGTTGGGCGAAGGTTTGGATTTTCTCCTTTATAATGTGTATAGCATTATCCACAATTTTGTGGTATACAGTGAAGAAGAAGTCATCTGCAAATTGGAATATATTGCAGTTGTCATCAGTAAATTGATGGAGAGAGGCTGTATAAAGGTTGAAGAGAATGGGACTGAGCCCACTGCCTTGGCATACACCTTGATTTGTGTTTAATGCGGCAGTTCCCAGGGTTAGCGTTCTATTTAAAAGAAAATCGCAGATCCAGTTGATTATTTTGTTATCAAAGTTCATATTATTGAGGATGTTACGAAGTTTATAAATATTAACGCAATCGAAAGCTTTGCTAATATCTAAGCATATACCCAGTACATGCATTTTTCGAGATTTTAAATGCATCACATTGTTTATAAGTAAAGTTAAATTTTCTAAATGCGTAAGATCTTGCTGGGAGTAGGTTATTTTCATCAATATGACTGTCAATTTTAAGTTTCATTAGCCCTTCGGTAATTTTTAGAAAAGTTGGTAGGAGACTTATTGGTCTATAATTTTTAATATCTGCAGTGTTCGAGTTCTTCTTGAGTATAGGGATGATTTTAATTATTCTCCATTCTTCTGGTATGTCGCATATTGTCATATATATATATTTTCTATTTCATACATATATTATAATTCTAAAAATATGTCATATATGTCATATTTTTAGAATTACATTGAAGATATTAAGCTTTTGATCCATTGTTAGATGCTGAAGGATGTTGTAGGAGATTCCGTCCCATCCAGGGGCTGAATGTGGATTTCTTAAATTTAAAAATGTTTCGAACTGTTGGAATGTGGCTAGCGGAGTTGTTGAAGGAATGTTGAAGGTTGAAAGCTGATTTGTTAGGGGTGTGGTGCTTGGTGATTGGATAGAGATTTGTTGGAGGAATTCAAAGTTCTGCTCCTTTGTGAAGGAATTGCCAACTTTCTTCTCCTGTTCATACTTTTTCACTCTGTTGATCATACCCCACCAATCCTGTATTGAAGGAGGGTTGGACAGGTCTTCTATTAACGTTTGGAAATTTGTTCTTTTAATTTTCACTAAATGCCTGGTTAGAGCTTCCTGTGCTTCATTAAGTTGGATGCAGTCTTCGAATTTTTTGGTGGTATAATATTTAAGTCGGGTAGCATTGCGAATCCTGATAAGTCTTTCTGTTTCGGAATTCCACCACATTTTTGGTATATATTTGTTATCTTTTAGTTTTATAGTGTTTTTCTTAATTGTGTTTCTAATTAAATTTGAAATATCAGAAATGTTATCTGAAAATTCAATGTTGGGTAGATCCTGTAGGAGTTTAGAAAAGATTAGTTTTGAGTGCTGTGGTGCATCCTTTTGGACTTTTTTAATGCTTATAATAATCGGAAGATGATTGCTGTTGGTGATGCTACTTTTTTGGCAAGCCCATTTGAAGTTAGTTGGTTGTTTGTTAACAAATGTAAGATCAAGTACTGAGCAAATATCCCGAGTTTTATATGTTGGAGAACCGTCGTTAATGCAGAAAAAGTCGTTGTTGATAGCGGGATTTTCAAGAGCAAGTCCTTTCGCATCTCCAGATGGGCTTCCCCAAGTTGTCGATTTAGCGTTGAAGTCTCCTCCTATTATTGTAGTTTTGTTTAAAGAGTGCAAATACGAAACAATTTTTTCTGTTTCTATATTGAAAAATTCTGTGGATTTGTTTGGTGGGAAATAAGAGCTGAGAATATTGAAATTTTGTTTTAAGTTCAGTGTAGCTACGCCGATGCATTCTGCTTCTGTTGGGATTTTTAAAATTGAAAATTAAATTTTTCTGTTTATGTAGATGCCGACGCCTCCGTAGCCATCATTTCGGGCTTTATGCACGAAGTTGTACTTGGCCAGACTGTCACTTGCATTATTTTTGAGCCATGTTTCACTTATGATTGCGATGTCTATTTTATTTGTTTGTAAAAAAATGTCAAGTTTTTCTTTATTTCCAGGTGTCTTGATACTTTGAATATTAAGCTGATAGATTTTAAACTCCATATTTCATCTGTATCTTATTTAAATATTGATCCTTACTATTAATGTTTAAGAGTTCCTTATAAGAATGAAGCAAATTTATTACAACTGTAGGAAGATTGTATTGATTAATTGATTTATTAATTATACGTGAGGTTTCCGTCGAGGTTTCTCCGTTGTATGGGGTACTGCTTTCATCAGTGACGATAGTTCCGTGTTGTTGAATGAGATTTGGTTTGTGATCGCTACGAATATCTTTGATAATATCTTCTCGTGCTTTCATCGCTGCTGCAACTCTGGCGGAGACCCTTTGGTTTAAATTAGTTTTTTTTTTGTATCCTTGTTATGTTTGCATAAGAATGAATGTTATGCATTGCCTTGGCAGCTACTAAATTATTATTTACAACTTTATGATTTGTATTATTTGAGTTTAGCTGAGGGAAGTTAGATTCGTAGGTATCATCTTGAAGAGAGGCGAACCAGTTGAAAAGGTGAGGGTATTTAATTTTCGTTTCAAAACGTGATAGGTTTTCTATGGTCATAATTTTGGCCAGGGCGTACGCTTTGGTTCTAGCTGGGCAATTCAAGTTTATTGATTCGTGAGGTTCATTGCAATTGCTGCATTTTAATGGCATGCATTCCTCTGTCGCATTATGTACATTGAAACATTTATTACACTTGCTCATGCTTGCCTTGCAATGTTGAGCATAGCACTTGAAGCATTGAGCGAAATGTATAAAGTGACTTACTGTAACTTTTGTGTAAGCAAAATTAATGAATTCGGGAATTTCGTTACCCTTGAAAAGAATTTTGACACGTTTGGTTGGAATTCTGGCGGAAAACTCATCCACATTGCGTCTTTCAACACGAATTATTTTTTAATTTCTATGGTGGAAGAGATGGATTCTTCCAACTCTTTGATAGAGATGTCGGTTGGAATATCGAAAATGATGCCCATTTTGCCAATAAAATGAGGCAGAATTTTAAGAATGTATCCTTTTTCCAATAGACGGGAGTCTTTACAAAGGGAGTTAGCTGCTTCCGCGGAATTTTTATCTTTGCGTTTACAAGTATTTTTGTCAATGCTATTGCATTGATTGCTTTGCGGTTTTCCTCATTATTGTTGATTGTGTCTGCATAGACCGTGAAGGGCCCCTTGTGATTGTTGTCGTATAGGCATTCTTCTTTTGACTGTTCCATTTCCATTTGATCTTTTGACTCTAGAGATTCCTTATTCAATGACTTCTCTTCTAGAATCTTTTTGTTCCTTATTTTTGGGGCAGGGTCGTCCGGCCTGGCGCCGTCGCCCTCCATTGTTTTCCTTTTATAGACTTTTATTTTTAACTGAAATTATATTATCTTACCGTAATACCAATAGAATGTAGCAGTGGTAGTTTTCACCAGTTAGAATACGATAATAGTCAAATTGGAATTTTCCGTATTCCTTTTCAATATATTTAATTATTTTTTTTTTCGACAGGAGCTTTCAAAAATACGTCTGACTTGAAAATCCTGTTTTGTGAAATGTTTCATTATGTTTGTTAATTCAAAATTCTGTTTTGAATTTGTGTTTTGAATTTCCAGTACTTGAACTGGGAATTCACGATGATTAAATTTTAATTCAAGATTTTAATCTGTATTTGAGATTTTGAATTTTCAGTAAGTAGGTAGGCAGGTGGGAGTGGCCGCCCAGTTTGCCAAAAGCACACTTGAGCACACATAATGGCCCATTGTGATACCACGGTGTGGCGCCGTTCAAGCACTGACTAAAAAGTTCCCATACTTGGGATGGTGATAGTCAGCGCAAGGACACCGCCTGGAAAGGCACGGCTCCCCCGTCATGTTTCAGGAAACCAGCCTGATACTTTGATGAACCTGGCTATGTCCCTAATATTAATGGATGACAGTTCTGTCAGGCTTGTAAGAAATGGGGCACCAAAGGTGCGAATTCTTCTTCTGCTGGGCAGTGGCATAAGAGGTGGAAAACCGTCTCGTCCTCCTCCTCGAAGCCACAGCCTCGACAAAAGTCATTTGAGGGTAGGCCCAGTCTTTCTGCGTGCTGTCCCATTATACAGTGGCAGGTCAAAACCAACACAGTTGTCGACAGTGATACGCGAGTTGGTTGGTTCTGTTTTCGTCCATTCTTGCCCAAGTTAGTCTAGCCGTGTGGCAGGATTCCTCGTTAGCCCAGGATTTGTAGGCGTCAGCCAGATATTTCCGTTTGATTTCGAGCTTGGCTGTTGCCAGTGGAATGCCGATGTTTGCGGAGGTGTGAGTGTCGTGCATTATCGTCCCTGCCTTGGCAAGCTCGTCCGTCTCGCAGTTTCCCGGGATTTCGCTATGTCGGGGAACCCAGACTAGGTGCACCCGAGAGTAACTTGCGAGCTCATTTAAAGATGTTCGACATTCATGAGCTAGTCTTGATGTGGCCGTGGAGCCAAAAAGAGATTTAATGGCGGCCTGGCTGTCTGAGAAGATAGATACCACAACTGCGCCGATATCACTACTCAGCATCCATTTGGGTGCGTGGTAAATGGCCATGACCTCAGCTTGAAAAACGCTGCAATGGTCTGGGAGACGTAGGGAGATGTTTAAGTCCAGCTTGTCGGAATAAGTACCGCTGCCGACTCTACCTCCAAGCTTGGAACCGACTGTTTCACCGACGATTAGGTTTTCTGAGGTCCAGTCGCTTCGACTTGGAATAGTGAGGTCGAATTCCCTGTTCAAATCGGGATAGACCGACATATAATCGATAAACTTGGGGACAGGTGGATCCTGATTCAGAATTGAAGCATGGCCTGTCAGGGTTATGCGCCAGTGCGAAAGAGCGTTAAGTCTAATCGCTGTCAGCTTGGCTTGTTGCATAACCAGGATCCCCGAGGGGAGCCAGTGCGGCATGGCAAAAAGGGCTTTCGTAGGTGTGCTACGAAGAGCGCCAGTGATCAGTAGAGCAATGGATCTTCTGATTTTATCAAGGGGTTTGATATTACAGACTTTTTCGAGAGCTTGCCACCAGAAGACCGACCCGTATAACAGGTTTGGTTCAACGATGGCCGTATAGAGCCAGAGCACGACTCGAGGACGAAGTCCCCATCGTGCACCAACTGCTCTTTTACAGCAGTATACGAGTATAGCGCATGTTGCCTTACGTGCCCTCTCACCTAGATTGGCTTTCCAATTAAGCTTTGGGTCGAGAATCAGGCCTAAGTACTTAACGTGTGTGCCCAAAGAGAGCGGAGTGCCGTTTAGACTAGGCATTGTAAACTTTGGAGTTTTGTACTTCCTAGTGAAAAGCATAGTCTCGGTTTTGGATGGGTGAACCCCAAGTTCGAATTCGCGACACCAGTTCGACACAATAGAGAGTGAATAGTTAAGTTTTTCGGAAAGTTTTTGGGGGAATTTGCCGGATGCCGCGATTGCTATGTCGTCCGCAAAGGCTGTCACTTTGCATCCAGTAGATTCCAATCTCACCAGTAGTGTGTTAACTGCCTGGTTCCAGAGGAGGGGTGATAAAACACCCCCTTGTGGCGGGCCCCTGTTAACCACCCTCCTGGATTGGGCACTGCCGATCGTGAAAGTGATGATTCTAGACTTTAGTAGAAGCTCTATAAATTTAAGAAGGCCTGAATTCAGGTTAAGAATATAGAGTGCGGAAATGACAGCGTTAGGGCGTACATTGTTGAATGCTCCCTCGATGTCCAGAAATATGGCAAGTGTGAATTCCTTGTACGCCAAGGATATGTCAACTTGAGAAATGAGAGAATGAAGTGCTGTTTCAACCGATTTGCCTTTAGAGTAAGCGTGTTGAGATACAGAGAGAAGAGAAGGGTTGATCGATGTCCTGATATGTAGGTCAAGAGCTCTTTCTAGAACCTTAAGAAGAAAGGATGTTAGACTTATGGGTCTGTAATCCTTAGGTTTGGTGTGTGAGGCCTTCCCAACTTTTGGTATGAAGACGACCCGAGCTGTGAGCCAGCGTAAGGGAATATATTGCAATCTGAGGCTTGCATTATATATTTGTAGCAGCCATGGAAGGATAATCTCTTCCCCATTTTGGATATCGGCAGGAATGATGCCGTCCGGTCCGGGGGACTTGTATGGCTTAAAGGTTTCTTTTTGTCACTTGAAATGTGGGGAGGCTATCATGGGAAACCTGCTCCACCTGGTAGAGTGCTTGATTCGCTGACGCTAAACTCCCTGGGAAGTGGGTGTCTAGCAGGATATCAAGGGTTTCGGTGCTTGAGTGAGTCCTCGGAAGTGATACTATTTTTCTGATTGGTATTATTGTGTACAACAAGAATCTGTATTTGTTAAAAAGCCGGGTTTTAGCTATTTCAGTCAAAAATGTTTGCTTGACCGTCTTTTTTTTTAATTCAGCATCATCGGTTTCTCTCCGAAGTGACCAGCAATATTCTGAAAGCATTTTTATTTTATTTGATAAATACTTGAATAACTCAGTCAATTTTTAACGGATTTTTTTAGACAAAGTTGCGTTTTACTCACAAATAAATATATTTTTTGAATAAATTAAAAAATTTTACGGTTCCTTTATAAAATAATGCGTAAAAATATCACCAAAGTTGAAAAATGTCTAAAAAAGTGGGGAAAACATGTGTTTGGTGGAGAAATACACAAAGAACTTTTAAACCAACCATAACAATATATACACCATTCTAAAGGTATTCTTCTTTCCAAATCCGTTGAGAAACTGAAAATCGGTTAATAACCAAGTAAGTTACTGGCTTATAAGTGCATAGAGGTACGAAAAACCGGTTTTTTAACAGTATCTCAAAATTCTGATTTGACGTGCAAATTTCAAATACAGATTCTTGTTGTACTCAATAATACCTATCAGAAAAATAGTATCACTTCCCGGGAATTTGTTTTTGTCGCACCGTGTAATTCAATAATTGTTCTTTTAGAGTTCTGATTTTGAACTGACTTTATTAAATCATTGCTTGCGTTTTTATAAAAAATTTACATGTTAAAATCCATAGCAATACTATATAATACAAATAATACATATGATCAGCATTACTGTAGTTCGATGCACGTTGCACAACATATATGCTAAAGTAGCATATTATCATGAGACTAAAAACAACAAACAAACGTGTCGAATTTCCGTCTGCTTAATGTGCAAGAGAACTTAAACTGTTGTTATGCAAAGTGCAACGAACTTCTGTTATTATTGACGCAAAGAATAAATTGAACAGAAATCAAAATTGCAGTTTTAAACAAAACTCAAAAAATGTCGAATTACAATATATTCACATTAACATTCTCCACCGCGTTGAACGAATGTTCAACAATCAAGTCTAAAAGTCCACGCAGAAGCTACGTGAGTACCGCGGCGCTGATTGTGGTGGGGCGTCTGACGTTGCCTCTGACAGTGGGACTTCCTCTAGTGGTGTGTTTGCTTGGGAAGCCGTTGATTGAGCTCCTCCACGCTGCTTCTCTTGCTGCTTGTATCTGATGAATATTACCATGATGATGACAATACTTAAGACCAAGGCCGAATAACCCACTGCAAAGCTATGATATTGATTGATTTGCAGTTTGTTTGGAAGGTCGCTGATTTCGTGTTTCCAAAATTTCTTGCAGCCTTGACAATTCCTTTAGTTGTGGTTCATAAGCAAACTTTGTGTTGTCCAAGACTGGAAGTGATGCTAGTTTTGTTATATTTATATTGACACCGTGTCCAACTGCAGTGAAGGAAGTGCTTGTACAAATTTGTAACCAAGTCCAGCTCTGCATTAGTGTGTTGAAACTGTGTGACTAGTTCATCGCATATTGTTGTTGGCTGTATTTCTTCGCACAGGTGATACATAGCCGAGGCGCCATCCTTCAATAGTTGGATTTCAGTACGTACAGGTTTGAGATCATAATAAATCACCAGTTTCCACTCACTAGCAATGATGTGGCTTGATCCGATGTGTTCAAAATGAATGCTTACAGTTGGATCAAACTATGTAACCTTGATTGGTTCGCACAATACCATTGGCAACATTAGCAATATCGCCAATAAAGTTATTAGGCTGAACTGTCCTGCCGTTTTTATTCCTCTTGTTCTCCCTTCATTCATTTCGTCCTTTCGCTTTCTTGTAGTCGCCTCTTCGTTAGATTCTGCACCAGTATCTGCGTCTATGGGTAGTGGAGCGAGGCGATGTATTGCACGTTTATAAACTCCTGTTGCCGTCTTAACCTCAGCAACGCGTACTGCTCCATCTATACTATTCGGTCAAGAGGCCACTGCATAACAGGAACATTGTCTTCTTTGATGATCACCATGTCGCCGAGTTTGATGTTATCTTTCTGTCTTATCCACTTGTGTCGTTGTTGGAGTTCATTGAGATATTCATTGGACTATCTCTTCCAGAAATTGAGTTTTAATTGCGCCACCAATTTCCATCTTGACAATTGCGTGATTGCTTTTTTGTGTCTGCTTTGCTATCCACTTGGGCGGTGAGTGCTTCTCCTATGAGGAGGTGACCTGGCGTTAGTGCTGTTAAATCCGAAGGGTCAGATGATAGTGGCATTAGTCGCCGGGAATTGAATATGGCCTCTATTTCCACAATTACAGTTTCCAATTCTTCATAAGTCAATGAAGCCGATGCGACACTTCTTAGTAGAAGATGTTTCGCAGATTTAACTGCTGCTTCCCACAGTCCTCCGAAATGAAGGGATCTGGGAGGAATGAAATGGAACTGTATTCCTTTTACACTGCATGTTTTTCCAATTTTGTCTTGAGCGCTTGATGAATGAAGTGCTGATGATAACTCTGTCAATTGATTTCTTGCTCCGACGAAGTTGGTAGCGTTATCACTATATAGGTTTTGACAGCTTTTCGACTTGTGAATCTTTTGAGGGTTTCAATAAACGCTTCTGTTCCGATCCGTTACCAACTACAGATGAACAGCTTTAGAGGCAAAGCAACAGAATACAGCTAAGTACACTTTGGTTGGATTCTTTCCGTGGACCTTATAATGCACCCACAAAGGTCCAGCGTAGTCAACACAAGTGTTAATGAATTGTCGAGCTGGTATCACTATTGTAGCTGGTAGGTGTCCCATCATTTGTTGTGCAAATTGAGGGCGAGCTTTATTGCATCGGATACAATGTTGAACAGTTGATCGAGCTGTTGTTTTTCCCTTTATTGGCCAAAATCGTTGCCTTAAGGTTCCCAGCAAGGCTTGAGGACCACAGTGCTTTTTCTCCTCATGCACTTTAATGAAGAGTAACTTGACCAGCGGGTCGTTGTAAGGTAGCAGCATTTAGTGTTTAGCATCGAATGGCAGTGCAGCAGCTTCTAATCGTACCCCCACTCGAAGAATGTTCATATTATCTAAAAATGGTGATAAGCTGCTGATGGCACTGCTAATTTTGATTTCACTGTGTTGTTTCAGATTTTGGATTTCATCTTTGAAGTCACTAGCCTGAATAGTCTTGACGATGCCTGCTAATGCATGATCCTGTTCGACTGTTGTTAAAGTAATTGTTTTTACTCTAAAACTCCGTTTGTTCCTTGCGTTATTTATAAATAGTAAGACATATACAATGATTCTTTGAAGGTTGACAAACGAGTTGCGATGGTTTATTTGATAAATCCATTCTCCATTTACTAGCATTGTGTTATCTGACCCAGTGAGCAATGAAATGGCTGGTTTCCTTTTCTTTTCGATGTCAGAAGAAATTTGCAGCTGTTTTGACCATACTGGGGGCCATAGCTCTTGCCTGGCGTGCAGAAACATTGGAGGCTTAGTGAAAGCATTGTTTTGCAAAGAACCCGAGTAACAATAACAATTGAAGTACCTTTGGATAATACAAACATTGTTTTTACAAAGAACACGATCTGAGGAATAAAAACACAAGCTGCGTTCTCTATATCGAATGCTAAAATTACCGTTCGTAATATAGAATCATTAATGAAAAAATGTTGATGGTTAGTTAATTTGAAAATTCTTTATTCCGAAAGTTCGTTATACTGCTCGTCCACTGAATTTGCAATAACTGCAATGTACTCACTTGTCTCATCAGTGTTTTCAGCATACTTTTTAGATCGGACATATCCTCGTTGAGTTGCATACTTGAACTGTTTGATTAGTATTGGCTTCTGTTGGAATATTGTTTCATACTATATTTGCATACGATATTGTTGTACTTGGGGCTGATCTCTATGCCGATTCCAATATTCATCACTTCTCTGTTTCTGGGAGCTGGGAATGACTTTTTCAGTTCAACTGTACAGTACAACGTTTATAATTGGCGGAATGATTGCCTTTACAGAGCACGCATCGAATATCTTCTGTGTGACGATATTGCGGGAATAGTCGGAAGTAAAGTGGTTTCCTGTACATTTAACGCCTCGTGGACTACGATTACAGTATCGCTTGGTGTGTCCGTAGCGTTGGAATCTGACACATTTGACACACATGGGGAATTTGTCGTTTCATTTGAGGTGGATCGAATTTAGTTCGTATGTTGGATAATATTTTAATTGGATTGTATTTTTTGTGGGAGGTTTGGTTAATGCTGATGTAAAACATAAGAAGAGGGTTTTTGTCGTTCTTTAGGTAATATTGCAAACGTTCACAATTGAATATTCCAACTCCTCCTTTACCTTCAAAAAAAGTTAAAAAAGATATACTAATTTTGTGCATTTGAGAGGGGTTGCAACTACAAGAAACAGGTGTGGTAGGTATGGATAATGGTCCCTTTGGGTTTTTCTTTTCTGTCGTTTTGGATAATGTGGTTAGTTGAAGCCAGAACAAAGTTTGTATTAGTATCAGTACTTTTCCTTCACTGGTGCTTCCACTTGTGGTATCAAATGATAAATCTAAGAAATTAAATCACATTTTAATTAAATACATATAATTGTTAAGTTTTATTTATTATGAATTAACTACTTCGATTTCTGCTGCTGCACGCTCTGCTACTTTTTGCATTTTTGCTTCCTTTGTTGTAAGCATCTGTGAAATTCGTTTTGCTTGTTGCATTGCTTTCAAATTTACACCTACAATGCAACCCGGGCGCTCTTTTTGCCTTTGGTTAATCAAAAATTGATTGTCAACTTCATTTTGTATTGTATATAAGCATCTGCACCGTCAATGTGGAATAATGTGTCTAAACTCCAGGATTTCGACGACCTTTGTTTTTACATAGTAATATTCATTCCTGGTATATTGTTTTAAGTTTTGCTACATAAGGTTGCTCATCTCTAGTAGGAATTCTACATTTTATCCAAAATAGAGACGTTTCGCGTATAGCTAATTTAGCATTTTAATGAAACAGATGGCGCTATGTCTAAAATATGTGCCTCTTTATTTAAAATGCGATAATCATCTGATGATAAGCAGCCGATTTCGGGTATGGTTAGCATGGATAAGTACATTCATAAACACAGTCGGCTCAGTTGATGTTTCAATTTATTTCCTTTGATTGCATTGGTTTCCGCGGCAAATGATTCTTTATTCACATTATATCAGTAGGAAGGAGCAGTATTGGTTTGTTACTATTAAGAATTATTTAAAGGACCAAATTCACCAATGACTGGTTCACTTTCAAATACAAGTAGAGGGAACTTAAATATACAATTAGAAAAGCAAAAAAAATGTCATGGTGGGACTGTGGTAACAGAGAAAAGTCCTCTGAGACTACCAGAATGCGGAATATTCTCAGTACAACACAAAGGTCTTTTGACTGCTTGAACTCCGTCTGGAGCCGAGAACTTCGCAATATTATTTGACACTTACTTTCCGAGGTTCAAGACTGCAATACAAACTATGATCCAAGAAATGATGAGCAATCAAAATCTGCTCATGAAGCCTATGCTATTTCAGAAATTAATTTGCTGAAAATCTGTCAAAGGAATGCAAACGGTGTTAGCATAAGTTAGAAGTCAGTAACTTTTTACTCTCGAATGAAATCGATATACTTCTCATATCTAAAACACATCTAACTGAAAAGGTACAAGGTTATAAATTTGATGACACAAAGCATCTCGCTGGTAAAGAACTCGGTGGCACCGGAATTTTAATCAAAAATAGAAGAGAACATTTTGCTATGGAAGAATACAACAAAGAGTACCTTCAAGCAACATCAATTTGTCCTCCAAAATTCAGAATATCAACAAATCAGTTTTCAAGTTTTTTCTTTTAATTGGGAACAAGTTTCCTAACTGCTGACCACTACAAATAATAAATACACCCACTGAGGCTCACAGCTATCAACGCCAAACGGAAAACAAGTGTATAATTTCATGCTAGATATCCATTGTACTGGCCAACATCCATCGTATTGGCCAACAGACCCACGCAAGATCCCTGACCTTATTGGAGTTGGAGTAACTAGAAACCTAAAAGGACAGCAATTAAAAGTGGAACCCCTTTTCGACCTCTCTTCAGATCACTCCCCTATACTAATATACCTCAACAAAAAGTTAGGCTCTACATTCGATTGTTCACCCTTTGAACCAAGGCTGAAATATAGAAAGTACATTAGCTATCATCTCATTCTTAATCCCCGTCTCAAAACAAAGAAGGAATTAGAAACATTTGTGGAACTATTTACATCTACCCTAAGACTGGCTGTGCTTCACGCCTCATACAAACCCGACAACAACTTTGACAACGTTAGACACCCAAAAACTTCGACTCAAATTAAGCTTCTTCTACCTGAAAAAAGGAGGACATATCGAGAATAGCAAAAATTCAGATCTCCTTTCTTAAAACGTAAGTTATCCATTGCTATCGAAGACGTAAGAAAAAAAGCGTAAAGAATCAGAGAGCAGTTTGGTTCGGTATATTCAAAATCTTTCTCCAACTGACGTTACCAACTTCTCCCTGTGGAAAGCTGTTTGGAAAATTAAAGCACATTGCGCGGAATTCCACCCATTCGAACACCAATTGGAAATTGGACTGTTTTCGCTGAACATTTAAGGTGCAGTGTTATCACTATATTCATGTATACCGCATTAACATTCTTTGTAACTAAGCAAATGCATACAGGATTACAAATTCGGGTCAGCTTTTGTACCCGAAAAGAAGAGACCACTTCTTAACGAATTTTTGCGTGCTGAATTCAAATCCGTAGCCACATTTTAGCTACGTCATCAGAATTTTGAAATTTTGCATGTTGGCAGCGTTGGGCGGTCACAACAGCTGTCAGCTGATTGAATCAGTAGCTGTTCACTTCAATTTGACGCAAAAAGTATTTGTAATAGAAAACTAACATGCGTATCTGCACTAATTTGGTTTCGCTGTGGGAGATTTAGAGAAGCCGTGGACTCCTAAATTGTTTTCTAACGCATGTAGAATAAAGTTATACAGAGGTCGATGTGGCGAGGAATGCCAATGCTTTGGAGACAACAGAAAAATCACACCAATGACTGTTATTTTTGTTCCACGAATGTCTTTGGTATTAGTACAAGAACTGTACGAAACATAAAGTATGTCGACATTTCATCAGTATCGAAGCCAGATGAACGTTTACACAATGATCCATTACCGAAGGGTCCAGAGATGTGGAAACTTCTGATCCCAATATGAGCAGTGGCAGGAAATGGTGTTCAGCGAAAAACATTTTTAACACAAGCTGAACTGAATGATTTGGTCCACGATTTGCATTTCTCCAAAGGAAATGCTGAAATACTCGGATCACTTTTGCAACAGGGGAAATTTCTCCCGAGTCACTCATTTACGAAGGTCATTAATTTTAGAGAAAGGAATAAAGTACTATTGATATTCCTCGAGAAGATAAATTAAATTTGTTTCTGCAAAGATATCAATGGTTTGTTTTGAACAATGAATCAACCATACGTTAAAAATGAATACTGACTTTTCATCGACGGTTCTAAATACAGTTTGAAGGCTGCTCTCCTGCATATTGGAAATAAAAAGCCGTCGATTCTAATTGCTCATGCCGTCAACAGCAAGGAAAGTTTAGAATCGATGAAAGAAATTTTGGAATTGATCAAAGTACAACGAACATAAATGGAAAATTCGCGCCCATCTAAAGGTATTTGATGATTTCGTAGTAGGATATTAATTGAAACTAATTGATTACCCATATACTCCAGGTTATTGGGATGTTGATTGGGATACAGAGCGGCTTCATGAAATATCCTTGCTTTCTTCCTCTGTAGGATAGTCGAGCAAGAGCGCATCATTACGTAAAAAAAGAATGACCCTCTCGAGACCATTATTCACCAGGAAGACAAAACATATCCAAAAATTCACTCATTGATCCAAATAACGTTCTACTTCCTCGACTACATATTCAACTGGGCCTCATAAATAATTTCATTAAAGCACTCGACCGCGACGGGGTGGCTTTCCAGTACTTAATTCAACTTTTTCTGAAGATTAATATCGGCTGAGACGTTCTAATACATTACAAAGGGATGTCTTTATCCCAAACCCACCTCACAGTAAAATAACTTAATAGTCTCATCATCAGATTACCCATGCTCGCCTATTAAATTAAAACAAAAATAATTAAGTAACGCAATTAGAAACATTGCTCCCAAAAAAGCCCCAGGACACGACCTCATTACTGGAAAAATGATCAAGGAGTTGCCACAAATACCGATCATCGTGTGTACCTCATTATTTAACTGATTGCTTCACTTAGAATATTTCCCAATGCCTGAAAAATGTCAATAGTATCCAGGATTCCGAACAGAAATATATCTATCCCAATCGGCTTCCTATAAACCGATTAGCCTACTGCCTATCATGTCAAAACTCTTCGAAAAACTGGAAAATGAATGCCGCATCTAAATGAAAAACGCATTATTTCTCATCACCAATTTGGCTTTCGCGAATATCAGAGAACAGTAGAACAGGTTCATCGAATAGTTAACGAAATAAAAAATGCATTTGACAAAAAATATTTCTGTTCTGTCATCTTTTTAGATTTGGCGCAGACGTTTGATGAAGTAAGGAACGAGGGCTTATCTTCAAAATTAAAAAAACTGTTGCCCACTAAATCACACCAAATACTGGAATCGTATCTGAGTGGCAGGAAATTCAAAGGGAGAAATAATAATGCTTACTCTAAAAACTATGACATCAAAAGCGGCATACCATAGGGAAGTGTGCTAGGTCCCATGCTGCACTTTATATATACTTCAGATCTGCCTACCGACAAACATTTAACCCCAGCAACTTTCGCCGATGACACTGCTATCCTTACCCAAATCCCAAAAGCGCATCCCGTGATCTAGAAGACTATCTGCTATTAGTAGAGCATTGGTTGGCAGAATCAAATTGTATGCAGATCACATTTACTCCACAATGAATCCAGATTGAGTTTAGAATACAAAATACTCTTGTATAAAGCTATTATAAAACCAATTTGGACTTACGGGAGCCAGTTGTGGAGTGGCACAAGCAACTCTAATATATAATTAATATACAGAGCGGTATCCAAAATTCTCAGAAGCATTACTGGGACACCTTGGTTCATCAAATATATTAACATTCACAACGACCTGAATATACCACTCGTGAAAAAAGAAATCAATGATTTCTACTGAAAATATACTCAAAAGATTAAAAATCATTCAAACCACCTAGTCATACAAAACGGACTGAAACACCAGCACTACAATCTCTTACAGTTTAAATTTATACTTATGTACTAGTACAAATTCAATGGACTTAATTTATTGTAATAACTAATATACTGTAGTGCATGTGCACTATTGCGCCCAAACGTAGTGTAGCACAAAGTCTACCTACGCAAACTACACATCCAAACCATACCAATACAAAAGACACACCCATCCGCTGCACTGCAACACTATGACACTTGACATGTGCAGTGTAATTAGAATCCTGGCGTGCGGTCATTGGTGAATTGGTTTGTTTTACAATTGAGTGGAATTTGAGTTAGACTTAAGCGAAAGGGATTAGAAGTAAACAATTAAATTAATCGAGATTTGTTATCGAGTTTGTAACTCAAATAAACCCTATAAAAACCCTGCTCGGGAATTAAACTAATTAGTTTCCAACTGGCAACTCAACACATTGCATTTTTCTTGCAAACAATATATTCTTTCTCGCACACAATATACGTGCATTACAATACAAATAAGATTGATCTTTAAAATACACTAAGCACTGGTTTGTAAGATTTGTCGACTTATTATTAGTCTATTGTTTCCGAGCAGCGAAATCTTTGCTGAACCAGTAAGAATTATTATTCTGCAAGCTAATATACAGGTGATCATGCTCATCTCTATGAGCGTTCAATACATCCAATCCTTTCAAATCTCCTAGTTCTGATGGCATTATTCCCGCGGACATCCAACATGCCTCTGAACAAGTCAGACCATGGCTTGGGTAAATCCATAATTCATACCTAAAATTGTGGTACTTAGATTTCATTAGACTTGATTGCAGTAGGATCCTTCAATATTTAGTTGATGTTTTTTTAGAAGGACATATAAAATATCGATTTTGCAGTAGCCTCATTCAGTTTTCGTAAGTATCATGACTGCTCCTGGATCTGAAATGGCACGGACCTTCAATAAATGGGGGTTTCAACCCCGAATTATGGCGAGCCGAACTTTTTGTTGGTTAGCTACTTTGAAAGTAGTTAATCTCAGACTTCTTAATAAGGTCAGAAGAATGCGGCCATGATGATATCTGAGGCTCTTCATACTACCTCTAAGAGCGCTATGTTTGCCATCCTTAATTTTTTATTTACTATTTCGCCCTCAGGTCAGACCTAGGTCACGGACGCATTTTAATTCCAGAATCTTTTGTCTCAACAGAAGTCGTCTATGCTTGCCGGAACTCCAACTGCAACCAACCATATCCCTAGCAGATAGGAATGGTTAAATATTATTAACAATCACAATAGAGCATCCAAAAAAGTATATAGCTATTCTAAATTGATCGTCACTCTCCTTAGATAACATTTTATATCTCACAAACCTGAATACTCGTACATAAGGGCTCAAAGTTGATATCAGTTCATATTTACGTACACGTATTTAAAAATGTTTAGCCAAGCCACAATTAATAAAATAAAACTTGATGTTAATTTTAGTTATTCCAAAAAATTTTGTTTGTTTGAAGTCCTCTATCGTCTGCAGGTCAAGTCCACTAAAGAACTCACCCATGAGGACAGAGTTGGAGATGGAACTTCTTCCGTCATCTGAACGATATTCTATCTCAGCCGGTTGTGTTGTTGTCTTACCCGAATAGTTGCCAAATGATTCCTAGCACTTGTTTCTAGACCGGTCGCTCCTATAAACGCGCAGAGTAATATATAGTTCACAACTCAATCACATGCTGCAAGAGGTTTGACAGACTTCTCATTCATGATGATGAAAACCTCTCTAATATCATCCTTAGTTCCGCTGGCTTTGACCACTCTCCAGTTGTTGAGGGCCCTTTCTGTAGGGGTCCTTGCGTCTCTCGTCTTATTGTGCACCTTTTGCAGCCGGTAAAAGGCGATGGAGTAAATTAACTACTGTTTGCTAGTTGTAGGCGCCCGAAGCAGCCAAATTAAATAAACGTTCTTTCCGGTTTACATTTCCAACAAGAGACGTTTATTGCTTAAAATCATAAGCCTTATATCTATTTTATAATTAATACTTACAGTGTAGGTAAGCACCTTTCTGGTATTCTAGTTGCGCAATTGTTGATTGAATGCCCGTCGTCAATTCGATTGCGGAACTGTAACACTCTAAAAGTTCACGTAAGGATTATTTATAAATCACTATTTATTTATAATACTTTCACCCTAAAAAGTTGTGGGTGAAGAGCCAACATTTATGGGGCCCACCTCGAAAAACGTCTTGGACATCACGCTCCACCCTCGTTCTCTGATCATAGGTACATTAGCTTCGCGGTAACTTTCTACCCAAAAATGCTTAGGAAAACTCTAAGAAATCCCAGAAACACAAACTATATCTCTATAACAAAATACTAGAAGGAAAGCTGCTCAGGCCTAGCACGATCAAATCCCATATAGATCTCGAAGACTAGGTCAATCTATTGCGTACTTTCCTGGCTGCAAAGATACAAGTAATCTCGAACCCCCAAGAACCGAGGTGGATAGTTTACCACGGGACTTGATTACAACGGAAGGGATACAATGGACAATAAACTTATTTTCCCCCTAGAAGTCACCAGGGCTTGACGGAATATTCCCAGCCATGCTGCAAAAAGCTCTGCATCTGGTAGCACCCTGGCTTAGGCAAATATATAAAGGATGCTTGACGTATAACTATGTCCCGGTGAGCTGGAGAGAAGCGAGAGTTGTATTTTTACCCAAGGCAAGTAAAAGCAATCATCTCTACTCAAAGGACTACCGACCCATTAGTTTAACGTCATTTCTCCTAGAAACGCTTGAAAAAATACTACATGCCGACATGAGGAACATGAGCATGAATACACCAATGGCAGATCCACGGAGACAGCACTACACTCACTAATCGCAAATGTTGAAAGGGGACTGGAGTATAAAGAATACGCCCTAGGAGTATTTCTCGATATAGCTGGTGCTTTCAACCACGTCCTAACGGATGCCATCTTAGAGGGTATCAGAACCACAAACATTAATGATGCGGGTTATCAATGGACTCGAAGCCTATTGAGCGGTAGAAGGATAAGGGCAGACTGGAACGGAGCCGAATCGATAAAGCAGACGAGCAGAGGGACTCCACAAGGAGGGGTTCTATTTCCAATACTCTGGTCGCTCGTTGTCAACAAAATACTGGAAAAGTTCGACTGTAAAGCTCCAAAACTGGTAGCATATGCTGATAATGTAGCCACAGGAAAATGCCTGTCGACTCTCAGTGACCTAATGACCGATACTCTAAAAACCGTATGTAGATGGGTGACAGAAGCAGGCCTAAGCGTTAATGCGGAAAAAACGGACCTGATACTTTTCAGTACAAGGTATAAGTCCCGCCATGGAGACGACCAAAACTGAACAGTAGTCAATATAAAAAGCCACACCAAATACTTAGTGGTAACAGTAGACAGTAAGCTTTAATGGAAGCTCAATGTGGAGGAAAGGGTAAAGAAAGCTGCTAACGCTCACTATGCTCGTAAAAAGATGCTTGGATGCACTTGGGGCCTCTCTCCTTTTCTGATGCATTGGTGATATACAGCCATAGCAAGACCTATTTTACTCCACGGTATTTTGGTGTGGTTGAATGCTGTTAGGAAGAAAACTTAATGCATACCTATGGAAAGAGTCCAAAGACTTGCGGCACTGCATGTGACGGGGGCCTTAAGGACAACACCAACGGCTGCTCTTAACATCATTCTCAATTTACCCCCAATCGACCTCTTTGCGGCAAAATCTGCGGGAAGGCTAATGGGCACTAAACAATACTCTCTCCGGCCCTTCGGTCATAGCTCTGTAGGTCGAAGTCTCACGGTCAACACAGACTATGTGACTCCTATTCTTAGCCTGCGGAAACAAATAAAAACAACTATTGAAAAGGAGTGATGGCATAGGGACATGAATGCTAAATGCAAAACCTTAACCTATTCACGGACAGCTTGAAGATGGAGGACGGGGTTGAAGCAGGCGTCTACTACCCAGAACTCGATATCAAACAGCCGCTCAGACCACCAAGCATCTTTCAAACGGAATTTTTTGCAGCATGGGAAGCCGCAGAGCTCGCCTGCATAGCAAAAACTACTTCAAAATAAACTTCTGTGCATCTTCCAGAAGTGGTTTGCAATGCAAAGCAGCAATGGATAGACTAGCCACCAACCGGAAGCTACATATCCACTGGGTGCCAGGGCATAAGAACATAGAAGGAAATGAGAGTGCTGATGCCATTGCAAAAAGCGGAATTTTACTACCAGTAAGAAATTTACTAATGCCACTAAGAATGATCTACAGCCTTATTGAAGATGACATGATGAGAAAGGTGAAAGAACGGTGAAGTATTGCCACATGTAAGATCGGAAATCTTATGCGCAAACCGTACGGCACACAAACCAAATCGATACTGGCACTTGCGAGGAAGTAGTGCAGAACGGTCGTAGGAGTGCTCACAGGTCACTGTCTAACGGCGGTATACCCTAAAAGGATGGGACTGACAAACAATAATGAATGTAGGAAATGTGGGGAGCAACGCACAAGAGAAACTCTGGAGCATCTAAAATACGTATGCCCCGCAATATCTAAAGCGCGCTTATCACATCTGGGAGCCCCTTGGATTGAAGTACTAGAAGAGGTCGCACAACTAGGGATAGGATATCCATCTGGCACCTCAAAGGACCTTGTAGGTCTAAGTGTGGCTTTAACGGCCGGCCAGTCTAACCTAACCTAACGTGTCAGTCTAACCTAAAAATATGTGCCTCCTTAATTATTTGATACTATTTAATAAAAGCTAACTACACAAAAGGTGTAGTGTCTATTAGGAGTTGGTGCTGTGAGTCTAATACACGCAGGTAGCTTGATTTTGACTCACAACATCCCTCCCCTTTTTCTAGAAAAATGTAGTGCAACAATTTTGTACATTTAATTAATCATATAAATTTTTTAATATCGCCATATTTTGGGTTCTATTATTTTTGTCTTTTTTTTGTTTTTATCCTCTTTATATGTTTTATTATTGCATTCTTTTTCTTTTTCTTTTTATATTATTATATTTCTGGATTCTTTTGCTTTTTTTATTTTTTTATTTCTATCCGTTCATTTTTTGTCCCATCTTTTTTATATCTTTTGGTCCTTAATTGACTTTTTTCTTACTGGCGTATATACAAATATATTTATAATTACAAATTTAATTTATGCTACGCTACTCTATACTGCGACTTATGCTACCTGCTGGTGCTGGTAATGCTCGATATTGTTGGAGTGAAGTCCCTCGGCGAACTCTGCATATCCCTCACTTCTTTCTATGCTACCTGCTGGTGCTGGTAATGCTCGATATTGTTGGAGTGAAGTCCCTCGGCGAACTCTGCATATCCCTCACTTCTTTCTGGAACGCTACGTGTAATATTCTAGGCTGGCGTAAGTTTTTGGTTCACCATGGTACTCCTTGAAAACTTCGATTGTAACGGTCCTCTGCTTGTATTTTTAATAGCGTGCTCCCACAGATGTGAGTGGCACTCCTTATTGTATTCATCTCGGCAAAATGCGTTAGAAATGCATGAGAGATTTGGAATACCCCTCTAGTATTTACTTCGCCGCATTGGATATACATAGTGGAAGTGTTCTCTTGAGATTTATATAGAGGGTTTCATTTTTGTTCGCTTCGACGTGTAGACTATCGTTATTTCTCTGAAATTAACGTTTACTGAAGTAATTCAAGTACTTATACCAGTCTCCGCCTCTTCTTACAATGAATCCATTTCATGTGTGCTTGGACATATCCACCGTAATGTATAAATTAATGTCTGTGGGCCAAAATTTATTCTGATTTTTATATAGGGTACTCATTATTCATCCACCCCTTAAGCTTTTGCCCAACATCTTCAATAATATTCAGAGTGTATTATTATTATTGTGATACACTGAATGTACTTTCTAAAGTAAAATTGTTAATGGAAAATATGACACCGCAAGGAAACTTGTTTGTATGTTCGTTGCTTGTCAATAAGCCGATCCACCACGTTTTGAAATACTTTGGCCTTGTTCTGTTTCCAAAAATGGTACATCAGTTGCCAATCATCCTCACGCCATTGAATAATGCGTTGGTCCTCTATTCTGCATAGTCTTCCGATATGCGCTGTTTGCTGGAACTTCCCACTTCGAGTCACATCCTCAGAGCTGAATCCGTATAATATTTTCTAACTAACATTTTAAATTAATATTTAAGTTAAGTTGACCATTAAGTTAATTTGTATGGTATTATTAATTTAATAAGTTACGCTTTACATTTATTTCATTATTAATTTGATTAAAAAACACTTTCTTACTTATAGTTATTTTTCAAACTACTTTTGTTTTTCAATATCACCTTTTACTTTAAGGAGTAAATTTATATATATTATTTATATATATACGAGTATATATATATGTTTTAATTTGCTAACAACCAAAATTCATAAAAAAAAATGAAAGCTATTTTAAACCATTATTGCATTTTCATAATTTTTTCAAATACTTATTCATTATTTTTAATCCTATATTGAATTTATATTACGAGTATATCTATTTTTCTCTTTCTAATTTTACAATTCAATTCATTACAATTCATTTATTTATTTTACAAATTCATACAATTTTGAGCAAATTTAATTAGCATATACTTAATTTTGTAACTTATACACATTGGTTTAATTTAGACTATTGAATACATCAATACATACTTAAAACTAGATTACAAAACCAAATGCTTATATCAACCCGTTCTGTGTGACTCGTTCTACTCTTATTTTTAGATATTTCTCTTTAGCAAAAAATAGAGGGGAAAAGGAGTGAACTTAATTATTCTTAATGTTGTGCTATATAGAGCTTTGGAACTCCACTCTCTCGTACGTTAACCTTATTCATCAGACATCAGTACTCAGTGTAAATGTGAGTTTTAAACAACAATACTAAGCTTTTTTTCCTTTACTACGCCTTAACTATAGCCAAATTGTCTACCCCTCAAATATCTAGCTTTAATACAGACGTTGACCTTCTATGGTCTAATTTCCTCGCACCCTGTGATTATTTCGTTCCGTTTTGTTGCTACATTGTTGCCCTGCTCATCACGCACTTTTCGCTCAAAGCCGTTTAATTGTATGCCTGTTTAGCGCACAGCAATTTTTTTTGTTATTACAGTATACCATAATTTACATTTGGTTGCTTACATTATGCTTTATCAGATTCTATCCCTTGTTTCATATTCTGTATGGGTCATCCATTGGTGACCTTTCTGGGACGATTTTGTTCCACTCCTCTAAGATCACCTTTTTCAGTTGGGTTTTGCTCGAAATCGAGTGTTTCCTCCTGTTGTTGTCCAACATTGCCAAAAATTCACTATGACATTTATATCAGGACTCTTTGCCGGCGGTGCGATTAAATCAGGACAGTTCCATATTAACCAGGACTGCACTCTTGCCGATTTGTGCTTAGGGTCATTGTCCTGATAAAAACGGAAATTGTGACGTATTCCCAATTTTTCGGAACTTTGAAGCAAATTTTCTTTTAAAATGTTGAGGTACATGGCTTTATTCATAATTTCTTCGATGAACACTAAAATTTCCTACGCCGGATGCAGACCTACAGGCCCACACCATCACGCTACCACCGCCATACTTCATTGTAGGCTTGAGATTTTCTTTTTGAAGCTCGGTATTCGGTTTTCGCCAGACGTAGGTCATTCCGTACGAGCCAAAAACATTAAATTTCGCCTCGTCCGCGAAAATACGGTGTTCCGGAAGTCAGATGTCTTTGTTATGTGCACCGTAGCAAAGGAAACTCGACTTAACTGATTTTTTGGGCTTATGAATGGTTTATTCTAGCTACTCGACCATTGAAGTCGTGCTCGCGCAGTTTCGCGGGCAGTTTCTGCAATACATGATTTACCCAAGTCATTCTCAATTTCACTCACCAGTTTAGGAGCCGATAACCTTGGATTTGCCTTTACCTTACGTACAATGTGGCGCCCGTCAGTAGCATTAAAAGTTTTTTTTAGGAGCACTTCTGCCTTAATCTGCGATCCTCTTTTGATGAATGAATATTTAATTTTACGATTTGCGCAATTTTTCGCTGCGACTGCCCATTCGTAACGTTTTATTAGTTCACGCTGTTCAACCGTTGCGCGGGGACCCATTTTTTAAAAATACGCGTAATACGTTTTTGACATGCGCGAAAGACTAAAAATTAGTAAGAAGAAATTGCAAATATGATGTGAAGCCCATAGAAAAGGAAAAAAACCCGTTCATAGAACTTACACTTGTTTGCGCCGAAGAGTAAACCAGTCTGTGCATAAAATAAGCAGTGAACACAATTTCTGCTGCGTAATTCGTGTTTATCGTCGTTCTGGGGCAGAATTCATTTTTTTTAATTCGCTTTGCTCTAGCCATTTTTGTTACACATGCGTTTACAAACCTGCATTTAAAAATTTACTTCTTTTTAGTTTTCATGTTACAGCGGTCTAAATTTTTAAATTGATACTGCATAAAATAAGCTATGAGCCATTGTATATATAAATACTTACCTTTACGTATGTGCTTGTTGCCTTTTTCCAGAATATTTACTTATTAACCAGTACGCTGTAATAGTGTTTACGAGACATATTTCAAAACAA
Organism: Clusia tigrina; assembly: GCA_920105625.2. Taxonomy (NCBI): domain Eukaryota; kingdom Metazoa; phylum Arthropoda; class Insecta; order Diptera; family Clusiidae; genus Clusia; species Clusia tigrina. The sequence continues at coordinate 157,098,800 of OV050031.1, forward strand.
TAACTGCTGCATGCATATATTACGCTGCTCATGCCAAGCCGAGCAATTCTTTATGCAATTCGTTATGCAATTCTTTAATGACTCATTTAAATTGGTACACTTTGCGCTATTTGATATATGTGTGGCGACATCACTACCCCCACCTAGTTGTCGGGTACGGCAAAGCAAGCAGACGCTTGTTCCACGCGCCATCTATTGACGCGCTGTCGCTGCCGCGCAGTGTATTCATGGCAAGCGGAACTAGCCTGTGTTGGCTACCGTGTTTCCGGCCTGTTCGTTTTTCTTTCCTTTTTGTCGCAGCCTCCTTAATTTAAGGCATTGTAATATATTTTACATTTACTATATCGAAATTAATATTGTTTTTTTATTGTTTATAAATTGGCAACGCTTTAATCAAGTAAAAAGCCAAATATGTACATGATTCTTTTGGTGGTTCTTGTTGTGTTTACGCTTGTAAAACACTGTAAACACATATCTCTAGTTATGTGATCTCGTATGGAATAATTTTAATAAATTATTCTGCAGTTTCTTAGGATTTCCCTTCTTTGTTACGATTGTTACAACTAGACTACGGATATCTGCTACCGTGTATGGTCCGATACATACAGGAGAAAAATTATTTTTTCGAGTCTGATTCTTTATCAGTACCCGGTAGCCAACATGATTTTTTTTTTTTTTTTTTTAACTCCAGTTTTATTTGCATTCTGCCCCTTGGGGCAATAATCAAATTAAATAACAATATTAAATAGCTACATAAATCAATACACAAACTAATTTTTTAAAATAGTTATTTAAATCAACATGAGGAAGAGGAGCCAGTGCTAATCTCCCATAAGGTTAGTACAGAACTATTGCGTTAGAAAAAATTATTATTATAAATTTAGTGGTGTTGCTCGCTTCAGTCGCCGTGTTGTGCCTGTCCTTTCCAGAAGATTTGAAGCTAGTATGTTAGGATGCTTACTTAGATGATAACTACAGGATTTACCACCTAATTGAAGGCTTCTCTAGGCAACCGTTAAGCGCGATCTTGCTTTTCCCTAAACAACTCTTGCTGGTATTTCCGTGTTTTGTTTGGATCATCAGGATTGTATACTGGCACACATTTGCGCTTCAAATTTGCTAGCATGTTGAAGTCAAATCGTTAAAGCGTCTTAAACGGAGTTTGCTTCGTTGATACATGTACAGTATTGTTATGTACATGCATAGCCGTTGTCAGCCACTGATACCAATTAGAACTATCTTCTTTAGCGAAACTACGCAGGTATTCTGCAAGAGGCTTCGCTCCACAGAACCTTTCGCCTGCGGATGATAAGGAGTTATGTGTAACTTCTTAATTCCTATTAATTTACATGTTTCTGAAAATAGTTTTGAGACAAAGTTTGATCCATTGTCGGTCACCAACACCTTCGGTATGTTGTACTGAATTATAATTTCGTCAAAGAATGCGTTGGCTATGGTAATCTCCTCGGCATCAGGTATGGCACATGCCCCATATCGCGAGAAATCATTTTGGAATATTAAGATGTACTTATTTCCCGAAACTGTCCCGGGTGAAATACTCACAATATCCATGTGAACTTTATCAAATGGTCACTTCCGGGTATCAGGTAATACCATTGGCATCTTTGTCAGTCTGGAGCTATTGTTGGCCTGACATCTCGTAGAGTACTTCACATTGCGTTTAATTTCTTTGAGCGTACCTTTCCCCGTATACTCTCCTAATCCTTTCGAAACGTTCCCTGATATTTATTTCTACACCCTAAAAATATGTGCATACTTAATTATTTGCCACTACTTTTTAAAAGCTAACTACACCAAAGATGTAGTGTCTATTAAGAGTTGGTGCTATGAGTCTACTACACGTAGGTAGCTTGATTTTGACTCATAACACCATCATGGATTGGGAGGTCCGAACTACACTTTCTTAAGACTTGCTCAATGGTGGGCTCATCAGAAGGTTCCACTGTGATCCAGGCCTTGGAGCGAGGTGGGCTTGGGATTTATTTCTTAGGGACCGCGCAGAGCTCAAGGCCATACTTCACCTAACTTATCTACGGCAGTCTTATACATTTCGGCTGAGATCTAGCCGGAACATGCCACTATTTTGACATGTCTCTGATACTAGAATGCGTCCCTATCATCATAAACCTTTAACAAGCTGGTCTGCTCAACCTGCAGTTACCTGGATAGATGGTCCCATCTCCGTGATGGAGTCGATGACTGTCCACACCAGACTGTCTCTGCAAATCTATCTAAAGGACTGCTGAGGTTTCGGTATTGAGGCCGCCAACGGCGGACGTTTGTTGTCCTGAATTGGGAGCTGTACTATTCGACCTTTGCCGCTTTGGAGCAGTGTTGGGTTAACAGGAAGTAGTATTGATCTTCCGCACTCCAATATTACGCCTAGTCCATTCCAGGAAAACTTTAACCCGCTCCGCTAACTTATCCGCCAAGTCCTTACCGCTATCTTGCACATGCTTGGGCTTTTGGGCGCAGCACTCTCGATACAGTCTCCTTGGCTACAGTGTTGCCCGAAACAGGGGATAAAGAGACGCTTAACTTGGTTCTGTCTGGCTAGAGGGCCCTTAGAGCCGCTTGATTTTTGATTAATTGATTTATTTATTATGTACCTGCGAAAAGGGTCTCCACTCACGGCCCATATCACCTTCAATGGTTGTCTAATGAGCGCAAGGAGGTTATGCGAGATCGGATACATAAAGCCAAATCAAGAGTATCTCAAGTGAACCATTCACCACCAACTTAATTGCGACGGGTATTGAACGTACCGTGAGGTCTGCCAGGGTTTTAACCAGCAGCTGCATCATTAGCCTGAAAGGCATTTTCCCACCATGTGATCGTCTGTAATATTTTTGATTGGGCCCTTTACAACAGTATGGTGCATGAAGTTTTTGATGCTCCCCACAGCTGAATGTCATATGTCCAAATTATTATTATGGCTTTATATAAGAGGACTTTGTAATTAAGGCTCAGTTTCGAATTTGCATTTAAATTGCAAGACTTGTTAAGAAAAGTTAAGACTTGCAACTTTTAATTTAAAATGAGCTCTTACTTCCAATATCAGATCCCCAGGTAAGGCGTCTGTGAAGGTGGACACCTAGATATTTCATTTCTATCTGCTGTGGAATAATTTTGTTGTTGAGTGTGATAGCAGGGCACGTGTTTCTGTTCAGTGTGCCAGTACAAAAGCCATTTTTCAACAACATGTAGATGTTCATTGGGGTCACTCGATGCTATGTGATTGTACTTTTGGCAAGATAAAATCGTAGTGTCAACGACAAAAGTTGAGGTGAGGTATGATTTTTCTTGTTGGAAAATCTGAGGTGTATATTGGGCCAAGAACACTTCATTGTGGTAGTCCTTCTTCCTTCTTCATATTTGCTTGAAAAGTCTACACTTTAACTATCATTCAAAGACACTATAAATATTTTAATGCAGAATTCATTTTTTATTTTTATAAAATGGACCTATTATGGAGGTATTATTTTGTGCTGTACTAGATACAAGGTTAATTTTGCTAGCAATAGCTTCTAGAAGAATTTCAAAACGACGGATAGCAGACTTATTGGTTTGTATGACGAGACTTGCGTTGGAGTTTTGCAAAGCTTAGGGATTATATGGGATAGTTTTCAGACTTGTGGAAAGTAGCTTTGTCTAAAAATTGAATTAAGTAACATAGTTAATTGCTTTACGGCAAGAGGAGGCAGCTCCGTCATCATCTTTATGGTTCTCAAGTCGTGGTCTGCAGCTTTCTTTTTGTCTAAATGAGATAAGATAAAATGCCACACTTTTTTTGGTTTCAACATTAGGATTTCAATGCCTATTTTGGGTGTTTTAAAATTATAACTAGAAGTGTTTGGTTGGAATACAGTTTTTAAATGCTGAGCAAAAGCTTGCCCCTGCTATTCATTGCATCTCGCCCATCGCGTATTTTTGGCTGCCTTCCATAAAGAGTTGTTTGCAGATTTTAGGGTACTCAGGTGTGAGATATATATCTGAATACATCTTTCAGTGGCGTCGCGCAGTTTGTTTTTGACTCTATTGTATTTCTGCTTTAACCCTGTTGACCTGAGATCTTGCTACAATCATCTGAGCCGTCTCTTTGTCTTTATCAAGCTTTTAATTTCGAATGAGGTTGAGAATATTGAAGAGATTTGGCTATTTGGGTTTGTAGCGTGCATTGCTGCGGATATAAGCATACGTTTTTACTGCGGAATCTAATTTCTTCGGGTTTTTCAGACCAACATTTATCAGGAAAGCGACTGCTAATGTATTTACAGAATTTTAGCCAATTTATTTTGTTTGTTGTTAAAAGAAAAGGTTGCTTTATGACTGAAGAGTGATATGAACTCAGTTCATATCATGATTCTGTAGACATTAGTGTTTGGTTGAATATTTCGGTCCGGGATTTTTCGTTAGCCCGAGGGCCAGTATTTGTATTCGCCTTTCACTGAGCCTTTCCGTTTGCTCACTATACCTTCCTCGATTCTATTTAGCATGCCTGCAAAGTGCAAGCAGCCCTTTTCCACCTCATCTTTGGCCCAAGCCAACCTCTCCTTTTATTATTTCGTGCGGTTGAACTTATCCATCATCCCTCCCTGTTTTCGGTTTATGCCGAAGTCCTTTCCTTCTAAAGTAACTGGCATCTGCGGAGTGAACCGAAGAGAGTAGTAGAGCGTCTTCCTCAGCGGTATTGCACTGGCAACGCTTTCGTGGTCCGAGTCTTACATAACACCAGCACCCGCTTGTTGTGGTTTGACGTGGCACAAATGTCCGACGACCACGATACTCACGAGTAGCACGATACGGCAGTATCTAACTATGGGGCCTGTTCCAACCATAGCAGAAGTGCAGCCGTTTCACCGTTGTTGCCTGCGATAACAGCCACCTTTCCCACCGACGTTGGGCTAATATCTTTCTTACGGAACTCCATTTTTGGTTTAGCTTCGCGCCAGACACCCTCTAGCATTGCTTGGAATTCGGCTTCACATGTCACCCTCAGGGGAACAGAATATATACTCCTCGGAAGTGCCAAACGGCGCCGTACCTCAATCTTACCTACACTTGATATTTCCTTTACCTGGTCCTGATCGATCACAGCGTGCCAAAAGGGCACTACAATAATCGGCCAAGTTGACAAGGTGTATATGAAGCCTACCCAGTTCGCACCCGCGTAGAGGATACAACTAATATTATGTTTGCCAACCTCCTTCAAAGAGCACAGAACTATAGATATTTTAATGTATCTCCAACACTACGTGGCGACTGTTCTTTCGGCAAGAAATTACAATCTTTATGATTGCGTATGATCGATTTTCCGCCGGTTAGGAGAGTCTGCGAAGGCGTGCTGTCAATGGAGCAGTAGTTTTGTCCGCCTGGAGGACTTTGTTTTGCTATAGGATCTGTATCCTGCAGACAAAGGCAAGGGGAGTTGTATATAGATAAGTATATTTGTCTTCTTTATGATTCCATAGGTATTATAAATTATTAAAACTTCCTTTATGCAGTATGACGGGTTAAGAACCACAATCACAAAACATGAATCTGGATGCAATTTGGCTTCTTTTTTCTGAAATTTCGCACGTAGTTAAGAACAGTTTTTCGTTGCTTTTGTATAGATAGTTGTTGTTGTAAATTATATCGCCTTGGCTCTGCAGGATATTATCCTAATCAGTTCCACCTGGAGATCCAGCAATCCACTTCCATGCTGAGCCTTTCCAAGCGATTAAGCAGGCTGTTCTTTTCTTGGTCAATATCAGTTCATCTAGACGAACCATAGTTTGAAAAAGGTGGAATTCGGTGACCATTTTAATTTCTTTGTCTTTCATTCCGTTCTCAATTATTTTGTACTTTTCATCTACTGCCACTATGTATCGCTCCAAATCAATTTGAAGTTACCATTAATTATCCAGCTATTACCATCACGGATTATTACAATTGGCGCCTTATAATTGGCCATCATTTGGTGATTTCTTTAGCAGAAAATTTAAGGGTTATCGTTGTTTGTGGCTCGTATATAATCATCGAAATATATTTCGGTAGTGTCATAACGGGAAATACATATTTAATTTTGTAGCGTCATATCGAAGTTTTTCACGCTTTCCAGTCGAGATACGTAAATTGTTGTTCTTTTGTGGTGAGTCTTTCTCTTGATTCAAAATGTCGAAAGACGGATCAGACACAGTGATGGAAGACGTTACAGCTAGTGGCACAAAACTTGTGTCTCTGATGCAGCAACGCAGTAACATGAAGAAAAACATCTGGAATATGCAGAAAAAGACGGACAAAGATGGCGACCATTTTGGAATGCCGCTTACAAATTTTGTACACATTCAAGGTCAAATAGAAAAACTTAGCCCAACAGACAGTTCAAGAAGTGATTTGGAGGAAATTTATATTGCTGCAAAGGCGAAAATAATGATAAAAGTTTTCTTAACGCATCGATCCGTGGAGTTTCACATCAGACTCGTTTGCCCTCGCTGAAGTTGCCTCGTTTTTATGGAAAGTATGCGGACTACAAACGGTTCATTTCGACGTTCAACAATGTGGTCAACGAAAATTATTCTATTGCTGGGTTGATAAGTTTAACTATTTATTGAATTGGTTGTCGGGTCCAGCGTTAGCAGTGGTGGGACCATATCAGGTAACCGAGGAAAATTATCCAAAGGCGCTGAAGAGAGGTACGACAGCAAGGTGCGTATATTTTTGGAACATATTAATGCGTTGTTCAATATTGCTATGATGTCCAAGGGTGATAATGTCTCTTTAAGGCATATCATTGATATTGTTTCGGCAATTCGTGGTTCACTTTTGTCGTTCGGGTTAGAGATGGATGTTTTAAATGTACTTTTAATTAATATTGTGCTCACAAAATTGGACTCTGATACCAAGGAGAATTACGACGAGAAGCAGGAATTCAAATCGCTTCGTTCGTGGAATACATGCTATGACATCTTAAGCCATCGCTGTCAATTTTTGGAGAGTCATGGAAAAAAGGCAGAAGTACTTGAAAAGTCCAAAAGTGCTCAACTAAAATCAAATTTTAATCGGCCTTCTGAAACATTTGTGAACTCAACTTCCAATTGCGCATACTGTAATTGGTCGGAACACAATATATCGACATGTTCATCATTTTCGTCGCGCGTGGTTTAGGACGATTTATCTTCGTAAAGCGTATTGGCCATTGTATAAATTGTCTTCGTAAGGGTCATCTAGTTTCGAAATGCCCATCGAAATCTCGCTGTCGAATTTGCCAGTCTTCTCATAATACGCTGCTGCATAAATTTTGTGTTCCCGAGCAAACTGGTCCTTCAACAGCGCATCAAGATCGACCTCAAACCTCGTCAAATAATTATGGTAACCCTCTATCATTGGTAGTTCGCTCATTCAAAAGAGCAATAATTCCAACAGCAGTGATCCTCCTAAAATATTCTTGTGGCGCATCTTATCCGATAAGAGCTCTTCTTGATTCGTGTTCCGAAATAAATTTCATTTCAGAACAAACTGCAAAGAGGCTCCAGTTAAAGTTCCAGCCATATAAGAAGTATCCGGAATTGGTGAATATCTATGAAGATGAAATCTAGAGTTAGTTCGTTCCACTCGTCCTCGACTTTCGCCGTCACCAAATCAATATCAAACCAACAACCTGGTGTTTACATTCAAACATCTCATTGGAGTATACCTCGATCGATAGAGTTGGCCGACCCCCTATTCTACAAGCCGCAGCGTATTGGCTTGCTCAGTGCCGAAGTATTTTTCGATTTGTTCCTCGATGGTCGTATTTCGTTGGGAGATGGTATGCCGCGTCTCACCAATACAGTTTTTGGTTGGATAGTGGGCGGTTCGTTGCAGTTGGTCACACGATCATCGTTGCCTACATGTAACCAACCACTAGTTGCGCCTCTTGTACTCTTGACTCAATTTTGAAACAATTTTGGGAAATAGAGGAGTATTCCAAATCACCCTCCAAATACACAAAAGAAGAAGAAGAATGTGAACGGCACTTTGTACAAAACGTTTGCGCCGACCAAGATAACACAATTCAAGTATGTTGGCCATTCAAAAAATCGCCTGATGTCTTAGGAGACACTTTTGAAGTAGCTCGAAAATGTTTTTTGTCGCTCGTAAACGGTTGGAGCGCGATCCAGCCCTGAAGACCATGCATGTCCAGTTGATGGGTTATCTGTCATTTGAACACAGGTCACCCAACAATCGTTCGTTGAGTGGTCCGAATTACATTATACCACATCATTGTGTCCTCAGAACACAAAGTACTACAACAAAAATTCGTGTCGTTTTTGATGCATCGACTAAAAGTTCATCAAATCATTCATTAAATGATATACTCATGGTAAGCCCAACGATCCAGCAGGACCTCATCACCACCCTATTTTCGTTTCGGTTAAATCAGTTTGCTCTCACTGCTGATATCTCTAAAATATATCGCCAATTTCGAATCGATGAGAGAGATCGAAAATACCAACTCCTATTGTGGAGAAGCCATAAAGAAGAAGAGCTAAATGAGTTCCAGCTGAATACTGTCACTTATGGTTTGTCATCTGCCCCATTTTAAGCAATTCGTAGTTTCTTCTTCATTGCAAAAAAATTTGGTGCCTCATTTCCCCTCGGCTCGTAGGTACTTCGTTAAGACCTTAAAATGGAGCAGCAACTGTGCTAGAGTTGCATCGAATCATGACAACGAAACCATAATCAAATTGGCTGATGACGTCACCAAAACTTTTGGGATGTCCTGGAAACCGAAGTTAGATATATTTTGCTTCCGCTTCCAGTTGCCCGAAATCCCCGTTCCAACAAAGAGTCCCATTTTGTCTGTTGTTGCCAAAATCTACGATTTACTCGGAATTTTGAGTCCCATTGTAATTCGATGCAAGATTTTTCTACAAGAAATGTAGGTTCAAAACTGTGGTTGGGATGACGTCATAGCTGGTCAATTCAGAATGCTGTGGCTCCAAATAAAAAATGATCTGCCATTTATTAAAAAAAATTGAAGTACCTCGATATGTGTTTACGTCCTTAGAAAATCGAGGAGAAGCCCATGGTTTCGCTGATGCCTCTCAAAGAGCATGTGGGTATTGTCTATACTACCGTATTTAAGTCCAAGGCACGTACAAAATAACGCTCTTAATCGCCAAGTCAAAGGTTGCCCCAATAAAGGCCCAATATTTACCTTTCCTCGAGTTACGCGCCGCCGTTTTGCTACTTAAAACGTGGCACAAAATTAAATTAAAAATATTAAACTTCGTATCATCAAATTATTTTTCGACTGACTCAAATGGCTGAAATTGCAATCATCAACACAATTGTTTCGTCGCAAATCGTATCTCAGAATTTCAGGAGCAAACTAGAGAAGTTTATTGAAGACACTTTCCTTCAAAAAGTAACCCAGCTGATATAGTGTCTCGTGGTTTCAGTGCTCAAGATTTGCCCAATACAATCTGGTTTAGCGGTCCAACCTTTCTTCAAGGGAGTCAATCTAAAACTGAAGAAGAAATACCTAAGAATCCATTAGAATGCAGAAAAGCCGCAGTCTTCAAATGTACTGAAGTCACCACATCTATCATAGAGGAAATAATCGATAAGCATTCTTCATATCTTAAAATTATTCGTATACTCGCTTGTGTTTTTCGTTTCTTCAACAGATGCCCAGTAGACCGTTCGTTAAAGACCAAGGATCTGATTCATATTCAACCGTGTGAAATGAAACCAAATTTCTGGCGAATCGTTGTCCATATACAACAGTGTAATTTTAGAGATGACCTCACTGCCATGGCTAAAGGAACTTCAATTCAACCATCATTGCAGAAGTTAACACCATTTTTACACGATAGGATCGTTGGAAATGGCCCCGTAAACATACTTAGAGTTGGTGGCCGATTGTCAAATGTACCTATACCATATGACGCTCGATTTTCCGCATTGTTGCCCAAAACTCATCGTTTCGTCAAGCTGTATATCGAATATCTTCATCGAGTTCATTTACACGCTGGTCCGAAGGTCTTACTGGCCATCCTGCTTCAGAAGATATGGATAATCAACGCCAGAGGTATCATACGAAAAGTGGTTCGTAATTGTGTTCACTGTTTTCGAAACCCAAACTAATGGAGCAAATAATGGGTAATTTGCCAGCTGATCGCCTTAGAGCTCAACGTCCGTTCTTAGTAGCTGGCGTCGATTTTTGTGGCCCATTTCTGACATCGTATCGCATTCGGTGTAAGGTACCCTACAAAATTTACATTGCTGTCTTCGTGTGTACGGGGAATACCGCAAAGATTGTATTGCGATAACGCTAATAATTTTGTGGCAGCTCATAATAAACTGAACGAGCTCAAAGGAAACTTTTTTCGCGAAGACTTGATTCGCGAAATGAAGTCGTACTCCATGCATACCGGGTTGAATTTAGTTTCATTCCCCCTCGTGCCCCACAATTCGGTGGGTTGTGGGAAGCAACCGTTAAGTCGACAAAACCCTGCTCATAAAAAATATTGGCCAAGCATATCTTACTTTCGAGGAGCTGCAAACTCTCATCATAGAAATCGAGGCCATTTTGAATTCTCACCCAATTGCACCCATGTCAGATGGCCCCAATGAAGGCCAAGCCTTAACACCAGGTCACATGCTAATTGGGTCATCTTTAGTCGCTATTCCAGATGAACCTTTTGATGCCACTAAACAAACGTCGTTCACCGGTTGGCAACGTATTTAATTTTTGAAGCAAAAATGTTGGCAGCTGTGGTCCTGAGACTACATCCTATACCCAGCCAAACATTAAAGAAGGCCAATTAGTCATTGTTCATGAGGACAACACCCCACCGCAACAATGGAATTTGGCTCGAGTAATTAACTCTATATCCGGCTCTGATGAACGAGTTCGTGTGGTCGAGCTGAAAGCAAAAAATGGTTCGTGGAATACATGCTATGACATCTTAAGCCATCGCTGTCAATTTTTGGAGAGTCATGGAAAAAAGGCAGAAGTACCTGAAAAGTCCAAAAGTGCTCAACTAAAATCAAATTTTAATCGGCCTTCTGAAACATTTGTGAACTCAACTTCCAATTGCGCATACTGTAATTGGTCGGAACACAATATATCGACATGTTCATCATTTTCGTCGCGCGTGGTTTAGGACGATTTATCTTCGTAAAGCGTATTGGCCATTGTATAAATTGTCTTCGTAAGGGTCATCTAGTTTCGAAATGCCCATCGAAATCTCGCTGTCGAATTTGCCAGTCTTCTCATAATACGCTGCTGCATAAATTTTGTGTTCCCGAGCAAACTGGTCCTTCAACAGCGCATCAAGATCGACCTCAAACCTCGTCAAATAATTATGGTAACCCTCTATCATTGGTAGTTCGCTCATTCAAAAGAGCAATAATTCCAACTGCAGTGATCCTCCTAAAATATTCTTGTGGCGCATCTTATCCGATAAGAGCTCTTCTTGATTCGTGTTCCGAAATAAATTTCATTTCAGAACAAACTGCAAAGAGGCTCCAGTTAAAGTTCCAGCCATATAAGAAGTATCCGGAATTGGTGAAGATCTATGAAGATGAAATCTAGAGTTAGTTCGTTCCACTCGTCCTCGACTTTCGCCGTCACCAAATCAATATCAAACCAACAACCTGGTGTTTACATTCAAACATCTCATTGGAGTATACCTCGATCGATAGAGTTGGCCGACCCCCTATTCTACAAGCCGCAGCGTATTGGCTTGCTCAGTGCCGAAGTATTTTTCGATTTGTTCCTCGATGGTCGTATTTCGTTGGGAGATGGTATGCCGCGTCTCACCAATACAGTTTTTGGTTGGATAGTGGGCGGTTCGTTGCAGTTGGTCACACGATCATCGTTGCCTACATGTAACCAACCACTAGTTGCGCCTCTTGTACTCTTGACTCAATTTTGAAACAATTTTGGGAAATAGAGGAGTATTCCAAATCACCCTCCAAATACACAAAAGAAGAAGAAGAATGTGAACGGCACTTTGTACAAAACGTTTGCGCCGACCAAGATAACACAATTCAAGTATGTTGGCCATTCAAAAAATCGCCTGATGTCTTAGGAGACACTTTTGAAGTAGCTCGAAAATGTTTTTTGTCGCTCGTAAACGGTTGGAGCGCGATCCAGCCCTGAAGACCATGCATGTCCAGTTGATGGGTTATCTGTCATTTGAACACAGGTCACCCAACAATCGTTCGTTGAGTGGTCCGAATTACATTATACCACATCATTGTGTCCTCAGAACACAAAGTACTACAACAAAAATTCGTGTCGTTTTTGATGCATCGACTAAAAGTTCATCAAATCATTCATTAAATGATATACTCATGGTAAGCCCAACGATCCAGCAGGACCTCATCACCACCCTATTTTCGTTTCGGTTAAATCAGTTTGCTCTCACTGCTGATATCTCTAAAATATATCGCCAATTTCGAATCGATGAGAGAGATCGAAAATACCAACTCCTATTGTGGAGAAGCCATAAAGAAGAAGAGCTAAATGAGTTCCAGCTGAATACTGTCACTTATGGTTTGTCATCTGCCCCATTTTAAGCAATTCGTAGTTTCTTCTTCATTGCAAAAAAATTTGGTGCCTCATTTCCCCTCGGCTCGTAGGTACTTCGTTAAGACCTTAAAATGGAGCAGCAACTGTGCTAGAGTTGCATCGAATCATGACAACGAAACCATAATCAAATTGGCTGATGACGTCACCAAAACTTTTGGGATGTCCTGGAAACCGAAGTTAGATATATTTTGCTTCCGCTTCCAGTTGCCCGAAATCCCCGTTCCAACAAAGAGTCCCATTTTGTCTGTTGTTGCCAAAATCTACGATTTACTCGGAATTTTGAGTCCCATTGTAATTCGATGCAAGATTTTTCTACAAGAAATGTAGGTTCAAAACTGTGGTTGGGATGACGTCATAGCTGGTCAATTCAGAATGCTGTGGCTCCAAATAAAAAATGATCTGCCATTTATTAAAAAAAATTGAAGTACCTCGATATGTGTTTACGTCCTTAGAAAATCGAGGAGAAGCCCATGGTTTCGCTGATGCCTCTCAAAGAGCATGTGGGTATTGTCTATACTACCGTATTTAAGTCCAAGGCACGTACAAAATAACGCTCTTAATCGCCAAGTCAAAGGTTGCCCCAATAAAGGCCCAATATTTACCTTTCCTCGAGTTACGCGCCGCCGTTTTGCTACTTAAAACGTGGCACAAAATTAAATTAAAAATATTAAACTTCGTATCATCAAATTATTTTTCGACTGACTCAAATGGCTGAAATTGCAATCATCAACACAATTGTTTCGTCGCAAATCGTATCTCAGAATTTCAGGAGCAAACTAGAGAAGTTTATTGAAGACACTTTCCTTCAAAAAGTAACCCAGCTGATATAGTGTCTCGTGGTTTCAGTGCTCAAGATTTGCCCAATACAATCTGGTTTAGCGGTCCAACCTTTCTTCAAGGGAGTCAATCTAAAACTGAAGAAGAAATACCTAAGAATCCATTAGAATGCAGAAAAGCCGCAGTCTTCAAATGTACTGAAGTCACCACATCTATCATAGAGGAAATAATCGATAAGCATTCTTCATATCTTAAAATTATTCGTATACTCGCTTGTGTTTTTCGTTTCTTCAACAGATGCCCAGTAGACCGTTCGTTAAAGACCAAGGATCTGATTCATATTCAACCGTGTGAAATGAAACCAAATTTCTGGCGAATCGTTGTCCATATACAACAGTGTAATTTTAGAGATGACCTCACTGCCATGGCTAAAGGAACTTCAATTCAACCATCATTGCAGAAGTTAACACCATTTTTACACGATAGGATCGTTGGAAATGGCCCCGTAAACATACTTAGAGTTGGTGGCCGATTGTCAAATGTACCTATACCATATGACGCTCGATTTTCCGCATTGTTGCCCAAAACTCATCGTTTCGTCAAGCTGTATATCGAATATCTTCATCGAGTTCATTTACACGCTGGTCCGAAGGTCTTACTGGCCATCCTGCTTCAGAAGATATGGATAATCAACGCCAGAGGTATCATACGAAAAGTGGTTCGTAATTGTGTTCACTGTTTTCGAAACCCAAACTAATGGAGCAAATAATGGGTAATTTGCCAGCTGATCGCCTTAGAGCTCAACGTCCGTTCTTAGTAGCTGGCGTCGATTTTTGTGGCCCATTTCTGACATCGTATCGCATTCGGTGTAAGGTACCCTACAAAATTTACATTGCTGTCTTCGTGTGTACGGGGAATACCGCAAAGATTGTATTGCGATAACGCTAATAATTTTGTGGCAGCTCATAATAAACTGAACGAGCTCAAAGGAAACTTTTTTCGCGAAGACTTGATTCGCGAAATGAAGTCGTACTCCATGCATACCGGGTTGAATTTAGTTTCATTCCCCCTCGTGCCCCACAATTCGGTGGGTTGTGGGAAGCAACCGTTAAGTCGACAAAACCCTGCTCATAAAAAATATTGGCCAAGCATATCTTACTTTCGAGGAGCTGCAAACTCTCATCATAGAAATCGAGGCCATTTTGAATTCTCACCCAATTGCACCCATGTCAGATGGCCCCAATGAAGGCCAAGCCTTAACACCAGGTCACATGCTAATTGGGTCATCTTTAGTCGCTATTCCAGATGAACCTTTTGATGCCACTAAACAAACGTCGTTCACCGGTTGGCAACGTATTTAATTTTTGAAGCAAAAATGTTGGCAGCTGTGAGACTACATCCTATACCCAGCCAAACATTAAAGAAGGCCAATTAGTCATTGTTCATGAGGACAACACCCCACCGCAACAATGGAATTTGGCTCGAGTAATTAACTCTATATCCGGCTCTGATGAACGAGTTCGTGTGGTCGAGCTGAAAGCAAAAAATGGTTCCTTTCATCGTCCTATACATAAAGTGCCTCCCTTACCTTCCTTATATGATGTTTGAAAGAGTTAAAATTATTTATATTTTGTTTATTTTTGATTTGTATCATAATTTGTATAGTCAAATAATTGCACCAATTTTCCCTCAGTAGCTGTCAAAATTGAAATTATAGAAAAATGCGTTCAAAGCAAATATGCAAACAATTGGAAATAGAGTTTTGGTTTGAATGAATAAGCGTCTTTTAATTGTTATTTTTGTGAAGTTTGAATATTATGGAGAAATTATGAGTATATTTAACTATTAAATATATTTTATATAAATTGTGTACCACTTTAAGCAACTCTTATGCATTTCTCCATTCCCCTCAATTTCGTTTATTTTGATCGCACAGTGCTTATGTTTGACAATTCCGGAGGTACGAAATTAACCTTGCAGCCACCATGTAAGTAAATTCACCTTGATTCAGCCACTGTATTGTTATTATTGAAGTAAAACACGAATGGGTTCAATATTACAATATAAGTAGTTCTTGTATTTGCAAAGGCTAGAAACGAAGTAATAAAAATATACATGGGTAATAGAGTTGTATATATCTAAGTTGTTACATACGTTAGTAGCTGAATAGGACACGTATGCATGAGTTAATGAAGAATATGAAGATAGGAATATGAAGATTATATAGAGTTGTAATTAAACAGTGTTGCATTTAACACTCTCACTCATTGTTTAAATTCCAACATTCCCAAAAGCTGTAGATTATTCTTAAATCTTTGAGTCGTCAAAGGCTTTGTAAGTATATCAGCACGTTGTAATTCAGTATTTACATATTTGAGCTCAATAGTTTTATTCTTCTGAAGATCTCTGATAAATTGTAGTCTCATGTCGATATGTTTTGTATTATGATGCAATTCCGGATTTCCAATGAGTCGAATTGCACCCTGGTTATCAACATTAAGAATTGTAGGTGAGCTTTGAGAATATCCAACATCAGATAATAATTGCTGAAGCCAAATTGCTTCCTTAGCACCTGCACATGCCGCCATACACTCTGCTTCCGTTGTGGATAACGCGACTGTTTTCTGACGATGACTTCTCCAAGTGATTGCGCTGTCGTTTATGAGAAACACGTAGCCTGTTGTGGATCTTCTTGTGTCGATGTCACGAGCAAAATCTGCGTCAGTAAAACCTTCAAATTTGAATGATTTGTTTGATTTATATTCGATGCAGTTGTCTATAGTTGCTTTCAGGTACCGAAATATACGCTTAAGGACCTCGACATGACTTCTTTTCGGACTTTCGGTGAATTTACTTATTTCTCCTACTGCATACGAAATATCGGGTCTAGATACTATAGCAGCAAACATCAAAGAACCAACAGCTTGTCTAAATGGGTATTGGACATTATCTTCGTCACTCGATTTAGTTAAATATACGTTGCAATCAGATGGCGTTGAAATTGTATTAGCATCATCCATATTAAATTTCCGAAGAACTTTCTGAATATAGGAATGTTGATTTATTGTGATGGACTTGTTCAATCTATCCCGATGAATTTCTAGGCCAACATAATAATTATGCTCGCCATACGTAATACGAAAATTTTCTGACAACGTATCAATGAATAATTTTAATCCACGTTTGCTAGTGGACATTAGTCGTCAACATATAGCAGCAAAATCATAGTACTGTTTTCAATAGTTCCATAGAAAACACAGTGATCGGCAATAGATTGCTTCATTTTAAATATTTTTAGAAATCCAATGAATTTCAAATTCCAATTTCGAGACGCCTGCTTTAGGCCATAAAGACATTTTTTGAGACGAAAAAATAAATTTTTATCTTGGCTTACGTTGATGCCCTTTGGAATTTCCATATATATCTCTTCGCTGAGTTCGCCATATAAAAAGGCTGTTTTTACGTCAAATTGCATCATTTCCATGTCTTCAATAGCGGCGAACGCTAAAGCAGCTCTCACTGAATCATATCTTACGACCGGAGAATATGTTTCTTTAAAGTCTATTCCAGACTCTTGCGAATAGCCTTTGGCAACTAGTCGCGCTTTAAATATGGGTTCTTGATTTGGGAGTGATTTAATTTTAAACACCCCATGTTTGGTTTAGTTCGAGTGAATCTAGTTCATCATTTATCGCTGAAATCCAATTTTCTGCATATTCCGAACTAACAGCGTCATTGTATGTATCCGGTTCTGAAATGGTTGCCAAGCAACTCATGTAATCGATACCAAAGCGTTTAGGGGGTACAATTTCTTTTCGCAAACAATACCGTTTATGTTCCCTCACATCTGCTGCTAAATCTGGATTTGTAGAGCTGTCAGGAGTCGTTACCTTATCAATCGTTGATGATTCCTTTGTTATCGAATTCTTCGGAGTACTGGCTGCTTGTTGTTGAAATAGGAAACTATCAGATACACTGTCTTGTTCGCCATTTACATCATTTGTTGCTTCTTCTTCTATTTCAATAGTTTTCTCAACTTTAATAGGCTTTTCATTGAAAACGACGTCACAGCTAACAACAACCTTCTTCGACTCTTTGTCATACATGCGAAAGTTTTTTGTGGTAGGTTCATACCCAACAAAAAAGATTTTCTTCGCCTTAGCATCCCACTTCTTCCTCCCAAGTTGTTTTGGTTGGTACACCATACATTCAGTACCGAAAATCTTCAGGTGACTTAAATCTGGTTTCTTGCCAAACCACCATTCGTAAGGTGTTTTTAAACGATTTGCAGGCGCTGATCTGTTTAGAATATAAACCGCTGTTCGAACTGCTTCTGGCCAAAGAAATGTGTTCAAACCGCTCGCTAATAACATCGTACGAGCCGTCTCTTGAACTGTCCTGTTGTCCCTCTCGATGAAACCATTTTGTTCTGGAGTATACGGCGAGATCTTTTCTAGAACAATTCCATTGTTTGACAGAAGCTCCACTACATCTTTGTTTATAAACTCCGTACCGTTGTCACACCGTATGTGTTTCACCCGTTCGCCAGTCATGTTGCGTACCATAAAAATGAAACATTTTAGCTTTTGATGCACTTCAGATTTGTTACATATAAAGTAAACATACCTGAAACTTGTGCTTTCATCCTTAAGCAACATGAAATAACGAACTCCACCAACTCCAATTTCATTCATCGGGCCGCATAAATCCATATGAAAATATTCGCATTTAGCTGCTTCACGTGTGATTGTTGTGCTATGCGATGAACGATGCATTTTTCCTTTTTTGCAATCTTCACAAAACAAATCAGTTTTATCTGTCATGTTTATTCCATCAGCTAGATTTTTATTGCACATATTCTTGATTGCTGCTGTATTTATGTGCCCAAGTCTGCAATGCCACTGTTGAAGAGTATCTAGCTTCGCCGAATTTGCTGCACAATCATTTCCATATTGAAATATCATTCTATATTGATTTTTAGAATCCCGAACACCTATTGCCACAATATTTTCGTTTTTGTCTTTCAAAACACAACATGTGGATTCTGTTACCATTGAGAAACCTTTGGATGTCGTTGATCCAGTAGAGAATAAGTTTTGTTTTAGTTGTGGAACGTATTGTACGTTAGTGAGAGTGCGAGGTATCCATTTGTTGTTTACAAGAGCATTTATGTTAATTGTGCCAAAACCTCTAATTGGCAATTTCTCATTATTTGCAATGTAAACAAAGCGATTGGAACTTGTAAGATGTAGTTCAGAAAACCACTCTTTGCGTAAAGTCATATGCTCAGTAGCACCTGAATCTGCGATCCACATATCGCTATATGGGGCTGATATGACATCTGACATCGATGCAACAAAGGCAACCTCGTCGTCATTGCTGTCTCTTTTCGAATTACTCTCTTGTTTATGTTTTATTTGTTTCTTTTTTGCACGACATTCTCTCTCCCAATGTCCAACTTTGTGACAAAAATTGCATTTAGATGTTCTCTTTCTATCTGCAATAGATTTTTTGTGTTTATCTGATTTTGCATTAAACGCTGCTTCCGTCACGTCAGCGTCGTTATTTTTCTTAAGCTGATCTTCCTCTAGTTGAAGTTTTGCCATCAGATTTTCTATGTTTCTACCTTCTTTTATATTATACCACACAGTTTTGAAGTTTTGGTACCTTGGTGGCAAACTACTTATGATTCGCACCATTTTTATGTTGTCGGATAACTTTTCACCTTGCGCCTCTATTTCTGCCGCTAATGAAGATACTTTCGACACATATGCTGCTACTGATTCATCTTCTTGCATCTTTAGCGAAAAATATTCTTCGTACAGGCACATAACTTTCACTTCACTTTGCTTGTCGTGGATATTCTTCAGCTTTTCGTAGACTTCGTTTGAGTCGGAACATGACAATATATGATTTGCCTGATCCTTTTCGATGGAGGAAATAAGTATTCCCATGGCTTTACCGTCACGCTTCATCCACAAATCCCTCTGTTCTTGGGTTGTCGAGTCATTAAACTTTGTCTTCCCTTGTACTAGTAATCCTTGGCCTTTTAAAACCGCATCGACATTGATCTTCCACAACCTGTAGTTGCTGTTGTTTAGTCGGTGGAAAAAATGGATGGATTCCTCCGTCATTGCTGCACCGTTTTATTTTTAATCAAACCTTAACACTTTCCAAATACTTGAACTTTAATTTAATTTAATTAAACTCCACTGGGCCCATAACCTATTGAAGTAAAACACGAGTGGGTTCAATATTACAATATAAGTAGTTCTTGTATTTGCAAAGGTTAGAAACGAAGTAATAAAAATATACATGGGTAATAGAGTTGTATATATCCAAGTTGTTACATACGTTAGTAGCTGAATAAAACAACCAATCAGAATAGGACACGTATGCATGAGTTAACGAAGAATATGAAGATAGGAATATGAAGATTATATAGAGTTGTAATTAAACAGTGTTGCTTTTAACAGTTATTGTTGTTCCTTTTGGGTTCAGCATTAGAATATCTTTCACTCGTTGTGATTGGTGGTCCAGCGACATAAAAATATTTTGCATCTTTGTAAGTAGTACTCGAAAAGAAACATTAAACGAAACAAGTCCACCACACTTAGATTTGTGATTTTTCCAACAAAAGGTTTTCTGTGCAAACAACGTTCTAATCGGCTTGTCCCGTTAAGACATTCCTCACTTATGTCTGATCAATTTTTCGTTAATGCTGTGAGACTTTGGAATTCACTGCCTGTACGGATTCAAGGTATTGGCAGTGCTAATCTATTAAAAATTGAGCTTAATAAACACTTCCAGGGGCAATGAATTTATGAGCTGAATTGGGTTGTGCTATGGATTGTGTGTGACCGCGTACACTGTTTGCATCCTTTTGTGACTAATAACAAATTTAAAGCTGTACATTTTTATTGATTCAAAGCTGTTTTGTATTGAAAGATGAATTGTTGAAATTCATATTGTAATGTTCTGTTTTTGTACTCTATGAGCTATTGTATTTTATAGTATAAGTTTAAATTATGTCCGGATTATTGTACTAAATGTATCATTTCATGTTATTGGGACAATCTTACAAGGTTTTGCCTTAATGTCCCAAGGTGAACGTAAATTAATAATAAATAAATAAATAAATAAACACTCTTTATTGGAAAACACTTGCTTATATACTATTTACATTTATTATTGTATTGTATCTTAATGTTCTTTATTATTTATAATTGCCCTACTCTTTGGTTTGCACATTTTGAAAAATGTTCACCAATGCAATCATTGAGTGGCACACTTTTGGGAAAGTGCTGACCAGACAGTAGTGGTAGTTCCTTGCAGTTCAATTTTCAAAGCATGCAATGGACTTTTACTTAGTGGTAACATATACATTACATTATACGTGCGCCTAAGGGCTATGCTCGTTTATTATTTTATTCATAAAAAAAATCGAATAGCTACTTGGTTTTAGCGGACATTGTGAGCTTGACTCACAACAATTCTCGTTGCAATGACTATGTAAGTAAAGTCAGCTTTACGCGGACGTGTGTACATGAGTTCACCATGTATTCCCACCAGGGAATTTGACAAAATTAATAATGAAAATATAAAATATATTTTGTGATATACCAGTATCTCAGTATTATACCATATATCCGAAATAACCCTTAAAGAATTCCAATACAAGTTTAAAAAAATTTCAATTTTTTTTAGAAGTATTGAATATCCTCGCTAATAAATCTTTGGACAGGCAGTACTTCACATCATATCAAATTCTTGAAGATAATTTATATATAAATATATATATGTATGTATATATATATATATATATATATATATATATATATATATATATATATATATATATATATATTGTTACGAAATTGCCCTCTTGACAATTTACTCTGTTACAAAATTGCCCTCCTGACAATTCCTTTAACTCTCTGTACTCGGACTCGTACCACTGGATTGTGTAGTAATCAAACAGTCGCTGGTTAAATTAAAATAATTAGCTTTATTTAATTATTGCTATTTACACATTTAATATGAGGCTTAAAGTTTACTTAGTTATTATTTGCACTTTATTTCACAAACCATTAGTCACTTTATTTAATAAGTAATTTCATCACTTTATTTAATAATGAATTTCATCACTTTGCAAAATTACAAATACTGCTAATACTGCTGCTTCGATTAAAATGCCTGCTGTACACACTGTTACCGTCTCTGATCTACTGTCTTCTGCATGCTGTTCGTGGATTTATAGGTACCACCTTGTTGGTACAGTTGGCCGGTGCAACTTGTCGGTTTCTGGTTTCGCATGGGGACATGCGCTCGACCCGTGGTTGTATCTCGTGGCGTGTTGGTGGTGGTCGTGGTGGCGGTGGTGGTGGTCGTGCTGCTCGTGAAGTTTCGCTGTCACCACGTATGCCCTCGAGGTCTTCCGCGATTTCCACCAGTTCTTCCAGCGTATCGAAATCCTTTCGCCGGACATACCACTGGTATTCCTCTAGGCTGTTGCGAAAGATTCGTTCTAACTTCTGGGCCTCCGTGTATCCTGTGTGACGCATCAGGTTTTGAAGTTCTACCACGTACTGTTTGAAGTGTTCACGTGGGTTTTGCCGTCGTTGGCGAATTTCATCCTCCAGCTTTTCGAAGTACCTGGTGGGTAGGAAAAACTTCAAGAAGTCCTTTTTGAATAAAACCCAATCAACCCATGCTCGGTTGTTGTTTCTATACCAGAGCAGAGCACGCTCCTTTAGGAGTTCTGGCATAGTTCGAGGCAGCATGTGCTTGTTTAGTCCATAGACTTCCGATAATTCTTCCACTCGCTCTATGAAAGCTATCGGGTCATGCCCTCCATCATATTTCAAGGACCATTTCCTAACGTGGTCGATGACTGCCGAGTAGATGGCTATCCCGCTTCGCGAGACTTCGGGGACTACTGTCTGGAACGCGGTATCATATACAGCTGGAACATTTCCGGCTGCCCATAGCGTGTCTTTCTTCGTGGCTGTCGATGCTCCGGGGCTTATAGGTCGCTCTGCGCTGGGGCTAGCTCTCAAGTGTGGACTGGGTCCTGGCGACAAACTCCTCGTGAGTCGGGCCTGTAGCTCTGCCAGCCGAACCTCCTGGTCTAGAGTCATCTCTGTGTCGGTGATAAACTCCGCAAGCCTCTTTCGTAGCTCTTCCACTGTGCCCGTGGCCTCTAGGCCAAACTCGACACAACAGACTACCAGTTGGTCTTTTCGCACGGTGTACACCCAACTCGTCTTTCCCATCCTGTGTCAGACTCTGGTGATGGGATGTGGGTTGGATATATAGCTTTGTTGTATTTACTCTCTTTATTCTGAGAGTCCCTGCTCGGGCGCCACTGTAACGACTCGTTTTCGCCGGGGTAAGCTCGCCGGATTGCCAGGAGTCGTTTACAGAAAATCTCTTAAGTATTCAAAGCTTGTTTACGTTGATTTAATTATTTTATTTATTTATTAATTTAAAAAAAAAAAAAGCTTAACTACTTGATACAATTATTTTACTAATCTTAAATACGGACACAGTTGAACTATATGTCCCCCTAGCTTCTGTTGCGTTTGTCAATGTGGGTTTCTAGCAGAGAATCGATTAAAAACTATAATCTCCTCTAGATTCCCCTAGCTTCTGTTGCGTTTGTCAATGTGGGTTTCTAGCAGAGAATCGATTAAAAACCATAATCTCCTCTAGATTCCCCTAGCTTCTGTTGCGTTTGTCAATGTGGGTTTCTAGCAGAGAATCGATTAAAAACCATAATCTCCTCTAGATTCCCCTAGCTTCTGTTGCGTTTGTCAGTGTGGGTTTCTAGCAGAGAATCGATTAAAAACCATAATCTCCTCTAGATTCCCCTAGCTTCTGTTGCGTTTGTCAATGTGTATAACTTTGTTTAGTACGATGCGTTTGGTCTGCCTGATGCCGAAATAAAGAAAGATCGTCTCGTCTACCTGATGCCGAAAGAAAGAAAGAGACTGGGTTGCCAGTTGCTCCTGCTTTTATGCTCCAGGTTTAGCGTAGATCATCCAATCGTTGTTGTTGTGCGGGAACTGTAGTTTGTTGTGGCGTGTTGCTACGGTTTCCCGCATTGTTCTTCTCGTTTGAATGTGACCTTGGGCCACCTTCAGCACATTGTTGTTGCTTTCTCGCTGTTGTTCTTGTAAGCATTTTGCCCTTGGGCCACCATCAATATTGTGTTGTTGTTGTGATGATTTACCTTGTTGTTGTTCCTTGTGTTGTTTGTTGTTGTTGCTATTTCTCCTTCGGCCACCTTCAGCACTTTGTTGATATTTTATATCGCTGGCATAAAATATTTAAAATATTAAATATTGGATATTTAATTTTTTGCTTCTCCTCTTTATGCTTTGTCCGGTCTGTTGGTGTGCTTAGCGATCGGTCTGTCGTGTTCCACTTTGTGTTTGGCCTTCGTTTTTGGGTGTTGTTAGTGGGTTATTTTCCGAACTAACGCAGTCGGCAACTTCTGTCGCGATCTCTTGTAAAATTCTAGCATTGCTTTAGGCACTGTTGTTGTAATTTTATATTATTTTAGCTGTGGTCAGCCGGTTGCACAATTGTTTGTGTGATTTTCTCCTGTGTTATCTTGTTGTTGACTTCGTTGCATGTTTTTCGTCGCTTATCACAGGGTTCCACTGTCTGACTTAATTGTGGCTGTGTCTTCTGTCCTCCCAATGCAGAGTATAACACTTGTTGTTGGTAGCATTACTATGGTGGGAGGAGTCTTAGACTCACTTGCATGATGGCTGCTGCACTAAATATGATGGCGGTTGTGTGTGTGGTTTTAGCAATGAAAGTGGGAGGTGCCAAATTCTTAGGACAGTTAACGTATATATTTTAGGGTTGGTTGTTTAAGCACTTGGCCCCTATTTTAAATATACACGTTTGGGGCGTTATGGCAAAACTAAATATGTAGGGGCAAATTTACGCCTAAAATTTGCTCCTCACATGTCCTCCCTACTTTGCGGACGATGGAAAATGGTCACCTTACCCTGCCAGAGGGTGATGATTTTGCATGATCCTCGCTGGAATCGGATTCCTTTCCGTTGTGTACACTGTTCTCGTCAGATGCGTTTGTTAGTTAGCGTATGCTGTGATGCCACCAGGCGCGCAGAATGATTTAAGCTCGCTAATATGCGCTGTCTTTGTCTCCTTGGTTCCTTCACGTTTCATCTTGACAATGACTGGGGAGGTGAAGGTGTCTATCCGGTATGGCCCATCGTAGCGTGGGGCCAACTTGGCGGCGAAGTGATCAATGGCTTTGGACAAATGGTGCTGTTTTGCTAACACCAATTGTCCAACTTCTGGTTTCCAGGGCCTTCGTCGTAGGTTATAATGACGCCGTTGATCTTGAGCCGCTCGCTCCAGATTCCTTGTCACTAATGTGTATGCTTCCTTTAGTAGTTCGGCTCTTTCGTTGGGTGTTTGTTTCCTTTGTCCTGTTCCTGGAGTGGTTTCATCGTACAACGCTCCTGGGCGTCGTGGCTCCCGTCCTTGTATTAGGAACGCGGGGCTATAGCCAGTTGTCTCGGATACGCTGGTATTGATTGCCAGGGTTAACTCCGGCAGTAGGTCATCCCACTTTTGTTGCTGTTTACCGGCGTATTGGGCGATCATGGTCTTGACTGTGCGGTTGGCGCGTTCGGCAGCATTTTCCTGTGGTGTGTACGGTGCGGTAAACTGGTGCTTGATACCGTAGTCTTCTACAAAGCGCTGAAAGGACTTGCTTGTAAACTGTGATCCGTTGTCCGTCACTAAGACCTTAGGAACTCCGAAACGGGCTAATATGCGCTCCCGAAAGGCCCGTTGTAGAGTCTCGGTGGTGGCCTTCCGAAGAGGCGCCATCTCTGTCCATTTTGAGAACTTATCATGGAAAACTAGTACCATTGTGTTTCCATGCTTCGAGCGGGGTAGAGGTCCAACAAAATCTGCGCACAATATGGCCCACGGCTCCAGGGGTATTTGCGTCAGCATTTCTCCAGCAGGTTGTTGTTGGCTGGGCTTGTACTTCTGGCATAGTGTGCACTGACGGACGTAGCGGCTGGTGTCCCGGAACAGTCCTGGCCAGTAGTACCTATTTGCAACTCGGGCTATCGTTTTCCGGATGCCTAGGTGTCCTGCGGTTGGCGCGTCGTGGTTCTCTTGCAAAATTCGTACCCTCAGAGGCCTAGGTACGCACAGCTTCCATGGTGTACAGTCCTCATCACCCGTGCGATTTGGTATATGGCGATACAGCTGCCCGTTTTCCAGTGTGTAGTCGGAGAATTTAGCCGGGTTGGCAAGTATTTCTCCTTTTCGCTTGAGCCACCACTTGCAATTTTGCTCTGCTTGGTCCTGCACAGTGACAGTGCATGCAGCCTCGACCGGTTGTCTTGATAGTGCGTCTGCCAGTACATTTAGTTTTCCTTTGCGGTATTGTACCTCGAATGAATGCTGCTGAAGTTCTAGCGCCCACCGTGCTATGCGTCCTGAAGGGCTCTCGATGGAATTTAGCCACTTCAGCGATAGGTGGTCGGTGATCACGGTAAAGTGGTAGCCCTCCAGATATGGCCGCATTTTCCGGATGCCCCATATTATGGCTAGACACTCCTTCTCAGTTGGGGAGTAGTTTAGCTCAGCTCCATTCAGGTGTCTACTAGCGTACGCTATTACTCGCTCCGCCCCCTCGATCTCCTGCGTAAGCACTGCTCCCAACCCGTAGTCACTGGCGTCGGTCTGGAGCGTGAACTTCTGGCTAAAGTCTGGGCAGGCGAGGATCGGAGCTTCCGTCAATCGTTGTTTCAGTAATTCAAAAGCCTCCTGTTGTTCGGTACCCCATCGGAAATGTTTTCCTTTCTTAAGCAGCATCGTTAAAGGGTGTACTGCTTTTGCAAAGTCGGGTACAAAACGGCGGTACCAAGATGCGATGCCCAAGCAGCGACGTAGCTGTCGTATGTTCTCTGGTGGTTGCAGCTCCCGTATGGCAGCGATTTTATCTGGGTCAGTATGTATTCCTTTGTCGCTGACCACGTGTCCCAGATATTTTAGCTCCTTCCGAAAGAATGCACACTTCTCCAGATTTAGTTTCAAATTTGCCTCCCTCAACCGTCGGAACACCTCTTGCAGGTTTCTCATGTGTTCTTCTAGGTCTCTCCCTGTGACAATAATGTCATCAAGGTAGGCAAACGCGTGTGGCTCCATGTCGTGGCCAATAACTTGGTCCAGTGCTCTTTGAAATGTTGCTGGTGCGGAGTGTAGCCCGAAAGGCATAACACGCCACTGGAAGAGGCCTCTGCCGGGTACCGTGAATGCGGTATACTGCTTGCTGTGCTCCTCCATTGGTATCTGCCAATACCCGTTCTTCAGATCGAGACTACTGATGTATTTAGCCTCACGCAGTCGGTCTAAGATGTGTTGGATTCGCGGCAGTGGGTATGCGTCGGGTATGGACCTGGCGTTGAGTTGCCGATAATCGATGCACAGACGCCATTTCCCATCCCGTTTCCTTACTAGCACAATCGGTGCGCTGTGGGGGCTATGCGAGGGTTCGATACAGCCTTTAGCTATTAATTCGTCCACTTCCGCGCCAATGATTTCCTGCTGCGCTGGATTTCTCGGGTAGTATCGTTGTTTGATGGGTCGGTCATCGCGCATCACTATTTTGTGGCTTGTGATATTGGTCACGTTTGACCCGTCTGTGAATTTAGCCAACTCTGTGGCCAGAAACAGTTTTATCTTTGATTCGTCCGTAGCGGCTTCATGTCGTATGGTTGTGCACGATGCGATAACTTGTGATTGCACACCATCCGTCTTGGGGCCTAGCTGGATTTCCTGGCCTCCACATGTCATGGATAGGCCTTGCTGTGTCATGAAGTCCAGGCCGAGCAGTAAGTCGTCGGTGGAGTCGGGCATGCTAAGTAGCTCCAGCTGACATACCTTTCCACCAAGCTTGACACACGTCACAAACGCTTGAGTAATATCCCTTGTTCGACCATCCGCCATCCGTGCTCTAGTGTATGTAGAGTTTACTCTACCGGTGGTAGCACCTAAATGGGAAATGAGTCGCTCGCTGATGAAACTCCTTGTGGCGCCTGTGTCTAGTGTGGCCGTGATGTTTTCTGTGCCAATGGTGACGGCGGCACAGATACGCTGTCCATCGTAGCGTAGTGCACTTACTGCGTTTGAGGCTTGTTGTCCGTGGGCTGCTCCATGCCTCGTTGCTGGCGGCAGCCCCGCTCGTTTCCCCCTACCTTCCTACAGCATTCAACTGTTCTAGTTCCTCTCCTACCGCACTCCCAACAGAAAAGTACTTGGGCATTGCGGCAGTGTCGCGCTATGTGATCAGACTGACCACATCTTCTGCATGCTGTTCGTGGATTTATAGGTACCACCTTGTTGGTACAGTTGGCCGGTGCAACTTGTCGGTTTCTGGTTTCGCATGGGGACATGCGCTCGACCCGTGGTTGTATCTCGTGGCGTGTTGGTGGTGGTCGTGGTGGCGGTGGTGGTGGTCGTGCTGCTCGTGAAGTTTCGCTGTCACCACGTATGCCCTCGAGGTCTTCCGCGATTTCCACCAGTTCTTCCAGCGTATCGAAATCCTTTCGCCGGACATACCACTGGTATTCCTCTAGGCTGTTGCGAAAGATTCGTTCTAACTTCTGGGCCTCCGTGTATCCTGTGTGACGCATCAGGTTTTGAAGTTCTACCACGTACTGTTTGAAGTGTTCACGTGGGTTTTGCCGTCGTTGGCGAATTTCATCCTCCAGCTTTTCGAAGTACCTGGTGGGTAGGAAAAACTTCAAGAAGTCCTTTTTGAATAAAACCCAATCAACCCATGCTCGGTTGTTGTTTCTATACCAGAGCAGAGCACGCTCCTTTAGGAGTTCTGGCATAGTTCGAGGCAGCATGTGCTTGTTTAGTCCATAGACTTCCGATAATTCTTCCACTCGCTCTATGAAAGCTATCGGGTCATGCCCTCCATCATATTTCAAGGACCATTTCCTAACGTGGTCGATGACTGCCGAGTAGATGGCTATCCCGCTTCGCGAGACTTCGGGGACTACTGTCTGGAACGCGGTATCATATACAGCTGGAACATTTCCGGCTGCCCATAGCGTGTCTTTCTTCGTGGCTGTCGATGCTCCGGGGCTTATAGGTCGCTCTGCGCTGGGGCTAGCTCTCAAGTGTGGACTGGGTCCTGGCGACAAACTCCTCGTGAGTCGGGCCTGTAGCTCTGCCAGCCGAACCTCCTGGTCTAGAGTCATCTCTGTGTCGGTGATAAACTCCGCAAGCCTCTTTCGTAGCTCTTTCACTGTGCCCGTGGCCTCTAGGCCAAACTCGACACAACAGACTACCAGTTGGTCTTTTCGCACGGTGTACACCCAACTCGTCTTTCCCATCCTGTGTCAGACTCTGGTGATGGGATGTGGGTTGGATATATAGCTTTGTTGTATTTACTCTCTTTATTCTGAGAGTCCCTGCTCGGGCGCCACTGTAACGACTCGTTTTCGCCGGGGTAAGCTCGCCGGATTGCCAGGAGTCGTTTACAGAAAATCTCTTAAGTATTCAAAGCTTGTTTACGTTGATTTAATTATTTTATTTATTTATTAATTTAAAAAAAAAAAAAAGCTTAACTACTTGATACAATTATTTTACTAATCTTAAATACGGACACAGTTGAACTATATGTCCCCCTAGCTTCTGTTGCGTTTGTCAATGTGGGTTTCTAGCAGAGAATCGATTAAAAACCATAATCTCCTCTAGATTCCCCTAGCTTCTGTTGCGTTTGTCAATGTGGGTTTCTAGCAGAGAATCGATTAAAAACCATAATCTCCTCTAGATTCCCCTAGCTTCTGTTGCGTTTGTCAATGTGGGTTTCTAGCAGAGAATCGATTAAAAACCATAATCTCCTCTAGATTCCCCTAGCTTCTGTTGCGACTGTCAATGTGGGTTTCTAGCAGAGAATCGATTAAAAACCATAATCTCCTCCAGATTCCCCTAGCTTCTGTTGCGTTTGTCAGTGTGGGTTTCTAGCAGAGAATCGATTAAAAACCATAATCTCCTCTAGATTCCCCTAGCTTCTGTTGCGTTTGTCAATGTGTATAACTTTGTTTAGTACGATGCGTTTGGTCTGCCTGATGCCGAAATAAAGAAAGAGCGTCTCGTCTACCTGATGCCGAAAGAAAGAAAGAGACTGGTTTGCCAGTTGCTCCTGCTTTTATGCTCCAGGTTTAGCGTAGATCATCCAATCGTTGTTGTTGTGCGGGAACTGTAGTTTGTTGTGGCGTGTTGCTACGGTTTCCCGCATTGTTCTTCTCGTTTGAATGTGACCTTGGGCCACCTTCAGCACATTGTTGTTGCTTTCTCGCTGTTGTTCTTGTAAGCTTTTTGCCCTTGGGCCACCTTCAATATTGTGTTGTTGTTGTGATGATTTACCTTGTTGTTGTTCCTTGTGTTGTTTGTTGTTGTTGCTATTTCTCCTTCGGCCACCTTCAGCACTTTGTTGATATTTTATATCGCTGGCATAAAATATTTAAAATATTAAATATTGGATATTTAATTTTTTGCTTCTCCTCTTTATGCTTTGTCCGGTCTGTTGGTGTGCTTAGCGATCGGTCTGTCGTGTTCCACTTTGTGTTTGGCCTTCGTTTTTGGGTGTTGTTAGTGGGTTATTTTCCGAACTAACGCAGTCGGCAACTTCTGTCGCGATCTCTTGTAAAATTCTAGCATTGCTTTAGGCACTGTTGTTGTAATTTTATATTATTTTAGCTGTGGTCAGCCGGTTGCACAATTGTTTGTGTGATTTTCTCCTGTGTTATCTTGCGTTGTTGACTTCGTTGCATGTTTTTCGTCGCTTATCACAGGGTTCCACTGTCTGACTTAATTGTGGCTGTGTCTTCTGTCCTCCCAATGCAGAGTATAACACTTGTTGTTGGTAGCATTACTATGGTGGGAGGAGTCTTAGACTCACTTGCATGATGGCTGCTGCACTAAATATGATGGCGGTTGTGTGTGTGGTTTTAGCAATGAAAGTGGGAGGTGCCAAATTCTTAGGACAGTTAACGTATATATTTTAGGGTTGGTTGTTTAAGCACTTGGCCCCTATTTTAAATATACACGTTTGGGGCGTTATGGCAAAACTAAATATGTAGGGGCAAATTTACGCCTAAAATTTGCTCCTCACACCTTTTAAGGCCCTTTCCAGTGTGTTTGCAGTTTTGGCGATAATCCCTTTTTCCTTTGCGGATTATGAAGCATAATTAGCTGCCCTTCCTGAAATCCCTTGGAGTTTGCTCGTAGATCATATCTGGCTTTCATTTATCACTCATCAGTTGTGTGCGCTTTCTGATGGTTCCATGAATTTCATTCAGCTGTCTTCGTTTGTCAGCTACATAACTGCTACATGAAACTTCCGTAGATGAGTAGGCACCGAATTTCAGATCTGCAGGCAATCTTATGTCACAACCGAAAATAGCCTTAGCTGGTGTTGTAGATGTTGTATCGTGAGTTGCCGATCGGTATGCCATTAATAAGACGGGTATGTGTTGGTCCCAATCTTTCTGGTTTCTGTCCACGACTTTCCTTAGGTGTTCCTCAAGCGTACGATTAAATCTTTCTTCCATCGGATTGTGGGTGCAAAGGGGTTGTACGAGTTTTGCGTATGCCCATCAATTCACTAATTTCCCTGAATATTGTTGACTCGAAATTTCTGCCTTGATCCGAGTGCAACTCGAGGGGAGCTCCGAATCTGCAGACCCAATTATTGATAAATGCATCTGCAACGGTCTTAGCTTCTTGATCGGGAATGGGGTATACTTCTGGCCATTTACTAAAATAGTCGATTATGACGAGAACATATTTGTTGCCGGAATCACTAATTGGAAACGGACCTGCTATGTCCATTGCAATACGCTCAAATGGCGCTCCCACGTTGTATAAATGCATCTTCCCCTGACTGCGACGGCTCGGTCCCTTGGCAGCTGTACACTTTTCACAAGCACTAATCCAGTCAACTTCCGATTGCTGGCAACCAATCCAATAAAATCGTGTTTTAATTTTCTCGACTATTTTTGTTATTCTCAAATGTCCTCCGCTTGGCCCACTATGGTATTCCTTGAGAATTTCGCTTATTCTTGCCTTGGGTACCACAATCAAGCTCTTCGTGGTTTTTCCATCTTCGCTCTCCCACAGGCGGAATAGGCATCCATCTTGCAGCTTTAAGCTATTCCATTGAGCCGAATATGCTTTAGTTATGGGACTTTCAGTCGAGATTTCGTTCCAATCAGGCCGTTTTCCTTCATTCTTACTTGATACGATTTTTGCCAAATCTGGGTCATTTCGTTGTTCTTCTTTTATCTTTTCCGCTGTCTATTCATCGTCTGGTAAAACAGCCATTAAGCGCACATCGACTACTCCTTCTTTCCCTTCAGCTTTAGAACAGTGCTTACATTCCATACTGCAAGGACGTCGTGATAGTGCATCAGCATTCCCGTGGTTTCCGCCTCTGCGATGTTCTATTGTGAAATCGTAGCTTTGGAGTCTCTCAATCCATTTCGCAATCTGACCTTCGGGATTTTTGAACTGTAAAAGCCAGCGCAGAGCAGCGTGATTCGTTCTCAACAAGAACTTTTGTCCATACAAGTACTTGTTAAAGTGCTTCACGCACTGCATAACCGCCAAAAGTTCTCTCCGTGTTACACAGTAATTTCGCTCTGGCTTTGATAAGATCTTGCTGAAGTAGGCTATTACTCTTTCATGTCCGTCAATAACTTGCGACAGGACACCTCCAATCCCGAATCCACTTGCATCTGTATCCAAAATAAATTTTTCGCCAGGTATTGGATACGCATGGATCGGAGCTGTACACAATAGCTCTTTCAATCTGTTGAATGCCTTCTCCTGTTCGCTTTTCCACTCAAAAGGACAATTTTTCCTCGTTAACGCATGCAGACTACCAGCCACGTCTGCAAAGCCTGAAACAAAGCGTCTGTAATAGGTGCAAAGACCCAAGAAGCTGCGTAGCTCATGCAAACTAGTTGGTCTTGGCCACTCCCTTACTGAGTCTATCTTATCTGGATCTGTGTGTACTCCTACAGGTGTGACTTTATGTCCAAGGTACTTGACTTCTTTCTTGAAGAACGAGCATTTCTTTGCGCTCAGCTTCAACCCTGAAGCTCCTAATCGGGATTCAACTGTGAGGTAATGCATCCGCTTCTAACATTGCCATAATTCAAAGGTTTCAGTCGAAGATACTTAGGTTAATAACAGGTGCTCCTTGGTACATGCGTAACGAAAATATTCACAAAGACCTGAAAATATCAACAGTTATCACAGAAATAAATGCTAGAAAGCAGATATACATAGCAAAACTGAAAAATCACCCGAATCCACTAGCTAAATCCCTCGCAAAACCGATAAGCCGATCCCGCCTGCAGAGAAGAGACCTTCCGGCCTTTTGAAGAGCGAAGCAGAACCGAAATTTTGATGGCCAAATACAATTTGGGTTAAAATTATTTTTTAGTGACTAGTTTTAAAATTTGATATACTTATTGTTAGGCTTCATTTAAGCAAATTCAATAAATAATAAATTCTTGTAATAAAAAAAAAAAAAATAAAAAATCTAGGTACACCAGACACGTTTTCCAGTGGAGACCCTTTAGCACATGTTCCATTAGGCGTTCAAATGTAGCTGGAGCATTACACAGTCCGAATGGCATCACCAAAAATTGCCATAGTCCATCACCGGCGCTGAATGCTGTCTTTTCCTTGTCTTGGTCGTCTACTGAAACTTGCCAATATCCGCTTTGTAAATCCAGCGTTGAGAACCAATTTGAACCAGAAAGTGTGTCCAACGTATCGTCGATTCGAGGTAATGGATAACTATCTTTCTTCGTTACCTCATTTAGTTTACGATAATCTACACAGAAACGTGTGGAGCCATCCTTCTTCTTGACTAATACCACTGGAGAACTCCAGGGGCTCGCTGATGGCTCTATGACGTTGTTCTGATGCATTTCCTTCAGCAATACATTCACCTCTTCTCTCTTTGCCAGAGGTACTCTTCTTGACGCTTGACGAATGGGTTTGGCATCACCAGTGTTGATTGTGTGTTTCACCATCTTTGTTCTGCCAAATGTTGGCTGGCAGTCTTCCTCTACTCTGTGGATAAGTCTTTACTCCATTCTTTCGTGAGATCGTCGAGTACCTTTTTATCAGCTGGTATCTTCTTTTTTGTGTCTTGCGGCTGGCTTTCACAGTTAACAATTTCCGAAATTGCCAGGCAATTTCCAATTATCTGTCCTTTCTCTATGGTTTTGGCGGAATTTGCAAGATTGACCACTCTCACTGGCACTATTCTGCTCTGCTGTTCTTCTACAAGGGTTTTTCCAATTATGATGTCATCCAGTGCAAATTTTTCATCAGTCTCCACAACCCACAACTTGTTCTTCTCCACATCTCCGTCCATTTTGGCCCATATGACTGCCTCTGACTTTCCTGGGATTTTTGTCCGCCGCGATACAATGGCTTGTCGGATACCTCCATACTTATCCTCACCAACGGATAACGGTATTTCGGTGTTCGCATACTTCAACATTCGGCATTTCAAATCTAGGGTAAATCTATTCCGAATCATAAAATCCACACCTAAGATTAATTCGTCCACAATATCCGCAACTACAAACTCGTGCGTCACTGTTGTGGTGCCGATTGTTATATTCCGTGTAACTTTTCCCAGTACCGGTGCATCATCTCCAGTTGCCGCACGCAATCTTATTCCCAGAAGCGGCTCGATTCCCCGAACGAGATCCCTTCTAATTATGGAATGTGATGCCCCCGTATCCAATGTTACCAATATTTTTCTTCCATTTACTACGCTGTCGACAGTGAGGCAGTTGATTTTCCGTGCCATCTGAGAAACGAAGATTCTGGGGCTACATGTTGTGGAAGTCAGATCAAGCCCCTCGAGACTGACTCCATCTAGTTTGTCGACGGCTTTTCAACATTTTCTGATTCCCTACTTTGGAATCTGACTTGCTTTGGAGGTCTTACCGGTGAGCGTGATCTAGAACGTTTCCGTCTCGATTGGCAATTACGGGCCATGTGTCCGACCTCTCCGCAGGTGAAGCATTTGCCCGTGAAACTTTGGCCGCTTTCAACTTGTACCTGACGGGCTCTGTATACTGGCTGGCACACCAAGGCTGCTGTCTCTGAAGTTAAAGCGCTAGCAACTGTATCCATATATGTAGCTTTCGGATTAGTTATTGCAGAACGCTTTATCTCCGCATCGCGAATGCCATATACAAAGGTGTCCATCATACACCTCTCAGTGATCTCTCCTGGGTAGGCAAGATGAGCCAACCGTTCCACTTCCGCCGCAAACTGTTGTAGAGACTCACAACTCTTCTGTACACGTGTTCGTAGCTCTACTTGGTACATCTGCTTGCGATGTTCACTACCATACTTGCGCTGAACTGCATTCATTAAGCTTTCATAGCAGTCTCGCTCACTTTCTGAGATAGTTTGAAGCACATCAGCGGCAGCACCTTTCAACGAAACGGTTAATGCAGCCACTTTTTCGCGAGCACTCCAACCATTTGTGCTAGCGGTAGTCTCAAACTGCATTCTGAAGACACTAAATGTCGTGGTTCCATCATAGGTACATTTTTCGAACGATTCCTGCCGTGTCTCAATTTCAGAAGCCTTCCTGTCTACCATCTCGGACATTTCTTTCATCTGCTGTGAGTTTAGTTCCGCTAATAGAGCAAGTCGTGTTTTACTCTGCTGCAGCTGTTCTTTGACATCTTGTTTGACGGATGCAACACTCTTTTCAACGAATGCAACACTCTTTCCGACGGATGCAACACTATTTTCGACGGATTTAGCATTTTGCTGTAATTGCTGCTGCATCTTCCCATCTCTCTGCTGCATTCTCTCTTCGGCTGCTTGTGAACTTTGTTGTAACTGCTGCTGCATCCTCTCTTCGGCTGCTTGAGAATTTTGTTGTAACTGCTGCTGCATATCCTGTTTAAAGGATTGCATTATCCCGTTAAGTGCGCTCATGTCAAAGTTACCCGCATTAGTCTCTTGCGGTTTCTGTTCGTATCGAGATGTCGTTGGCTCTTCACATTGGAATTCATGCTCATCGACATCTATACCCTGCTCCTCTAAATCGCTTCTTAGTCTCACCTGCAGCTCCGCTTTAAGCCCTTGTGTTTGCAAATTTAAACGTTCAAGCTCCTTCTTGAGCTGCTCCAATCTCAGTTTTTCAAATTTAACCATTGTTTATCACAGATACACAATCCCACTTCTGACACCAATTGTTACGAAATTGCCCTCTTGACAATTTACTCTGTTACAAAATTGCCCTCCTGACAATTCCATTAACTCTCTGTACTCGGAATCGTTCCACTGGATTGTGTAGTAATCAAACAATCGCTGGTTAATTAAATAATTAAAATAATTAGCTTTATTTAATTATTGCCATTTACACATTTAATATTAGGCTTAAAGTTTACTTAGTTATTATTTGCACTTTATTTCACAAACCATTAGTCACTTTATTTAATAAGTAATTTCATCACTTTATTTAATAATGAATTTCATCACTTTGCAAAATTACAAATACTGCTAATACTGCTGCTTCGATTAAAATGCCTGCTGTACACACTGTTACGGTCTCTGATCTACTGTCCTCGACTTTGAACAGTCTTGTCGCTTTTATAGTTTTCGAATGGTTGGTGTAGAAACTTCCACGCTATTCTCGTATTTTCTAGAAGCTTCTATCCTCTTCGACGGAAGTAGAGAATATTCTTTTTGACATTACCGACAGATGGTTCTTGAATGAGCTTTTATTCGAATAGTTCGCATCTCGACTCACAGGGGGCACTCATTCTCCAGATGGGATCCTAAAAGTATGCAATCCCGTTTCACTGATATGCAATCACGTTTCAATATATTAATATATATATACTTGTATATATATATATATATATATATATATATATATATATATATATATATATATATATATATATATATATATATATATATATATATATATATATATACATATATATATATATATATATATATACATATATATATATATATATATATATATATATATATATATATATATATATATATATATATATATTAATATATAAAATAAAATAAAAATAAAAAACGATATATAAAAACGATTGTGCATATGTTGGATACCGCTAATCTCAGAAACTACTAATCCAAATGCCACCAAATTCAATTGAACATACGTTGGTGTTGGCTGTAAACAGGT
This sequence comes from Clusia tigrina, assembly GCA_920105625.2. Taxonomy (NCBI): domain Eukaryota; kingdom Metazoa; phylum Arthropoda; class Insecta; order Diptera; family Clusiidae; genus Clusia; species Clusia tigrina. The sequence continues at coordinate 157,135,477 of OV050031.1, forward strand.
ATTTGCTTTCAATTGGACCCGCCAGGAGGCGCTGGGTGGCGTTGGGGTCGAGTTATAGAAAACCCGTTATTTCTCCAGAGCCAATGGGCCAAATGACACCAAATTTTTGTCACATGTTAGATTGGTCCTAATACAAATTTCTGTACTCACCAGGTGTCGCTGGGATCGAGATATTTGAAATTTTCGATTTATATGGGGATAGAGTGGGGTTTTTTTTTAATTCGACACGGTTTTCTTTAAGAAATTGAGCATAACAAATAAACAGCGATAAATTATTTTTAAAGCGGCCCTTAGACGGTCAATCGATTGAAGTGAAAATTCGTGTATTTCACGTTTGCCCTTACACTCTTCAATCGATTGACTTCAAATTTTAGTTTGCTTCACGTTGTTGCGGTGAACACACATATCATGAGCGATACGGATGATTGTGTTGGATATATTGCCTTGGCATTAGCAGTCCAAAAAAAAATAAGGATAAACGCAATTGGTTTTAAAAAAATATTATCGAATATCAATTTTTTTCATGTTTCGTCGTTTCGTCGAAAGCATGAGAAATGATATTCATCCGTGTCCGACACCATGTTTGTTGCACGTCGTTGGATTTCACATGAGCAGTTGCAGGACCTTTTCTGTTTCTATCTTTTCCTCTCTGATTCGCGTCAATTAAAATCAAAAAGTTTTGATATTCCATCAATCGATGTCCATGTGATGCATACACCCATATATCACTAAATGGCGTAAGTGGCCTAAGGGGCCGCTTTAGTCAATTTCATTGAATTAAAATTTTGTATTTCTTTTCCTTTTAGAACCTTAAAAAAGAATTATCGATGAATATGAATATTTTGACTAAAACCATTTATGCCATTTGCGAACAGATGGCGCTGATATCAATATATTGTGGGCACTTGAGGTTGATTGCTACGCCATCTGTTTGTGAAAACCAACTTTTTCATATTCCTTCTGACACATAAAATTCGTAGCTCATACAAGTCGCTACAAGTGGTGACCCCGACGTGATTGGCGTATCTTACGAAAAGGGTGCTTTCAACTAAATTTCATATTTGTATTTCTGCGCGTCATTTTAACCACAAATTTTGCTTTTTTTTTCAACATGACTTTGCAACATTCTCCAGTTAAAGACTCTGGTACTTCGGCCCTGAGAGAAAACAGTGATGAAATTGCGAGCTAACCTTGGATTTCCATGTTTGCATCGCTGTGGTTAAACTTCCAAACTCATTCTGGCGTGACAACCCAAGCCTATATTGCACTGTTTCTGAAATGAAATTTGAAATGCACCGTATTGTGTCTGATGAATCAAATTACCGGCATATTGCTACGCATCTCGATGGCGACCTTCTAGACATTGTGGGCGACATTCCACCAGCTCAGGTCAATTATGATGCACTCAAACATCGCAGAATAAATAGCCTATCAGAGTCCCAGGAGTTAAAACTTCGCCGGCTGCTTCGTGAACAATCTTTGGGCGACGAAAAGCCTTCACTGCTCTTGCAGCGCCTCCGAAATTTGTCCGCAGGCCAGGGCAATGAAAGTGTGTTGCGAAGCCTCTTTTTCCAGCAGCTTCCTGAGAGCGTCCGTGGAGTGCTAGCTATAAGTGAGTTAACAGACTTAGCAAAACTTGCTGAACAAGCTGACCGCACCATGGAGGCCATTCGACCACAGCTGTCCGTCGTTAACCAGGACAACATAAGTGTCATTCGCCACACTCTGTCGCACACATTCACGTTTGTTTACAGCCAGATAATTCTAATCAACCACCTGTTTATACTGTTGATCAGACATGTCGGTACGCTCATATCTTACAAGAGTTCCCGTCAAGAACTACAGCAGCAAACCACAGCATTGCTGAGTACTCCGTGCAACATCACATTACAAGGGGCCATCCAGTAGCTAAACGTGCACGCAGACTAGCAGACGACAAGCTGCAAGCGGTGAGTTTAAATGAGGGCCGACCAAAAGCCTTTCGGTCTGTTCGAGTTTAATGTGATGACTTTCGGCTTGTGCAACGCCGCACAAAGCATGCAACGTTTCATGGATATGATTTTTCACGGATTTGATTTTTGTTATTACTTCATAGATGACATTCTTATTGCACCGTGAGATGAGAACGAACACAACCACCATCTGCGCTTGGTACTCGAAAAACTCAACAAATTCGGACTAGTACTCAATATCGCTAAATGTGTCTTCGGCCAGCCAGAAGTTCACTATCTTGGTTATACTCTAAGGCTTAGAGTCTTAGAGTCTAAGCCATAATGGCATACGTCTACCTGATAATCGCATTCAGGTTATCAAAGATTTTCCCAAGCCAGAGACTGTCGACAAGTTGCAAAATATCCTTGGAACTTGGAATTTTTACCGATCCTGTATTCCCCATGCCGGGCAAGCGAAAGCGTCTTTGGGAGTGAAAAAGAGGGGCAAAAGGACTAAGGTTTCTAACAAGGCATTTGAGGAATGTAAAAATGTGCTGGAAAAATCTGTCAACTTGCTCGCCCTCGAGCTGATCTACCCCTAGTGTTACGCTATGGTGTGTCAGATACTGCTATCAGTGCCGCATTGAACCAACGATCTGACAATGGATCACAGCCTTTGGGTTTCTTTTCGCAAAACTTAAAGAGCATGAACGGAGATATAAAGGGTACGACAGGAAGCTTTTGTCCATTTACAGAGAGGTTCGTCACTTCGATGGCCACGAGGTCATTATCTTAACAGATCATAAGCCCTTAGTTTATGCGTTCGATCAAAAATCCAGCCATGAGTGTGAAAGAGTGGCAAGACAGCTTGAGGAAATAGGTAAATTTTCCACACATATCCGACATATTGGAGGTGAGGATAATGTGGTGGCCGGCGCTCTCTCCAGAATCCATGCAATCGTCATTCTTGCTATCGTCAGCATGCAGGAGCTAAGCGCTGCATAGCAAGAATATCTGAAGTCTGACAGAGGTTTCCAATTTGAGTCTCAGCTCTTCGACGCGCTTACAAAACTAATCGGCAGCAACAGAATGCGCACAACGGCATATCATCCGGCTGCAAATGGGATGGTAGTTTTTCATAGCGGAAGAGTTTTCACCAGAGCCCAGATACTTCTTGGAAAAAGTTCGAGAGCAGATGCGACAAGTTCGATCGGCACCTTCGACGCACCACAATAAACACAAGGTTTTTGCGCATAAAAAGCTTCACAGCTGCTCTCATGTTTTTGTTCGAGTAGATGCTGTTAAAAAGCCATGCGAATGCTCTTATGATGGGCCATCAACATTGAATATGTCTTCAAAGTCAATGTCGATGGGACACAAATAACAATTTCGACGGAACGATTAAAACCTGCATTTTCCGAGTGTAGTGACATGATTCTATCTGCAAGAGATTCGAACTTATCGCTGTCACAAACATCAACTTCGGCATGTACAAATTGCTTAAGGACAGCAACGTGAAGAGTACATTTCGCAACTCACCCATAGCTTCGTTGATCGGAGGGGAGTACTGTGGGCACTTGATGTTGCTTGCTACATCTATTTGTGAAAACCAACTTTTTCATATTTCTTCTGACACATAAAATTCGTAGCTCATACAAGTCGCTACATTGTGGATTAACAATGGAAATAAGAAATAAATAAAATAGTGAAAATAAATTTAAAATTTCCAAAGTTTTTAATGATTTTATTTAAGTGAATTGAAACAAAATCAATTGAAATTTGTGGCAAATATCTTTACTTTTTACGGTTTTTTATAATTTCATCGTATGTGCATATAAACAAATAATTAACTTTCAATTTATTATTTTCTTTCAGTTTTTGAGTGGTATTATATGAATTGAGTGGGTGGATCATATTTGAATAAGGATTAACATTGGTTATTTGGAGGTATTAAGTATAGCAGCTTGTTTACTTCTTCATTATTGTACCCATGCAGTGCAACTTAATATTTAGTGGATATTTTATTTATCTCTTCGTCAATTGTAGTCATATTTAGTGTCCGATGTACGAGGTGTGATCAAAAAATAACCGTTATTTTCATCTTTTCGTGAGTTACGTATGTTCGATGTTCGCATTTTTTTTTTTTTATGTTGGTATACATGTCTGTTATAAATGTTGGCATCACCAACCATTTTGGAATGTCAGTATGTTTTTGACAGATAAAAAGGTTAGTCGTGTTTTGGTGCGCTCTTCGATTTTGGATCAAAGAAACTGTACGAGTATTCAGTTTTGTGTAAACAATGAAATTAAATGCGCAAGGACATTTGAAATGTTGACTGTGGCCTTTGGCGAGTCTACTATGAGGAGAACACAAGTTCAATTGTGGTATAACCGGTTTAAGGAAGGCCGAGAAGATGTCAATGACGATGCTCGTCCTGGTCGCCCGAGCACGTCAACAACCGATGAAAACATTGACGCAGTGAAGAAAATGATTTTGGATAATCGTCGAATCACTATCAGAGAGGTTGCTGATGATATTGGCATATCGTTCGGCTCATGCCAAGCAATTTTTACGGATGTTTTAGGCATGAAACGTGCGGCAGCGAAGATTGTTCCAAAATGCTAAATTTTGAGCAAAAACAACGTCGCATGGACATCGCTCAGGAGCTGTTTTTGGCCAAAAACAAACCCGTTATCATGCCTCAACCACCGTATTCACCGGACTTGGACCCCGCTGACTTTTCCAAAACTGAAGACACCGATGAAAGGAAAGCGTTTTGTTACGATTGAGGAGATAAAAGAAAAAACGAAACAGGAGCTGTTGGCGATACCAAAAAAGCGTTTCAGAAGTGTTTCGAGGATTGGAAAAAACGCTGGCATAAGTGCACTATATCTGAGGGGAATTACTTTGAAGGGGAAAAGATAGTTGTTGATGAATAAATAAATACTTTATTTGTTGATCACACAATAACGGTTATTTTTTGATCACACCTCGTATGTCTTCATTTGCTGTGTACCAACCAGACTTGTTTATTCTCCGTAAGATTTTTGATTGCTGCCGTTGAATTTTTGCTAGGTGTGACTGCTTGGCCGTTCCCCATACTTGAAGTTCGTATAACCAAATTGGCTTAATAATACTTGTATAGTAGCAATTTGTTGTTAACTGTGAGTTCGGATTGTTTACCCATTAACCAATGCAGTTGGAGGAATTGTTTTTTTATTTGTTGCGCTTTTTGTTTGATATGGTAGGGCAGGTTTGTCTTTGATTCCATGTCTATTTATTTTTAATTAGTTATTGTTAATTTTAATAGGACACGGATAGATACGTTAACAACAACTTTCCAAACAAAAATATTCAAACGTGATAGCTCAGTGAAAAGGGATTGCATACTTTCAGGATCCCATCTGAAATTGAGAATGAATGCCCCTGTGAGTCAAGATGCGAACTATTCGAATAAAAGCTTATTCAAGAACCATCTGTCGGTAATGTCAAAAAGAATATTCTCGACTTCCGTCGAAGAGGATAGAAGCTTCTAGAAAATACGAGAATAGCGTGGAAGTTTCTACACCAACCATTCGAAAACTATAAAAGCGACACGACTGTTCAAAGTCGAGGACAGTAGATCAGAGACCGTAACAGTGTGTACAGCAGGCATTTTAATCGAAGCAGCAGTATTAGCAGTATTTGTAATTTTGCAAAGTGATGAAATTCATTATTAAATAAAGTGATGAAATTACTTATTAAATAAAGTGACTAATGGTTTGTGAAATAAAGTGCAAATAATAACTAAGTAAACTTTAAGCCTAATATTAAATGTGTAAATAGCAATAATTAAATAAAGCTAATTATTTCAATTTAACCAGCGATTGTTTGATTACTACACAATCCAGTGGAACGATTCCGAGTACAGAGAGTTAATGGAATTGTCAGGAGGGCAATTTTGTAACAGAGTAAATTGTCAAGAGGGCAATTTCGTAACAATTGGTGTCAGAAGTGGGATTGTGTATCTGTAATAAACAATGGTTAAATTTGAAAAACTGAGATTGGAGCAGCTCAAGAAGGAACTTGAGCGTTTAAATTTGCAAACACAAGGGCTTAAAGCGGAGCTGCAGGTGAGACTAAGAAGCGATTTAGAGGAGCAGGGTATAGATGTCGATGAGCATGAATTCCAATGTGAAGAGCCAACGACATCTCGATACGAAGAGAAACCGCAAGAAACTAATGCGGGTAACTTTGACATGAGCGCACTTATCGGGATAATGCAATCCTTTAAACAGGATATGCAGCAGCAGTTACAACAAAATTCTCAACCAGCCGAAGAGAGGAGAGTTACAACAAAGTTCACAAGCAGCTGAAGAGAGAATGCAGCAGAGAGATGAGAAGATGCAGCAGCAATTACAGCAAAATGCTAAATCCGTCGAAGAGAGTGTTGCATCCGTCGAAAAGAGTGTTGCATTCGTTGAAAAGAGTGTTGCATCCGTCAAACAAGAAGTCAAAGAACAGTTGCAGCAGACTGAAACACGACTTGCTCTATTAGCGGAACAAAACTCACAGCAGATGAAAGAAATGTCCGAGATGGTAGACAGGAAGGTTTGTGAAATTGAGACACGGCAGGAATCGTTCGAAAAATGTGTAGAACAAAAATTCATTGCGAACGAGCAGAAGCAAAACGAATTTAAGCAACAAATAGAGCAAAGAATTCACCTACTACAGGAAGGTGCATTGCCTGTGCCAGCTTTAACTTCAATAAAACTGAAGCCTCCTACCTATGATGGAACCACGACATTTAGCGTCATCAGAATGCAGTTTGAGACTACTGCTAGCACAAATGGTTGGAGTGCTCGCGAAAAAGTGGCTGCATTAACAGTTTCGTTGAAAGGTGCTGCCGCTGATGTGCTTCAAACTATCTCAGAAAGTGAGCGAGACTGCTATGAAAGCTTGATGAATGCCGTTCAGCGCAAGTATGGTAGTGAACACAGGAAGCAGATGTACCAAGTTGAGCTACGAACATGTGTACAAAAGAGTGGTGAGTCTCTTCAACAGTTTTCGGCGGAAGTGGAGCGGTTGGCTCATCTTGGCTACCCAGGAGAGATCACTGAGAGGTGTATGATGGACACCTTTGTATATGGCATGCGCGATGCGGAGATAAAGCGTTCTGCGATAACTAATCCGAAAGCTACATATATGGAGACAGTAGCTAGCGCTTTGTTATCAGAGACAGCAGCATTGGTGTGTCGGTCAGAATACACAGCCCTTCAGATAAGAGTCGAGAACAGACAAAGCTTCAAGGGCAAATGCTTTACCTGTGGTGATGTGGGGCACATGGCTCGTGATTGTCAGTTGAGATGGAAACGTTATGCAACACACGCTCTGGTAAGATTGCCAAAGTAAGACAAAGTCCGAATTAGGGAATCGGAAAAGATTGTCAAGCCGGGAAATGAACGGACTCCCACAACTGATGGCCCAAGAATCTTCGTTTCTCAGATGGCGCGGAAAAATAATAGCCTAACTGTCAACAGTGTAATAAGCGGAAGAAAAATCGTGGTAACATTGGATACGGGGGCATCACATTCCATAATCAGAAGGGATCTCGTTCGGGGACTCGAGCCGCTTCAGGGAATAAGTTTACGTACGGCAACTGGAGATGATGCACCGGTACTTGGAAAAGTTACACGGAAAATCACTATCGGCACCACAACAGTGAAGCACGAGTTCATAGTTGCGGATATTGTGGATGAAGTAATCTTAGGTGTGGATTTCATGATTTGGAATGGATTCACGCTAGATTTCGAAAGCCGAGTGCTGAAATATGCGAACACCGAAATACCGTTATTCTTTGGTGAGGATAAGTATAGAGGTGTTAAACAAGCCATTTTATCGCGGCGGACCCCACCCAAATCAGAGGCAGTTATACCGCCCAAAATGGGTGGAGATGTTGGGAAGCATAAGAGCCGAATCGTACCAGAAAAAGTAGTAAATATTTCAAATACCGCTGAAACCATAGCGAAAAAGAAGGTAAGGTGCCAGGGAATTTCAGCAATTGTAAACTGTGAGAGGCAACCGCGAGTCACGAAAAGCAAGATACGAGCTAATAAAAAGGTACCCGACGATCTAGAGAAAGAATGGACTAAAGAGTCATCTACAGTACTTCCATGCAGCAATTGTATACTTAAAAAACGAGGACAGTTGAATGAAATTCATGGAAACAGCAGAAATCGTACGCAACTGATGAGTGATAAAAGGAAAGCGAGATATGATGTACGAGTAAACTCCAAGGGATTTCAGGAAGGGCAGCTAGTTATGCTTCATAATCCGCAAAGGAAAAAGGGATTATCGCCAAAACTGCAAACACACTGGGAAGGCCCTTATAAGGTGATAAAGCGGCTCAACGATGTTAGATACCGCATCCAGTGGACGAGAAATGGCAGGAGCAAAATGAAAGTCGTTCATTTAGAGAGGCAATCTCCTTATAAAGGTTGCAGTACTATCCTTGTTCGGGACGAACAAGTTTAAGCGGAGGGCAGTGAAACTTGATAGCTCAGTGAAAAGGGATTGCATACTTTCAGGATCCCATCTGAAATTGAGAATGAATGCCCCCTGTGAGTCAAGATGCGAACTATTCGAATAAAAGCTTATTCAAGAACCATCTGTCGGTAATGTCAAAAAGAATATTCTCGACTTCCGTCGAAGAGGATAGAAAAAATACGAGAATAGCGTGGAAGTTTCTACACCAACCATTCGAAAACTATAAAAGCGACAAGACTGTTCAAAGTCGAAGGCAGTAGATCAGAGACCGTAACAGTGTGTGCATCTAGCATTATAATCAAAGCAGCAGTATTTGTATTGTGTAAAGTGATGAAAATCATTAATAAATAAAGTGACTAATGGTTTGTGAAATAAAGTGCAAATAATAACTAAGTAAACTTTAAGCCTAATATTAAATGTGTAAATAGCAATAATTAAATAAAGCTAATTATTTTAATTTAACCAGCGATTGTTTGATTACTACACAATCCAGTGGAACGAGTCCGAGTACAGAGAGTTAGAGGAATTGTCAGGAGGGCAATTTTGTAACAGAGTAAATTGTCAAAAAAGCAATTTCGTAACAATATATATTATCCACTGCTCAAACACGAAATTTCACAATCCATCGACATTTTAAACCAGATACAAGTAATTCTCAACCTACCTACATTAGAGCTGGTAGGGAAACATGTGGCCGCCACATCAGCACCAAGGCTGAAATGTGCGGCGTTATGGCATGATCGGCAGATTGGTCACTCGACTATTGCGCATACCTGGAGTAGTTCTATCCAACACATTGACCACTCTATACCTAATCTCAACTTCGATAGGCACTTCCAGAGATATATTCCGTCTAGAAGAGAGCGGGAAACACCAATGCCATGGAGAAGGGGGGAACTTAATTTCTACATTGACGGATCCAAACTTGACGATAGAGTCAGTTTTGGAGTTTTCTCACAAGAATTGGGACTGGAACTTTCTTTCCGTCTCCCCGACCACTGCAGTGTTTATCAAGCAGAGTTCCTCGCCATAAAGGAGGTAGCCGTCTACTTAAATAGACATGCCGTAACAAAAAATATTATAAATATCTACTCGGATAGCCAGGTGGCCATCTTGTCAATGAATTCGGTGGCACTGAAATCAAAGGTTGCTCAGGACTGCCGAGCAGCCATAAATGATATCAGTACCGTTTTCAAGATACGCCTTATATGGGTTCCGGGGCATAGAGATATTGCGGGAAACTGTAGGGCTTATGACTTAGCCAGACGGGGTACCAACCTTCCTTTAGGCACGGACAGATGTGAGATTGGAATACCAATTGCCACCTGTAAACTGATGCTGAAGGATAGGGTCGTGCGTGAGACCAATGGGTCTTGGGCACAAGAGGGCACTTGCTTAACGACTAGGCTAATGTGGCCGAAACTTAATAGTAGGAAAACTAGAGACTTGCTTGTCCTGCCGAGAGAGAATATCTCTAAGGTCGTGGCATGTATAACTGGTCACTGGCTTTTCGGCAGACATGCTCTCAGGCTGGGAGTATTCTCTCATGAATACTGCAGAAGCTGTGGGGATGAGGAGGAGGAGGAGACTGTGGAAAATCTCTTCTATAGTTGCCCCGCTCTGGCTAGAAGCAGAGCGGGCTCTTTAGACAAATACACTTTTAGCTCTCTTACAGAGGTGTCTAGCGCGAAGATCAAACAAATCCTGCGCTTTATTAGGGCTTCAAAATGGTTCGACGAGTGAATCGGAGGTGCGTTGTATCACAATGGACCCATGGTGGTCTGAGTGAGCTGGTCCTTGAACTGGCTTCCACAACCATTACATTCCGAAAACAGAATGAAAAGGTGAATAAATATGATAGGAACGGCATGGAAATACTTAGCTGGTAGCCCTGACCACGACGACTTACAAATCATTGAAAAATATTTAAATGAATGAAACGGAAATAGTAACCAACAAGTCACAATAAATAAAGCCCTGGCTAAACGCATTAACGAACTAACAAAGATAACAGATCAACTTACGAACTCGATCAGGAATGACGAATATGTTAATAGTGAAATAGCCTTAAATATCCAAAACAGAATACGCCTTATAAAAGAAGAGTTAATAAAGATAGAATATGCAATTGAATGGGCTGGAGTAAATATTGTAAACTCCATGTTCTTTGATAAAAACTAAATTAAAAATGGGAAGATGCATTAGAATTAGCAAAAATCAAAATTTTGTATAATGAAACTAACATTATGCACTTAATCAAAATTCCAATGACACAATACACACAATATACGAAAAAATTGTAATAAGAACAGTTAAAAAAAACAAAACAATTATCATATAAATCTCTATTAATTAACAGCCATGCAATTTTTGGTATCCAAAATGAGTGTAAAAAAGTTAAACCACAACAATTTAATAAACCAATCAACTTACTTATGTGTAAATAGACTAATCCATGGCTTGAACTCTTTTTGTAATATAACAAATAACCAACACTTTCCCACAATAGACGAAATATTTGCTGAAGTCATACTCCTAAACAATTTTGATGGAAATTGGTTTTTCAAAGATTCAAATCATACATTAAAAACAATAAAGGAATAAAATTCCATAATGAAACGATTGAAGTTTTTTTTTTTACAAGAATTTATTATTTATTGAATCTGCTTAAATTAAGCCTAACAAAAAGTACATCAAATCTTAAAACTAGTAACTAAAAAATAATTTTAACTCAAATTGAATTTGACCATCAAAATTTCGGCTCTGCTTCGATCTTCAAAAGGCCGGAAAGTTTTTTCTCTGCAGGCGGGATCGGCTTATTGGGTTTGCAAGGGATTTAGCTAGTGGATTCGAGTGATTTCCCAGTTTTTCTATGGATTTCTGTTTTCTAGACTTTATTTCTGTGATACTCGATTGAAGTAAATAATAAAATATCCAGCAACATAGAAATTCTTCAAATGATTAAACCATCCACAATTCAACCAACCCTCTACAACACCCACACCGACCTCAGAATGCAAGAGCATTGATCATACGATATCCAGTTAAATTACGCTGATCAAACGACATGGGCGAGCTGTCGACAACAACAACAATAACTGCTGACACAGTAAATAAACTTTCTCTTTAGTCATAAGACAAATTGTATTTCACTCCATAGGTAGCAGTCAAATAAACCACACCGTGCTACCAAATTGAAAATTGCTTGAAAACTAGCGAGATTAAAAATTACCCATAAAAATACCCTGGAATTTTTTAGATTTTAGGTGATTAAATTTAAAGAAAACAAAAATTAATCTTTGGACTTTGTTTTTGATATTTAATATTATTGGGTTGATTTAAATTATATTCAGATGATTAGTTTGCATAAAATATATAAAGAAAGTAAATCTTAAAAAAACAGTTGAAATAGTGCTGCCAAGTATACCATTTAATCGAGTGCTGTTAATCGTCACTAGTAACGAACTCTCTTCTAAATGCTCACTTTGAACAACAAAAACTGTGCTAAATATTCTAAAATTAAAACACATTTTTACATCTAAAATCAAATTAGAACTAGTTTTCAAGACACACAACAAAATTTGAAATTTTTTCTAAAGTTGGATAAGTCGCAAATCGTATCTTATATTATTAGAAGAAAGCAAGTTCGTCGTCGGCCCCAAAGTTCCACTTTATTTAACTCAATAGGTACATATTAGGATTTTTCACATAAAGAATTATATCGGATAAACAGAGTTAGTAACTTCGCAGGGCACCATGAAAAAATCAACTATAAAACTAATATACACTTCTATTTCCAATGAATGTTTTTTCTCTAGTCAATTCATGTAAAACTAAGCAATACTGTAGAAAACTAATTGTTTTGTGTAAAAATAACTCTGGGAAAAATCATTTCTAATCCCAAAAATTTTAATATGTAATATATGTATGGCATATCATCATCAAATTAAAGATTTGAAATCAGTCTTGAAGATCACAATCTTGAAGACCACAGCCGATAATTTCACTTTTTATTAACAAAAAATCCCATAAAGAAAATTTTACATTAAATGATTTCGATATTTTTTCGGTCTCTTCATAAAATTTCGTGATGCTTTTTTATACAATTTCCCAAATTAATAGCCGTTTTAAATATTTTATTAATTCAATAAATCAGTCAATTTGTTTGTTCAAAACACTAAAAATTTTATAAGTACGTATTTACGAGAAGAAATATATCCCCACCACTAAAAATCAAGTAGTTCAGATTAGCCACAATTCATACATTGAATTTTAAAAGAAACTAAATTTATGTACTAATGCACCATTTATTTAATTATTTTTTTGATCTTTTAAATGATTTTGTGGATAGCGGTGGCATTTTACTTGGTATTCGTAATGATAAAATATTCGATTTTGGAACAAGTTTCGCATTAACAATCTGTGCATACTTGTGAATTTTTTGATGAGCAATTCAAAGTTCCTTTGACAAAATTGTTATATCGACATCATATTTATCACTGATAAGTAGAGCCAAAACAATGAAATAACATATAGCCTTTTCGCTGCTGAAAGCAGTGCGCGAGCTATAATGTAAACCACATATATCAGCAAAAGTAACAAAGGGTGTAGTTGAAGTTACTCACAATGGCCCCGATGCATTTGGATCCGAAAAGCGTTCTCGTACATCATTTTCAACTTTCTCTGTAACGCGCGAGAGTTCGACTTTCTTCATATTCCGCGCACGTGTCTTGATCAAATTTAAAAGGCTGTCCATGTAGATTATTAATTTAATTTTCAAAAAGTGCTCCGCTGAAACTGTGGATTGTTGTATTTTTTTAATACAACTGAGCAACTATTCTGACGTGATGCTATAAATATTACAAATTTAACATTATTCATATTAAAAAGTGATACCACCACTTACGGCAAATGTGCTACGTCTATGCTATATACCAGCTTAGCTTCCTCTTCTAATCTTTCAATTAACGCCGTGGGTAAAAAATTACTTGCTTTATATATATCCTCGATTTTGGTCGCTTCTTTGTTAAAATCAGGACGTAGCCTGTCATAGTGGCTTCCGTCGTTAATTTCCAAATCTTTTTCATCTATTAAGTCTGACTCCTCTAATATGTTTTCCAGTTCGGTATTTACGAGGTCAACGTTAACAGTCATTTTTTCCCGATTATCTGTTAGCCGCTTTGCCTTTCGGCCACCGAAAGTTCTGAGTAACGATTCTTTCGTACATATTTCTTGTTGTTTCGAGGCATTTAAAGCTCGAGATTTTTTTGTCAGTTCGTCGTAAACATGATCTTTCAGATTCACTTGATCTATCCGCATAATACGTACATTTAAGGATTTCAAGTTATTGCACTGTTAATTACCACCATTTACTTCTTACCTTCTTTGAGGATATATTTTGTACGCAAATATATGTATCAGTATTGTCTTCTGATGAGGTAGAGACAGTTAAGCCATGATATACCTGATCATTTGCTACAAACATCGCTCTTACACTTTTATCCTTTAAATTCTTAACTCGACAGAACCGTGTTTTATCCTTGCTAATAGCCGTTAAACTTCCATTTTGAAACCCCACTGTTAGAAGAAGGTGTTCGTTAAATGTTATGACCATTATTGACTACTTACGCATAATAGGGATAGATGCATTTTTATCTTCACGGGTGAAAACTCCTTCAATGATAGTTTTATCTTTCATTATAATAAATAAAATTCAACTTCAGAACTAATTAATTCTACTTTGTGCAGCAAACCCAAGTTTTTTCAAACGTTTTCTACTATACAAGCACGTAAAGCATACATTTGGGTTACGCTCGGGTGTAGCGTATCCAATAAAAAAACAATGATTAATATGAAAGAAATAATAATAAAATTGAATGCTTATTTTAATTTAATATATTTAAAATATCACCACGATGTCTGGGATAGACACAGATGCGAGAGCGTGTGCACGGCTCCAGCGCTGCGAAAGAAAGAAGCTTGATTAAAAGGCCGGAAACACGAAGTGTGTTGCTCAGCAGCCAACACAGGCTAGTTCCGGTTTACCCATAAACACGCTGTGCGACAGCGAGGGTTGGTCCCCTGAGCGGGGCGGTGGTTGACTCCTCAGATGACTCTTTGGATGGATCGCTAGCGGGTCATTTGTCGCTGACGATGACGACGGTTGCGGCGATGGCGATCGGGATGGCGATGATGATCGGGATGCCTGCAGCGATGGCGACGATGTTGAGTCACTCATTTCGAGGTGGGCCGGCTTCAAGCAGTCCGTAGAGATGGCTTTCTCGACGCCGTTCAAGTCGATGATGAAGCTCTTGTCGTTGACCCGGCGAATTACCTTATGGGGGCCCGTATATGGCGGCTCGAGTGGCCTCCGGATTTTGTCCAGCTTGCAGAATACGTGCGTGCAGGTGCGCAATTCTTTGAAGACGAACGGCTTCTGTCTCGAGTAGTTGGACGCTGGTACTGGCTTGATCGCTTTTACCAGCTTGCGCAACTGCTCGATGAAAACCGGTTGGGTGGTAGGGTCGTTTTGTTGTCCGAAGAATTCCCCCGGCAGGCGTAGTTGGGTGCCGAAGAGCATCTCGGCTGGAGTTGCTTTGAGGTCCTCTTTGCATGCTTGGCCAGAAGTATTTGGCCAACAGATGTTTCGCCGTTACTCGACCACTCGGGTGGGATGATCCGTGTACGATGCCAAACGCCGTTCGACGCAGGTTGGATGGCAAATAGGGCCGTGTCACCCCATCGGTAACCAGAAAGTAGATCTCGCTGTTGTTGAAAGCGAGACGATCCAGTTGGATACGCGGATTCTCCAGCAGGTGAGGCAGCTCTACGTCAGAGGCTTGCTCCAGGCTGATAGTGGCTTCGTCGAGGATGGAAGGCATCGAGACGGTACAGGTTCGCGAAAGTGCGTCTGCCACAATGTTTTTTCCCCCGGGAACGTACACAAATCATGTGTTGAACTGGAGGATGTAGTCCAGGTGTCGGCTCTGCCTCGGCGTTGTCTTGTCCGAGCGTTGGTGTGCGGCGTAGGCGAGCGGCTTGTGGTCCGTGTGGATTGTGAAGGCGTGTGCCTCCAGGATCCTCCTGAAGTGCCGGACTGCGGCATACACCGCGAGCAACTCCCTGTCGTAGGCGCTGTAGCGAGTTTCTGGGGGACTGAGCTTCCTAGAGAAGAACCCCAGAGGCTTCCAGGTCCCATCGGGTTGCTCTTGGTTGAGTGCCGCTCCCATGGCGGTGCTCGATGCGTCGGTGTAGAGAGCGATTGGCGCGGTAGGCGAGAGGAAGGCTGAATCTGCAGCTGCTGCGATACTCGCCTTGCACTGCTGGAATGCCTGCTCCGTTTGCGTCGTCCAGCTAATCGCCGCCTTCTTCTTGGTGAGGTTCCTCAGAAGCTCGTTGAGCGGGGCCTGTAGTTCCGCGGCGTGCGGTATACACCTGCGGTAGTAATTAACCATACGCAGGAAACGTCTCAGCTGGGTAGAGTCTGTCGGGCTTGGAAAGGCGTCGATCGCCTCGATCTTTGGGCGCGGGGGCCTGAAACCCTCTTTCGAGACTCGATACCCAGCGAATGTAACTTCCTGGGCACCGAGTTGGCATTTGTCCAAGTTGATGCGTAGGTTCGCCGCTCTCAGCGTCTCCAACAATTGGCTCAAATGATGCAGGTGCTCGTCATGCGTCTCGGATGCGATGACCAGGTCGTCTACATAGCCCTTCACGAAGGGGAGTTTCCTCAGTAGGTGATTAATTACCCGCTGAAGCGTTTGCGCGGAGTTACGCAGGCCTAATGGCATACCCACGAACTCGAAGAGGCCGAAAGGTGTTGTGACTGCCGTTTTCGGGATGTCAGCTTTGGCAACCGGGATTTGGTAGAAGGCTTTCTGCAGATCGATTACAGAGAATACTTTTCCTCGGCTCTCCTGGATCAGGTCCTCGATGATCGGTAGAGGATATCGGTCTGGCAAGGTACACGCGTTGAGGCGGCGGTAGTCGCCAGTGGCTCGCCAGCTTCCATTCGGCTTTGGTACCATGTGTAGCGGACTGGCCCATGGGCTCGATGATGGGCGTACCACCCCCTTGTCGAGGAGGTCGTCGAACTCTTCTTTGGCAGCAGCGAGTCGTTCACCGACGAGTCTACGGGGGCGCTCGAAAACAGGAGGGCCCTCCGTGACGATGAAGTGTTGTACCGGCAAGTCTGGTACAGTCGCCATGACCCTTGCTGGTGAAGCGGGTTGCAGGAAGCGCTGGACGAGCTCTCTATACCGGTCGCCATGTGGTCCCACAGGTGCATCAATGCGAGCCACTGTGGAGATGCCGTAGATTCGAGCCGGGTCCATGCGGCCCGTTGCCGCGATATTGGTAAGGGGGTCTACGATGCGTCGTCCCCTCAAGTCTACCAGGAGCCCATAGTATGCCAGGAAGTCCGCCCCGAGAATGGCAGTTTGCACATCGGCCACAGTGAACGCCCAAGTAAAATCCCGCCGCAGGGCGAGGTTCAGCTTCACCGTGAGCTGCCCGTATGTGGCTATCGGCGACGAGTTGGCGGCGTACAGCGTGAGGCTGTTTCGCTGTAGTTTGCGGGCGACCGTTCCCCTCGGCAGTAAGGAGACCACTGAACCCGAGTCCACGAGAAAGCGAGTGGATGTCGTTCGATCCGTTACGTGTAGGCGTTTTTCGGTTGGTAGTCGGCCGGCGTCGTTCGCCCAAGTCGGCTTCGGCAGCGCTAGTTTCCCGACGGCGTCGAGGTGGCGGCCACGGTGGCGGCAAAGATACATGGTGGTCGGCACTGCTGTGCTGTCGCCCCGTACTTCAGGTGGTACCAACATTGGCCAGGCGCTGTAGAGCGATCTCGATGCCGGCTGGGGCTGCGGGTTTCAGCGCGACCCCTATGAAGTGGGGGCGTTATTTTACGCAGCAGCTCCTGATTCTCCCGCGTGAGTGCCACGAGCTGTGCCACTGACTGGCGCAGTGCGGCAAGCTCTGCGTGCACGGAGTTACCCGTTGAATCGTGCGACGATCTGTTCGCGAATGGAGAGCGGGGTCTCGGAGACGAGAGTGGAGGTGACGTAGCTGCCACTGTAGGTCCGTTGTCGACCAGCTCGTCAGCTGCCTCTGCGAGCTCCTCCAGACTGGTGCCTTTCAGGATTTTGAGTAGCCGTCGCGTTGACGGCGGCATCAGGTCGAGCCACTTCACGCGGATGATGTCATCCGTGGCCCGGTCACCTGCTAGGGAGCGCATCTGTCGCAGGAGTTGGGACGGCTTCCTGTCCCCAGCTCGAGTTGGGTGAGTAATTTGTGGAGCTGTCGATCCGCCGAGTCGGTGAGGCGATTTAATATTGCTGCCTTCAGCACCTCATACTTGCCCACGGGCGGCACTGTGCGGAGTACATCCGCAACCTCGGAAATAGTCTCCGGGTCGAGCGCCGCAACTACTAGATTGTAGCGGCTGTTGTCGTTGCGCATATGGTGTACTTGGAACGTGGCCTCGATCTGGTAAAACCACAGATCGGGGTTACTCCTCAAGAAAGGTGGGAGCCGACAGCTGCTCACCGCCTCAATCGCGGGCGGCGAAAAGGAGGCGTGTCCCCCAGGTTCTCCTGCACGGTGTGGCGGCAGGTGGTGTGTCGGTATCAGCAATGGCGTGGGCATGGCCAGCTGTGCCTGCGCATGCACGTGCGGTGGTTGTGGCTGCTGGTGTGGAGCGTACGTTGCTCGAGTCGGCGGCTGCTCCGGTGGTGGCGGTGGTGGCGGCGGCGCCGGTCCTGAGGCTGTTGACGAGTGGAGCATCCTATGCGTGTTTTATACCCCTGTATGGGGCGCGTATTTTTCGATCACGTCGGGGTCACCAATTTGGGTTACGCTCGGGTGTAGCGTATCCAATAAAAAAACAATTATTAATATGAAAGAAATAATAATAAAATTGAATGCTTATTTTAATTTAATATATTTAAAATATCACCACGATGTCTGGGATAGACACAGATGCGAGAGCGTGTGCACGGCTCCAGCGCTGCGAAAGAAAGAAGGTTGATTAAAAGGCCGGAAACACGAAGTGTGTTACTCAGCAGCCAACACAGGCTAGTTCCGGTTTACCCATAAACACGCTGTGCGACAGCGACAGCGTGTTAATAGATGGCGCGCGGAACTAACGCCTGCTTGCGTCGGCGTACCCGACAACTAGGTGGGGGTAGTGGTGTCGCCACATATATGAATTCATATATATGAGTCTTGTATAAAATGAAAGTAAGTAGGGCTAGTGACATTTGTCAGTTTCCACAAGAGATGGACAATTTAAATATAACTTAAAACAAAACAGGGTTGATTTTTCC
The DNA here is from genome assembly GCA_920105625.2 of Clusia tigrina. Lineage (NCBI taxonomy): Eukaryota > Metazoa > Arthropoda > Insecta > Diptera > Clusiidae > Clusia > Clusia tigrina. The sequence continues at coordinate 157,154,259 of OV050031.1, forward strand.
TGTAAATTATTTTTATAGGTTTGCTATAATTTGATATGTGCTTAGAAGTTGTTGCGTGCAGGTTCCTAAAAAGAAATTAATATTAATATTATTACTAATAATTGGTGGAATTTGTTGTGTTCAAGAATTATAGAATAAAGACATTGCGCTTTGCGCAGGTCCGTTAAGGTCCGAATACAATAATGCGAGAGATCGAGTCGGGAGCTAGTCTCGGCCGAGATCTCGTTTTGCACTGTCTCGCATTCTAATATACAATCAACAAAATGCGAGCCATATTTACACAAAAGCGAAAGTGTTAAAAAACGATTAAAAACTAAATGTTTTGAAATTTTTTAATTAATAAAATAAACGCGGAGCCACAAACAGCAAAACAGAAGTAAACAAATGCGTATTACAAAACAATTATTATGATGATTACTTTGACAAATTGTCTCGGACGAGAGGGCGAGGAATTTCTAATTTTTTAGAAATGTCTCGTCTCGCCGTATCGCATCACGCATTATTGTATATTGCCACATACAATCTTTTGGTACAAATTATATTTGACATCTCGGCCGAGACTCGGTCTCGCTCTCGTCTCGGTCTCTCTCTCGTCTCGGTCTCGCTCTCGTCTTGATCTCTCGCATTATTGTATTCGGGCCTTTAGTTTTGCTTTTCGATTTTGATAGTTCGCTGTTCAGTCGACTACGTCACATTATCATCGTTCTTTGAAAAGTGCATTGCGAGCGGTGTGTATATTATTATAAAATGTGACAATTTAATTATATTTTTGAGGACATTTAAAAAAAATGTAAAATATGAAGTGTGCGGTATCTAATTGCAATAATGACTACAAAAAACCTATATCGGAGTGCAGTTTATTCACTTCCCATCGGATTCAAATTTGGCGCGCTAATGAATGCAGTTCTGCCGGCAAGGAACAGATTTCAATTTTAAAAATTGCTATATTTGTATGGAATACTTCGTAAGTGAAGATTTTAAAAATAGCATGCAGTTTTAAATGGTCATATATAATTTTTTGTGTGTTAATTTTGGTTATATAAATGAAAATGCATTAAAATATTTCTTAAGTTTCGCAAATAAAAGGTTACTAAAACGTGGTGCTTTGTTATCAATTTACAAGCCAGTGTAAGAAAATCCAGAGCGTTCTCAACAAGTTCAGTGACGTGAAAACAAAAAGTAGTAGCTGAACTTCTAAATAAAGCATCAACATCACGCGAAGGTAATGCTTTTTATCAATTGTACAAGAAGATATTTATATTAAAAAAATTTCCATTTTCAGCTGCAGTTGCATTTGTTTCCGACGAAGCGAATGAAGTAGCTGATAAAACTATAAACAAGAAGAAGTTGTTGAAGAAGCTTCTGATATTAATTGTAATAAAAAAATTAAGAAATTGTTTCTCAGAACAAGTATGTTTACAAAAATCAGAATATTAAATAAGAAAATTGTAGAAATTGCTTACACACGTAAACGAAAATACACAAATACATTAACTTAACTAAATTAGTTTCATTATTTCTTTCTTTTTAATTTTGCAAATTGAATTATATGCAATGTTTACTCGCCAATATAAGTTCCATATTCTAACGTAGATGCGCAGAACGAAAATTTGGTTGTCCTCTATCGGCGCAGTCTTTGCATAGATTACTATTCAATCTATGGTCTTGGTATTAAATCATTCTTGTGATGTGTTGATACTGCGCTTGATGCAACGACACAGGTGGTGCAGATAAATTTTGAGAGAATTCTGATCTCGCTTCCGTCAAAATAGTCAGCAGGAGGGCTCCGGAGGCATGGGAATATTTGTAGTAACGGGCGAAAAATTTCTGTAACGGCTGAAATTTTAGTTTTATAACTGCTGATATATTTTTTAATTTCATGAATTGATTTTATTATTCTCATAAATTTTCATTTTAGCTTATTATGTAGCGAGAGGGCAAACCAAAAATACCTAAATAAATAAATATATATAAATCAACAATTTTGCAGCGTAATAGCATTCCAGAAGGATATAAATACGTATATATATATATTGTTACGAAATTGCCCTCTTGACAATTTACTCTGTTACAAAATTGCCCTCCGGACAATTTACTCTGTTACAAAATTGCCCTCCTGACAATTTCTCTAACTATCTGTACTCGGACTCGTACCGCTGGATTGTGTAGTAATCAAACAATCGCTGGTTAAATTAAAATAATTAGCTTTATTTAATTATTGTTATTTACACATTTAATATTAGGCTTAAAGTTTACTTAGTTATTATTTGCACTTTATTTCACAAACCATTAGTCACTTTATTTAATAAGTAATTTCATCACTTTATTTAATAATGAATTTCAAAACTTTTCAAAATTACAAATACTGCTAATACTGCTGCTTAGATTAAAATGCCTGATGTATACACTTTTACGATCTCTGATCTACTGTATTCCAGTTTGAACAGTCTTGTCGCTTTTATAGTTTTCGAATGGTTGGTGTAGAAACTTCTACGCTATTCTCGTAGTTTCTAGAAGCTTCTATCCTCTTCGACAGAAGTCGAGAATATTCTTTTTGATATTACCGGCAGATGGTTCTTGAATAAACTTTTATTCGAATAGTTTGCATCTTGACTCACAGGGGGCACTCATTCTCCAGATGGGATCCTAAAAGTATGCAATCCCTTTTCACTGGGCTATCACGTTTCAATATATTGAAAAGTGATAGCACAGTGAAATGTGATTGCATACTTTCAGGATCCCATCTGAGTTTGGGAATGAGTGCCCCCTGTGAGTCAAGATGCGAACTATTAAATGAAAGCTTATTCAAGAACCATCTGTCGGTAATATCAAAAAGAATATTCTCGACTTCTGTCGAAGTAGATAGAAAATTCTAGAAAATACGAGACTGGCGTGGAATTTTCTACTCCAACCATTCGAAAACTATAAAAGCGACAAGACTGTTCAAAGTCGAATGCAGTATATCAGAGACCGTAACAGTGTGTATATCTAGCATTATAATCAAAGCAGCAGTATTTGTGATTTACAAAGTGATGAAATTCATTAGTAAATAAAGTGACTAATGGTTTGTGAAATAAAGTGCAAATAATAACTAAGTAAACTTTAAGCCTAATATTAAATGTGTAAATAGCAATAATTAAATAAAGCTAATTATTTCAATTACCAGCGATTGTTTGATTACTACACAATCCAGTGGTACGGGTCCGAGTACAGAGAGTTAGATGAATTGTCAGGAGGGTAATTTTGTAACAGATTAAATTGTCAAGAGGGCAATTTCGTAACAATTGGTGTCAGAAGTGGGATTGTGTATCTGTGATAAACAATGGTTAAATTTGAAAAGCTGAGATTGGAGTAGCTCAAGAAGGAGCTTGAGCGTTTAAATTTGCAAACACAAGGGCTTAAAGCGTAGCTGCAGGTGAGACTAAGAGGCGCTTTAGAGGAGCAGGGTATAGATGTCGATGAGCATGATTTCCAATGTGAAGAGCCAACGACATCTCGACACGAAGAAACACCCCCAGAAACTAACACTGGTAACTTTGACATGAGTGCACTTATCGGGGTAACACAGCAGCAGTTAAAACAAAATTCTCAAGCAGCCGATGAGAAAATGCAGTTGCGAGATGAAAACATGCAGCAGCAGTTACAACAAAATGCTGAATCCGTCGAGAAGAGTGTTGCATCCGTCAAACAGGACGTCAAAGAATGCTTACAGCAAAGTGACGACAAGATGCAGCAGCGTTTACATCTAAGTGAAACTCGACTTATTCAACTAGTGGAAAAGAATTCACAGCAGATGAAAGAAATTTCCGAGCTGGTAGACAGGAAGGTTTGTGAAATTGAGACGAGGCAAGAATCGTTCGAAAAATCTGTAGTACAAAGGCAGAACGAATTTACGCAACAAATAGAGCAAAGAATTCACCTACTACAGGAAGGTGCATTGCCTGTGCCAGCTTTATCCTCACTAAAACTGAAGCCTCCTTCCTATGATGGAACCACGACATTTAGCGTGTTCAGAATGCAGTTTGAGACTACCGCTAGCACAAATGGTTGGAGTGCTCGCGAAAAAGTGGCTGCATTAACCGTTTCGTTGAAAGGTGCTGCCGCTGATGTGCTTCAAACTATCTCAGAAAGTGAGCGAGACTGCTATGAAAGCTTGATGAATGCCGTTCAGAGCAAGTATGGTAGTGAACACCGGAAGCAGATGTACCAAGTAGAGCTACGAACACGGGGACAGAAGAGTGGTGAGTCTCTACAACAGTTTGCGGCGGCTCATCTTGCCTACCCAGGAGACATCACTGAGAGGTGTATGATGGACACCTTCGTATATGGCATTCGCGATGCGGAGATAAAGCGTTCTGCAATAACTAATCCGAAAGCTACATATATGGAGACAGTAGTTAGCGCTTTAACTTCAGAGACAGCAGCCTTGGTGTGCCAGCCAGTATACAGAGCCCGTCAGGTACAAGTCGAAAGCTGCCAAAGTTTCACGGGCAAATGCTTCACCTGCGGAGAGGTCGGACACATGGCCCGTAATTGCCAATCAAGACTGAAACGTTCTAGATCCCGCTCACCGGTAAGACCTCCAAAGCAAGTCAGATTCCAAAGTAGGGAATCAGAAAATGTTGAAAAGCCGTCAACAAACTAGATGGAGTCAGTCTCGAGGGGCTTGATCTGACTTCCACAACATGTAGCCCCAGAATCTTCGTTTCTCAGATGGCACGGAAAATCAACTGCCTAACTCTCGACAGCGTAGTAAATGGAAGAAAAATCGTGGTAAGATTGGATACGGGTGCATCACATTCCATAAATAGAAGGGATCTCGTTCGGGGAATCGAGCCGCTTCAGGGAATAAGATTTCGTACGGCAACTGGAGATGATGCACCGGTACTGGGAAAAGTTACACGGAAAATCACAATCGGCACCACAACAGTGACGCACGAGTTTGTAGTTGCGGATATTGTGGACGAATTAATCTTAGGTGTGGATTTTATGATTCGGAATGGATTCACCCTAGATTTGAAATGCCGAATGTTGAAGTATGCGAATACCGAAATACCGTTATCCGTTGGTGAGGATAAGTATGGAGGTATCCGACAAGCCATTGTATCGCGGCGGACAAAAATCCCAGTAAAGTCAGAGGCAGTCATATGGTCCAAAATGGACGGAGATGTGGAGAACAAGTTGTGGGTTGTGGAGACTAATGAAAAATTCGCACTGGATGACATCATAATTGGAAAAACCCTCGTAGAAGAACAGCAGAACAGAATAGTGCCAGTAAGAGTGGTCAATCTTGCAAATTCCGCTAAAACCATAGAGAAAGGATAGATAATTGGAAATTGCCGGGCAATTTCGGCAATTGTAAACTGTGAAAGCCAGCCGCGAGATACAAAAATGAAGATACCAGCTGATAAAAAGGTACTCGACGATCTCACGAAAGAATGGAGCAAAGACTTATCGACAGAGCAGAGGAAGACTGCCAGCCAACTTTTGGCAAGACATTGGTCAGTATTTGCTGAAAAGGGTAAAAACGAAGGCAGAACAAAGATGGTGAAACACACAATCAACACTGGTGATACCAAACCCATTCGTCAAGCGTGAAGAAGAGTACCTCTGGCAAAGAGAGAACAGGTTAATGTATTGCTGAAGGAAATGCATCAGAACAACGTCATAGAGCCATTAGCGAGCCCCTGAAGTTCTCTAGTGGTATTAGTCAAGAAGAAGGATGGCTACACATGTTTCTGTGTAGACTATCGTAAACTAAATTAGGTAACGAAGAAAGATAGTTATCCATTACCTCGAATCGACGATACGTTGGACACACTTTCTGGTTCAAATTGGTTCTCAACTCTGGATTTACAAAGCGGATATTGGCAAGTGGCAGTCGACGAACAAGACAAGGAAATGACAACATTCAGTGCCGGTGATGGACTATGGCAATTTTTGGTGATGCCATTCGGTCTGTGTAATGCTCCAGCTACATTTGAACGCCTATTGGAACATGTGCTAAAGGGTCTCCACTGGAAAACGTGTCTGGTGTACTTAGATGACATCATCGTTATGGGAAAGGACTTCGAGGACGACTTGAAGAATTTGGAAGAAGTATTGATGCGATTAGGAGCTTCAGGGTTGAAGCTGAGCGCAAAGAAATGCTCGTTCTTCAAGAAAGAAGTCAAGTACCTTGGACATAAAGTCCCACCTGAAGGAGTACACACAGATCCAGATAAGATAGACTCAGTAAGGGAGTGGCCAAGACCAACTAGTTTGCATGAGCTACGCAGCTTCTTGGGTCTTTGCACCTATTACATACGCTTTGTTCCAGGCTGGTAGTCTGCATGCATTAACGAGGAAAAATTGTCCTTCTGAGTGGAAAAGCGAACAGGAGAAGGCATTCAACAGATTGAAAGAACTATTGTGTACAGCTCCGATCCTTGCGTATCCAATAATTTATTTTGGATACAGATGCAAGTGGATTCGGGATTGGAGGTATCCTGTCGCAAGTTATTGACGGACATGAAACAGTAATATCCTACTTCAGCAAGATCTTATCAAAGCCAGAGCGAAATTACTGTGTAACACGGAGAGAACTTTTAGCCGTTATGCAGTGCGTGAAGCCCTTTAACAAGTACTTGTATGGACAAAAGTGATTGTTGAGAACGGATCACGCTGCTCTGCGCTGGCTATTACAGTTATTATTACGATATCACAATAGAACATCGCAGAGGCGAAAACCACGGGAATGCTGATGCACTATCACGACGTCCATGCAGTATGGAATGTAAGCACTGCTCTAAAGCTGAAGGGAAAGAAGGAGTAGTTGATGTGCGCTTAATGGCTGTTTTACCAGACGATGAATGGACAGCGGAAAAGATAAAAGAAGAACAACGAAATGACCCAGATTTGGCAAAAATCGTATCAAGTAAGAATGAAGGAAAACGGCCTGATTGGAACGTAATCTCGACTGAAAGTCCCATAACTAAAGCATATTGGGCTCAATGGAATAGCTTAAAGCTGCTAGATGAATGCCGCCTATTCCGCCTGTGGGAGAGCGAAGATGGAAAATCCACGAAGAACTTGATTGTGGTACCCAAGGCAAGAATAAGCGAAATTCTCAAGGAATACCATAAAGGGCCAAGCGGAGGACATTTGGGAATAACAAAAACAGTCGATAAAATTAAAACACGATTTTATTGGGTTGGTTGCCAGCAATCGGTAGTTGACTGGATTAGTGCTTGTAAAAAGTGTACAGCTGCCAATGGACCGAGCCGTCGCAGTCAGGGGAAGATGCATTTATACAACGTGGGAGCGCCATTTGAGCGTATTGCAATGGACATAGCAGGTCCGTTTCCAATTAGTGATTCCGGCAACAAATATGTTCTCGTTGTAATCGACTATTTTAGCAAATGGCCAGAAGTATACCCCATTCCCGATCAAGAAGCTAAGACCGTTGCAGATGCCTTTATCAATAATTGGGTCTGCAGATTCGGAGCTCCCCTCGAGTTGCACTCGAATCAAGGCAGAAATTTCGAGTCAACAATATTCAGGGAAATGAGTGAATTGATGGGCATACGCAAAACTCGTACAACCCCTTTACACCCACAATCTGATGGAATGGTTGAAAGATTTAATCGTACGCTTGAGGAACACCTAAGGAAAGTCGTGGACAGAAACCAGAAAGATTGGGACCAACACATACCCCTCTTCTTATTGGCATACCGATCTGCAACTCACGATACAACATCTACAACACCAGCTAAGGCTATTTTCGGTTGTGACATAAGATTACCTGCAGATCTGAAATTCGGTGCCTACTCATCTACGGAAGTTTCATGTAGCAGTTATGTAGCTGACAAACGAAGACAGCTGAATGAAATTCATGGAACCATCAGAAAGCGCACACAACTGATGAGTGATAAAATGAAAGCCAGATATGATCTACGAGCAAACTCCAAGGGATTTCAGGAAGGGCAGCTAATTATGCTTCATAATCCGCAAAGGAAAAAGGGATTATCGCCAAAACTGCAAACACACTGGGAAGGGCCTTAAAAGGTGATAAAGCGGCTCAACGATGTAGTATATCGCATCCAGTTAGCGAGAAATGACAGGAGCAAAATGAAAGTCGTTCATTTAGAGAGGCTATCTCCTTATAAAGGTTGCAGTACTATTCTTGTTCGGGACGAACAAGATTAAGCGGAGGGCAGTGAAACGTGATAGCACAGTGAAATGTGATTGCATACTTTCAGGATCCCATCTGAGTTTGGGAATGAGTGCCCCTGTGAGTCAAGATGCGAACTATTCGAATAAAAGCTTATTCAAGAACCATCTGTCGGTAATATCAAAAAGAATATTCTCGACCTCTGTCGAAGTAGATAGAAAATTCTAGAAAATATGAGACTGGCGTGGAATTTTCTACTCCAACCATTCGAAAACTATAAAAGCGACAAGACTGTTCAAAGTCGAATGCAGTATATCAGAGACCGTAACAGTGTGTATATCTAGCATTATAATCAAAGCAGCAGTATTTGTGATTTACAAAGTGATGAAATTCATTAGTAAATAAAGTAACTAATGGTTTGTGAAATAAAGTGCAAATAATAACCAAGTAAACTTTAAGCCTAATATTAAATGTGTAAATAGCAATAATTAAATAAAGCTAATTATTTCAATTAACAGCGATTGTTTGATTACTACACAATCCAGTGGTACGGGTCCGAGTACAGAGAGTTAGATGAATTGTCAGGAGGGCAATTTTGTAACAGATTAAATTGTCAAGAGGGCAATTTCGTAACAATTGGTGTCAGAAGTGGGATTGTGTATCTGTGATAAACAATGGTTAAATTTGAAAAGCTGAGATTGGAGTAGCTCAAGAAGGAGCTTGAGCGTTTAAATTTGCAAACACCAGGGCTTAAAGCGTAGCTGCAGGTGAGACTAAGAAGCGCTTTAGAGGAGCAGGGTATAGATGTCGATGAGCATGATTTCCAATGTGAAGAGCCAACGACATCTCGACACGAAGAAACACCCCCAGAAACTAACACTGGTAACTTTGACATGAGTGCACTTATCGGGGTAACACAGCAGCAGTTAAAACAAAATTCTCAAGCAGCCGATGAGAAAATGCAGTTGCGAGATGAAAACATGCAGCAGCAGTTACAACAAAATGCTGAATCCGTCGAGAAGAGTGTTGCATCCGTCAAACAGGACGTCAAAGAATGCTTACAGCAAAGTGACGACAAGATGCAGCAGCGTTTACATCTAAGTGAAACTCGACTTATTCAACTAGTGGAAAAGAATTCACAGCAGATGAAAGAAATTTCCGAGCTGGTAGACAGGAAGGTTTGTGAAATTGAGACGAGGCAAGAATCGTTCGAAAAATCTGTAGTACAAAGGCAGAACGAATTTACGCAACAAATAGAGCAAAGAATTCACCTACTACAGGAAGGTGCATTGCCTGTGCCAGCTTTATCCTCACTAAAACTGAAGCCTCCTTCCTATGATGGAACCACGACATTTAGCGTGTTCAGAATGCAGTTTGAGACTACCGCTAGCACAAATGGTTGGAGTGCTCGCGAAAAAGTGGCTGCATTAACCGTTTCGTTGAAAGGTGCTGCCGCTGATGTGCTTCAAACTATCTCAGAAAGTGAGCGAGACTGCTATGAAAGCTTGATGAATGCCGTTCAGAGCAAGTATGGTAGTGAACACCGGAAGCAGATGTACCAAGTAGAGCTACGAACACGGGGACAGAAGAGTGGTGAGTCTCTACAACAGTTTGCGGCGGCTCATCTTGCCTACCCAGGAGACATCACTGAGAGGTGTATGATGGACACCTTCGTATATGGCATTCGCGATGCGGAGATAAAGCGTTCTGCAATAACTAATCCGAAAGCTACATATATGGAGACAGTAGTTAGCGCTTTAACTTCAGAGACAGCAGCCTTGGTGTGCCAGCCAGTATACAGAGCCCGTCAGGTACAAGTCGAAAGCTGCCAAAGTTTCACGGGCAAATGCTTCACCTGCGGAGAGGTCGGACACATGGCCCGTAATTGCCAATCAAGACTGAAACGTTCTAGATCACGCTCACCGGTAAGACCTCCAAAGCAAGTCAGATTCCAAAGTAGGGAATCAGAAAATGTTGAAAAGCCGTCAACAAACTAGATGGAGTCAGTCTCGAGGGGCTTGATCTGACTTCCACAACATGTAGCCCCAGAATCTTCGTTTCTCAGATGGCACGGAAAATCAACTGCCTAACTCTCGACAGCGTAGTAAATGGAAGAAAAATCGTGGTAAGATTGGATACGGGTGCATCACATTCCATAAATAGAAGGGATCTCGTTCGGGGAATCGAGCCGCTTCAGGGAATAAGATTTCGTACGGCAACTGGAGATGATGCACCGGTACTGGGAAAAGTTACACGGAAAATCACAATCGGCACCACAACAGTGACGCACGAGTTTGTAGTTGCGGATATTGTGGACGAATTAATCTTAGGTGTGGATTTTATGATTCGGAATGGATTCACCCTAGATTTGAAATGCCGAATGTTGAAGTATGCGAATACCGAAATACCGTTATCCGTTGGTGAGGATAAGTATGGAGGTATCCGACAAGCCATTGTATCGCGGCGGACAAAAATCCCAGTAAAGTCAGAGGCAGTCATATGGTCCAAAATGGACGGAGATGTGGAGAACAAGTTGTGGGTTGTGGAGACTAATGAAAAATTCGCACTGGATGACATCATAATTGGAAAAACCCTCGTAGAAGAACAGCAGATCAGAATAGTGCCAGTAAGAGTGGTCAATCTTGCAAATTCCGCTAAAACCATAGAGAAAGGATAGATAATTGGAAATTGCCGGGCAATTTCGGCAATTGTAAACTGTGAAAGCCAGCCGCGAGATACAAAAATGAAGATACCAGCTGATAAAAAGGTACTCGACGATCTCACGAAAGAATGGAGCAAAGACTTATCGACAGAGCAGAGGAAGACTGCCAGCCAACTTTTGGCAAGACATTGGTCAGTATTTGCTGAAAAGGGTAAAAACGAAGGCAGAACAAAGATGGTGAAACACACAATCAACACTGGTGATACCAAACCCATTCGTCAAGCGTGAAGAAGAGTACCTCTGGCAAAGAGAGAACAGGTTAATGTATTGCTGAAGGAAATGCATCAGAACAACGTCATAGAGCCATTAGCGAGCCCCTGAAGTTCTCTAGTGGTATTAGTCAAGAAGAAGGATGGCTACACATGTTTCTGTGTAGACTATCGTAAACTAAATTAGGTAACGAAGAAAGATAGTTATCCATTACCTCGAATCGACGATACGTTGGACACATTTTCTGGTTCAAATTGGTTCTCAACTCTGGATTTACAAAGCGGATATTGGCAAGTGGCAGTCGACGAACAAGACAAGGAAATGACAACATTCAGTGCCGGTGATGGACTATGGCAATTTTTGGTGATGCCATTCGGTCTGTGTAATGCTCCAGCTACATTTGAACGCCTATTGGAACATGTGCTAAAGGGTCTCCACTGGAAAAGTGTCTGGTGTACTTAGATGACATCATCGTTATGGGAAAGGACTTCGAGGACGACTTGAAGAATTTGGAAGAAGTATTGATGCGATTAGGAGCTTCAGGGTTGAAGCTGAGCGCAAAGAAATGCTCGTTCTTCAAGAAAGAAGTCAAGTACCTTGGACATAAAGTCCCACCTGAAGGAGTACACACAGATCCAGATAAGATAGACTCAGTAAGGGAGTGGCCAAGACCAACTAGTTTGCATGAGCTACGCAGCTTCTTGGGTCTTTGCACCTATTACAGACGCTTTGTTCCAGGCTGGTAGTCTGCATGCATTAACGAGGAAAAATTGTCCTTCTGAGTGGAAAAGCGAACAGGAGAAGGCATTCAACAGATTGAAAGAGCTATTGTGTACAGCTCCGATCCTTGCGTATCCAATAATTTATTTTGGATACAGATGCAAGTGGATTCGGGATTGGAGGTATCCTGTCGCAAGTTATTGACGGACATGAAACAGTAATATCCTACTTCAGCAAGATCTTATCAAAGCCAGAGCGAAATTACTGTGTAACACGGAGAGAACTTTTAGCCGTTATGCAGTGCGTGAAGCCCTTTAACAAGTACTTGTATGGACAAAAGTTCTTGTTGAGAACGGATCACGCTGCTCTGCGCTGGCTATTACAGTTATTATTACGATATCACAATAGAACATCGCAGAGGCGGAAACCACGGGAATGCTGATGCACTATCACGACGTCCTTGCAGTATGGAATGTAAGCACTGCTCTAAAGCTGAAGGGAAAGAAGGAGTAGTTGATGTGCGCTTAATGGCTGTTTTACCAGACGATGAATGGACAGCGGAAAAGATAAAAGAAGAACAACGAAATGACCCAGATTTGGCAAAAATCGTATCAAGTAAGAATGAAGGAAAACGGCCTGATTGGAACGTAATCTCGACTGAAAGTCCCATAACTAAAGCATATTGGGCTCAATGGAATAGCTTAAAGCTGCTAGATGAATGCCGCCTATTCCGCCTGTGGGAGAGCGAAGATGGAAAATCCACGAAGAACTTGATTGTGGTACCCAAGGCAAGAATAAGCGAAATTCTCAAGGAATACCATAGTGGGCCAAGCGGAGGACATTTGGGAATAACAAAAACAGTCGAGAAAATTAAAACACGATTTTATTGGGTTGGTTGCCAGCAATCGGTAGTTGACTGGATTAGAGCTTGTAAAAAGTGTACAGCTGCCAATGGACCGAGCCGTCGCAGTCAGGGGAAGATGCATTTATACAACGTGGGAGCGCCATTTGAGCGTATTGCAATGGACATAGCAGGTCCGTTTCCAATTAGTGATTCCGGCAACAAATATGTTCTCGTTGTAATCGACTATTTTAGCAAATGGCCAGAAGTATACCCCATTCCCGATCAAGAAGCTAAGACCGTTGCAGATGCCTTTATCAATAATTGGGTCTGCAGATTCGGAGCTCCCCTCGAGTTGCACTCGAATCAAGGCAGAAATTTCGAGTCAACAATATTCAGGGAAATGAGTGAATTGATGGACATACGCAAAACTCGTACAACCCCTTTACACCCACAATCTGATGGAATGGTTGAAAGATTTAATCGTACGCTTGAGGAACACCTAAGGAAAGTCGTGGACAGAAACCAGAAAGATTGGGACCAACACATACCCCTCTTCTTATTGGCATACCGATCGGCAACTCACGATACAACATCTACAACACCAGCTAAGGCTATTTTCGGTTGTGACATAAGATTACCTGCAGATCTGAAATTCGGTGCCTACTCATCTACGGAAGTTTCATGTAGCAGTTATGTAGCTGACAAACGAAGACAGCTGAATGAAATTCATGGAACCATCAGAAAGCGCACATAACTGATGAGTGATAAAATGAAAGCCAGATATGATCTACGAGCAAACTCCAAGGGATTTCAGGAAGGGCAGCTAATTATGCTTCATAATCCGCAAAGGAAAAAGGGATTATCGCCAAAACTGCAAACACACTGGGAAGGGCCTTAAAAGGTGATAAAGCGGCTCAACGATGTAGTATATCGCATCCAGTTAGCGAGAAATGACAGGAGCAAAATGAAAGTCGTTCATTTAGAGAGGCTATCTCCTTATAAAGGTTGCAGTACTATTCATGTTCGGGACGAACAAGATTAAGCGGAGGGCAGTGAAACGTGATAGCACAGTGAAATGTGATTGCATACTTTCAGGATCCCATCTGAGTTTGGGAATGAGTGCCCCCTGTGAGTCAAGATGCGAACTATTCGAATAAAAGCTTATTCAAGAACCATCTGTCGGTAATATCAAAAAGAATATTCTCGACCTCTGTCGAAGTAGATAGAAAATTCTAGAAAATATGAGACTGGCGTCGAATTTTCTACTCCAACCATTCGAAAACTATAAAAGCGACAAGACTGTTCAAAGTCGAATGCAGTATATCAGAGACCGTAACAGTGTGTATATCTAGCATTATAATCAAAGCAGCAGTATTTGTGATTTACAAAGTGATGAAATTCATTAGTAAATAAAGTGACTAATGGTTTGTGAAATAAAGTGCAAATAATAACCAAGTAAACTTTAAGCCTAATATTAAATGTGTAAATAGCAATAATTAAATAAAGCTAATTATTTCAATTAACAGCGATTGTTTGATTACTACACAATCCAGTGGTACGGGTCCGAGTACAGAGAGTTAGATGAATTGTCAGGAGGGCAATTTTGTAACAGATTAAATTGTCAAGAGGGCAATTTCGTAACAATTGGTGTCAGAAGTGGGATTGTGTATCTGTGATAAACAATGGTTAAATTTGAAAAACTGAGATTGGAGTAGCTCAAGAAGGAGCTTGAGCGTTTAAATTTGCAAACACAAGGGCTTAAAGCGTAGCTGCAGGTGAGACTAAAAAGCGCTTTAGAGGAGAGGGTATAGATGTCGATGAGCATGATTTCCAATGTGAAGAGCCAACGACATCTCGACACGAAGAAACACCCCCAGAAACTAACACGGGTAACTTTGACATGAGTGCACTTATCGGGGTAACACAGCAGCAGTTAAAACAAAATTCTCAAGCAGCCGATGAGAAAATGCAGTTGCGAGATGAAAACATGCAGCAGCAGTTACAACAAAATGCGGAATCCGTCGAAAAGAGTGTTGCATCCGTCAAACAGGACGTCAAAGAATGCTTACAGCAAAGTGACGACAAGATGCAGCAGCGTTTACATCTAAGTGAAACTCGACTTATTCAACTAGTGGAAAAGAATTCACAGCAGATGAAAGAAATTTCCGAGCTGGTAGACAGGAAGGTTTGTGAAATTGAGACGAGGCAAGAATCGTTCGAAAAATCTGTAGTACAAAGGCAGAACGAATTTACGCAACAAATAGAGCAAAGAATTCACCTACTACAGGAAGGTGCATTGCCTGTGCCAGCTTTATCCTCACTAAAACTGAAGCCTCCTTCCTATGATGGAACCACGACATTTAGCGTGTTCAGAATGCAGTTTGAGACTACCGCTAGCACAAATGGTTGGAGTGCTCGCGAAAAAGTGGCTGCATTAACCGTTTCGTTGAAAGGTGCTGCCGCTGATGTGCTTCAAACTATCTCAGAAAGTGAGCGAGACTGCTATGAAAGCGTGATGAATGCCGTTCAGAGCAAGTATGGTAGTGAACACCGGAAGCAGATGTACCAAGTAGAGCTACGAACACGGGGACAGAAGAGTGGTGAGTCTCTACAACAGTTTGCGGCGGCTCATCTTGCCAACCCAGGAGACATCACTGAGAGGTGTATGATGGACACCTTCGTATATGGCATTCGCGATGCGGAGATAAAGCGTTCTGCAATAACTAATCCGAAAGCTACATATATGGAGACAGTAGTTAGCGCTTTAACTTCAGAGACAGCAGCCTTGGTGTGCCAGCCAGTATACAGAGCCCGTCAGGCACAAGTCGAAAGCTGCCAAAGTTTCACGGGCAAATGCTTCACCTGCGAAGAGGTCGGACACATGGCCCGTAATTGCCAATCGAGATTGAAACGTTCTAGATCACGCTCACCGGTAAGACCTCCAAAGCAAGTCAGATTCCAAAGTAGGGAATCAGAAAATGTTGAAAAGCCGTCGACAAACTAGATGGAGTCAGTCTCGAGGGGCTTGATCTGACTTCCACAACATGTAGCCCCAGTATCTTCGTTTCTCAGATGGCACGGAAAATCAACTGCCTAACTGTCGACAGCGTAGTAAATGGAAGAAAAATCGTGGTAACATTGGATACGGGTGCATCACATTCCATAAATAGAAGGGATCTCGTTCGGGGAATCGAGCCGCTTCAGGGAATAAGATTTCGTACGGCAACTGGAGATGATGCACCGGTACTGGGAAAAGTTACACGGAAAATCACAATCGGCACCACAACAGTGACGCACGAGTTTGTAGTTGCGGATATTGTGGACGAATTAATCTTAGGTGTGGATTTTATGATTCGGAATGGATTCACCCTAGATTTGAAATGCCGAATGTTGAAGTATGCGAATACCGAAATACCGTTATCCGTTGGTGAGGATAAGTATGGAGGTATCCGACAAGCCATTGTATCGCGGCGGACAAAAATCCCAGTAAAGTCAGAGGCAGTCATATGGTCCAAAATGGACGGAGATGTGGAGAACAAGTTGTGGGTTGTGGAGACTAATGAAAAATTCGCACTGGATGACATCATAACTGGAAAAACCCTCGTAGAAGAACAGCAGAACAGAATAGTGCCAGTAAGAGTGGTCAATCTTGCAAATTCCGCTAAAACCATAGAGAAAGGACAGATAATTGGAAATTGCCGGGCAATTTCGGCAATTGTAAACTGTGAAAGCCAGCCGCGAGATACAAAAATGAAGATACCAGCTGATAAAAAGGTACTCGACGATCTCACGAAAGAATGGAGCAAAGACTTATCCACAGAGCAGAGGAAGACTGCCAGCCAACTTTTGGCAAGACATTGGTCAGTATTTGCTGAAAAGGGTAAAAACGAAGGCAGAACAAAGATGGTGAAACACACAATCAACACTGGTGATACCAAACCCATTCGTCAAGCGTCAAGAAGAGTACCTCTGGCAAAGAGAGAAGAGGTGAATGTATTGCTGAAGGAAATGCATCAGAACAACGTCATAGAGCCATTAGCGAGCCCCTGAAGTTCTCTAGTGGTATTAGTCAAGAAGAAGGATGGCTCCACACGTTTTTGTGTAGATTATCGTAAACTAAATGAGGTAACGAAGAAAGATAATTATCCATTACCTCGAATCGACGATACGTTGGACACACTTTCTGGTTCAAATTGGTTCTCAACTCTGGATTTACAAAGCGGATATTGGCAAGTGGCAGTCGACGAACAAGACAAGGAAAAGACAGCATTCAGTGCCGGTGATGGACTATGGCAATTTTTGGTGATGCCATTCGGACTGTGTAATGCTCCAGCTACATTTGAACGCCTAATGGAACATGTGCTAAAGGGTCTCCACTGGAAAACGTGTCTGGTGTACTCAGATGACATCATCGTTATGGGAAAGGACTTCGAGGACGACTTGAAGAATTTGGAAGAAGTATTGATGCGATTAGGAGCTTCAGGGTTGAAGCTGAGCGCAAAGAAATGCTCGTTCTTCAAGAAAGAAGTCAAGTACCTTGGACATAAAGTCCCACCTGAAGGAGTACACACAGATCCAGATAAGATAGACTCAGTAAGGGAGTGGCCAAGACCAACTAGTTTGCATGAGCTACGCAGATTCTTGGGTCTTGGCACCTATTACAGACGCTTTGTTCCAGGCTGGTAGTCTGCATGCATTAACGAGGAAAAATTGTCCTTTTGAGTGGAAAAGCGAACAGGAGAAGGCATTCAACAGATTGAAAGAGCTATTGTGTACAGCTCCGATCCTTGCGTATCCAATAATTTATTTTGGATACAGATGCAAGTGGATTCGGGATTGGAGGTATCCTGTCGCAATTTATTGACGGACATGAAACAGTAATAGCCTACTTCAGCAAGATCTTATCAAAGCCAGAGCGAAATTACTGTGTAACACGGAGAGAACTTTTAGCCGTTATGCAGTGCGTGAAGCACTTTAACAAGTACTTGTATGGACAAAAGTGATTGTTGAGAACGGATCACGCTGCTCTGCGCTGTCTATTACAGTTATTATTACGATATCACAATAGAACATCGCAGAGGCGAAAACCACGGGAATGCTGATGCACTATCACGACGTTCTTGCAGTATGGAATGTAAGCACTGTTCTAAAGCTGAAGGGAAAGAAGGAGTAGTTGATGTGCGCTTAATGGCTGTTTTACCAGACGATGAATGGACAGCGGAAAAGATAAAAGAAGAACAACGAAATGACCCAGATTTGGCAAAAATCGTATCAAGTAAGAATGAAGGAAAACGGCCTGATTGGAACGTAATCTCGACTGAAAGTCCCATAACTAAAGCATATTGGGCTCAATGGAATAGCTTAAAGCTGCAAGATGAATGCCGCCTATTCCGCCTGTGGGAGAGCGAAGATGGAAAACCCACGAAGAACTTGATTGTGGTACCCAAGGCATGAATAAGCGAAATTCTCAAGGAATACCATAGTGGGCCAAGCGGAGGACATTTGGGAATAACAAAAACAGTCGATAAAATTAAAACACGATTTTATTGGGTTGGTTGCCAGCAATCGGTAGTTGACTATATTAGTGCTTGTAAAAAGTGTACAGCTGCCAATGGACCGAGCCGTCGCAGTCAGGGGAAGATGCATTTATACAACGTGGGAGCGCCATTTGAGCGTATTGCAATGGACATAGCAGGTCCGTTTCCAATTAGTGATTCCGGCAACAAATATGTTCTCGTTGTAATCGACTATTTTAGTAAATGGCCAGAAGTATACCCCATTCCCGATCAAGAAGCTAAGACCGTTGCAGATGCATATATCAATAATTGGGTCTGCAGATTCGGAGCTCCCCTCGAGTTGCACTCGGATCAAGGCAGAAATTTCGAGTCAACAATATTCAGGGAAATGAGTGAATTGATGGACATACGCAAAACTCGTACAACCCCTTTACACCCACAATCTGATGGAATGGTTGAAAGATTTAATCGTACGCTTGAGGAACACCTAAGGAAAGTCGTGGACAGAAACCAGAAAGATTGGGACCAACACATACCCCTCTTCTTAATGGCATACCGATCGGCAACTCACGATACAACATCTACAACACCAGCTAAGGCTATTTTCGGTTGTGACATAAGATTGCCTGCAGATCTGAAATTCGGTGCCTACTCATCTACGGAAGTTTCATGTAGCAGTTATGTAGCTGACAAACGAAGACAGCTGAATGAAATTCATGGAACCATCAGAAAGCGCACACAACTGATGAGTGATAAATGAAAGCCAGATATGATCTACGAGCAAACTCCAAGGGATTTCAGGAAGGGCAGCTAATTATGCTTCATAATCCGCAAAGGAAAAAGGGATTATCGCCAAAACTGCAAACACACTGGGAAGGGCCTTAAAAGGTGATAAAGCGGCTCAACGATGTAGTATACCGCATCCAGTTAGCGAGAAATGACAGGAGCAAAATGAAAGTCGTTCATTTAGAGAGGCTATCTCCTTATAAAGGTTGCAGTACTATTCTTGTTCGGGACGAACAAGATTAAGCGGAGGGCAGTGAAACGTAATAGCACAGTGAAATGTGATTGCATACTTTCAGGATCCCATCTGAGTTTGGGAATGAGTGCCCCTGTGAGTCAAGATGCGAACTATTCGAATAAAAGCTTATTCAAGAACCATCTGTCGGTAATATCAAAAAGAATATTCTCGACTTCTGTGGAAGTAGATAGAAAATTCTAGAAAATACGAGACTGGCGTGGAATTTTCTACTCCAACCATTCGAAAACTATAAAAGCGACAAGACTGTTCAAAGTCGAATGCAGTAGATCAGAGACCGTAACAGTGTGTACATCTAGCATTATAATCAAAGCAGCAGTATTTGTGATGAGAATTAAAGTGCAAGTAATAACTAAGTAAACTTTAAACCTAATATTAAATGTGTAAATAGCAATAATTAAATAAAGCTAATTATTTTAATGTAACCAGCAATTGTTTGATTACTACACAATCCAGTGGTACAAGTCCGAGTACAGAGAGTTAGAGGAATTGTCAGGAGGGCAATTTTTAACAGAGTAAATTGTCAAGAAGGCAATTTCGTAACAATATATATGTTACAGAACGCCCACTTACCCTATAATTATTACACCTGGTTTGTTTATTTGTGCCCTTCTCTATTATTATATTTGCTTTGTGACTTGTTCGTTTATGTACCATTCAAATCTCCTATGTAGAAGTTCGCCGTTATGCGGTTGCTGCGTGTTTTTCTGTTTAAGCGAGCCTAGCGAGTCGTTGGTCAGCAGCCGGGGAAACAATATCAAATAAAACCAATACCAATACTGAGTTGTAATAATTAAAGCATCGTGTTTCATTTTCTTATATCAGTATAATGTATGCGTTAAATTTGTGTCCAGGCCAACGACTACAACTTTTATTCGATTGTTTAAATTTCGATTTAATTTCCGTGCTGCTTATTTTGTTTTGAATCAAATTAACATTGCTACTGCCAGTAGCCATTGTACAGATGCATCGTACTCCACCCCGCCCAAACGTTTCAGGAGAAGTTCCTGCCGTTACCAATATGAACGACACAACAGTACACTTCATAGAAATAACGCATTTTCATCGTAATCACCGAATTTTTCGATGCCAGCTTTTGGCGCAAACAGTAGTTGTGGCCATGGCGTGTAGTATTCGCATCAAAATCCTCACATGCCGAGGACTTGCCAAAGTTTAGTGGCCTCCCAGAAGACTGGCTGGTTTTTTAAACGGCACTTAATGAATCGACTGCAGTCTATGGTTATAGCCATTTTGATAATAACCAACGCCTGCAAAGGTGTCTGAGGGGTGATGCTCGTGAGACTATTAAGTCATTGCGGATTCACCCTGATAACGTTCACTGCATTATTGAACAACTCAAGTTCATATACGGTCGACCGGAACAGCTCACACGTAGCCAGCTCCTACAAGTGAAAGAAATCACTCCGATACCGGAAAGCGCATTAAGCAAGTTGATACCCTTCGCAATCAAAGTTAAAAATATTTGTGCGTTTATCCAGTCGGCCGACTCGGGGCATCATCTTTCGAACCCGATGTTGCTAGACGAGTTTGTATCGAAATTGCCTATGAGTAGACGCATTGAGTGGGGTCGGTACGCCGCCACTGTGCAACCGCGTGCCACAGTGGTGCATTTTAGTGAGTGGATTACTTTGCTCGCCAACGTTGTCAGGTTGCCACCCGTGAGCCAAAACGCCGAGTATTACTCTATTTAGATGAAAGAGAGTGGCCGCGGAAGTGCACGATATGTCAGGGTCAGCATAAACCACACAAGTGCAAACGCCTTCTTGAAGCTTCAGTGGCCGAAAGATGGGCTGAAGTAAAATCTCGCCGCCTATGTTTTGCGTGCCTGACAGCTGGTCATATTACACGTGACTGCAGGCAACGAAGGGTTTGTGATATCGGTGGATGCAATCCAATCCATAACAAACTACTGCATGAAGCCCAACCAGTACCATCATCATCGTCGTCGAAGAACAACACTCAAGCTACCGCAACTCAGCCATCATCTCCGCCACAAGTAGACAGTCGCCAGTCTAGCCTGGCAGGAGCTGCAGTATTAAGCTGCGCCGCCAACTTGAAAGAGAGCAAACTTCTATTCCGCATCCTTCCAGTCACGGTATATGCAAGACAACGCCACGTACGCTCTACTGGACGAGGGCTCGTCCATTACCATGCTCGACAACGCGCTCGCCGAAGAGCTGGACTTGCGCGAACAACCACACCACCTCAAAGTCCAGTGGTTCGGTGGACATGCCGTACAAGAGCCAGCAACCTTAGTCGACCTATTTATCAGCGGTGTGTGTATGAAAAGGAAACACAAAATGCAAAACGTATACGCTGTAAGGAATCTTGAGTTAGAATCACAAAGCCTTAACCTGGCAGACCTACTTTGCGATGACAAACGAGTACGTCAATTGCTAGTGCAACCACAATCTGGCGCGGTATCGACACTGCTCATCGGTATCGATAATTGCCATCTGGGTATCGCATCCACAATTAAACCGATGAGGAAGAAGATGGGTGGTGTTTGCACCAGGTAGTAAAGGCCTGCAACAACCAAAAAGTCTCCTCGTACATGGAAATTCCGATGGTACACTTCACAATATGGTCGCCGAATTCTTTGAGACCGAAAGCTTTGGTGTGAGTCCCGCACCACCAGCCGAAAGCAATGATGACGTGCTCTCAAGAGCAGTCCTGAAGTCTACGACTGTTCGTGTTGGTGCAAGGTTCCAGACCGGTCTTTTGTGGGAGCGAGACGACGTTCAATTACCCGACAGCTACTGTATGGCGCTCAAGAGGCTGATGAATGTGGATAGGCGTATGAGTCGTGACATAAGCTTTGCCTCCAGCTATAAGCGCATGCTAGACTCTTCCGTTGAGAAGGGTTATCCGCGTAAGCTATCACAGTCAGAGGCTGTTACGACAACGCCACGTACTTGGTATCTTCCACATTTCGCCGTGGTTAACCCGAACAAACCGGCCAAGTTGCGAATCGTGTTCGTTGCTGCCGCCGAGGTTCATGGCGTGTCCCTTAATCGCCACCTACTGAAGGGCCCCTAAGAATTCAGACCAATGCCGTCCATTCTTCTCCACTTCCGCGAAGGAGCAGTTGGTGTGTGCGCTGACATCAAGGATGTGTTTCACCAGGTACTTATTCGCCTGGAGGATAGATGCGCCCAGCGATTTCTGTGGCGAGACGGAGATGCGAAGAGACAGCCGGACGTATACGAAATGTGTGTCATGACGTTTGGAGCTGCTTGTTCGCCCTGCGCAGCGCATTATGTCGAAAACCGAACGCTTTGCAAACATAGCGGAGACGATCGCAGCACTGCCCCTGCTATAAAAACTATTGTGGACTACCATTACGTCGATGATTTTGTGGATAGTTTCGACAAACCGAAGGAAGCTATCGCCATAGCATCACAAGTAAGTGCGATTCATAAGGATGCGGGATTCGAGATTCGCAATTTTACATCGAATTCATCAGAGGTGATTGCAGCGTTGGGTGGAATCGATGTTAAAAAGATTATTGGTGAGGGGGAAGGCGTGTCAGCGGATAGGGTGCTGGGTCTATTTTGGCATCCCGCCACAGATTGCTTCAACTTTCAACTTAGGTTCAACAAGGTCACCGCAGCATATGCCCCACCAAGAGAGAGCTGCTTAGTGTTGTTATGCCGATATTCGACCTACTAGGATTTGTGGCTCATTTCATCATAGGTGCTAAAATGCTGATGAGTGAGGTCTGGCGACATGGCGCAACTTGGAACGATCCCGTGTGTTACAACATCGCCGAGCTATGGGGAAAATGGCGAAAACGATTGCCGAACTTAACAGAATTTGCCGTTCCCAGATTTTACTTCCGCAATGGTAAACCGGAAGAGTTGCAGCTTCATATATTCGCGAATGCCAGCGAGAACGCCTTTGTCGCCGTCGCGTATTGGAGAGCCAAGAACCGCCACGGAGAATTGGAAGTCACACTCATCTGCGCGAAGTCCAAGTGCTCACCATTGAAACCCCTTACTGTGCCACGATTGGAGTTGCAAGCAGCTCTGTCTGCTGCAGACCATACGTGAAGGGCATGGCGCCAAAATTAATTAATGTTTCCTCTAGAACGTTTCAAAGACTGTCATAAAGTGGATCCGAAGTGAACATAGAAGGTACAAGCCGTTTGTGCAGCATAGGGTTGCGGAAATATTGGCCGCCACGAATGTGTCCAATTGGAGATGGATACCCACAACGGAAAACGGCGCGGATGAAGCCACACGGTTTAATAATAAAATTAAGTTTGGTCCAACCGCCCGTTGGACATATCGTCCACTGTTTTTACGAGAGAGGGAACATGCCTGGCCATCCGAAGACGACACGGTTGTCGAACGTGATGAGCCCGATGATGAACTTCGCTCAAAATATGCTTTAAACATCGTAAGTTGTGATTTTATACGATTTAATCGCTTCTCCTCATTTAACAGGTTGGTACGAACCACAGCCTGGGTTATTTTATTCACCAATATATGCCGCCACCGACTTCAGGTTCTAAAGCCTTATGGACTGACGGCCAGTGACCTTGAAATGACGGAACATCTTCTGTGCCGAATCGTGCAAAGCGAAGTTTTCGGTATGGACATTCAGCGAATCCGCAATCGCCAAGAAGTATCCCGCCATAGTCCATTGCGGCAACTTTCGCCGTATCTCGATTATGAAGGTGTTCTACGTGTACGCGGACGTATTAACGCTGCCAGTTGGCTCCCGATGGAAGTGAGGCACCCCATAATTCTGCCATCAGCTCACGTCTTTTCGAAGCTGGTAACTGCGCACCATCACGTACGTATGGGTCATCTAAATATAGAAGCATACGACATCGTTATTGGGTGCCGCGCCTGAGAACTCTTCTACTCAGCGTTATCGCCAACTGTTTGGTATTTTGCCTTCGCAAGACAGTTCCGATACCTCCAATGATGGGGCCACTTCCAGTCGATAGACTCACGCCATACGTTAGGCCGTTCAAATATACGGGGTTAGACTATTTCGGTCCTTTAAATGTGACAGTGCGAAGAAGTACCGAGAAAAGGTGGGTGGCCCTTTTTACGTGCCTCACTATACGAGCAATCCACCTAGAGATAGCGCGCCACCTCAGCACCGATGCCTGCATAGCTGCTATTCGAAACTTTGTAAATCGTCGCGGTTTGCCTACCCGACTAAGGTCTGACAACGGAAAAAACTTTGTAGGCGTCAACAACGAAGCGAAGCGGTTCGACGAGGTTTTCGACTGTGTGCGAATCCAAGGCGAACTGTCAAAAAGGGGCGTTGACTGGGTCTTCAACTCACCGTTTTACCGAGCCGAAGGAGGAGCATGGGAGCGCATGGTCCAGTGCATCAAGCGAGTCCTGCGCCAAACTCTCAAAGAGGTCGCTCCAAAGGAGCATACACTGAACTAATTTTTAATCAAGGCAGAGAACGTGGTAAATTCCCGTCCGCTTACTCACTTGCCGATCAGCGTAAACCAGGAGCAGCCTTTAACGCCAAACGACTTCTTGTTGGGTTCAGCCAATACCGCGAATACGTCCGGTATAGATGAAGACATAGCCACCACATGTTCCGTACGGCAACAGTGGCGCATAGCTCGCCAGCTCAGGGACCATTTCTGGAAACGCTGGATAGCGGAGTACCTGCCGACACTGACGCGTCGCGTAAAATGGTGCCAACGAACGAAACCGTTCCGGAAAGGCGACTTGGTATTTGTCTGCGACCCTAACATGCCACGAAGGGAGTGGAACCGCGGAGAAGTAGTCGAGTTGTACCCCGGTCGAGATGGTGAGATTCGACAGGTTGACGTGCGAACGACTTCTTGAATCAAGCCTCGTGCGTTGTCCAAGCTGGCCGTTCTGGATCTAGATGTTAGTGAATCGGATTGATTTACGGGGGTGGGGATGTTACAGAACGCCCACTTACCCTATAATTATTACACCTGATTTGTTTATTTGTGCCCTTCTTTATTATTATATTTGCTTTGTGACTTGTTCGTTTATGTACCATTCAAATCTCCTATGTAGAAGTTCGCCGTTATGCGGTTGCTGCGTGTTTTTCTGTTTAAGCGAGCCTAGCGAGTCGTTGGTCAGCAGCGGGGGAAACAATATCAAATAAAACCAATACCAATACTGAGTTGTAATAATTAAAGCATCGTGTTTCATTTTCTTATATCAGTATAATGTATGCGTTAAATTTGTGTCCAGGCCAACGACTACAACTTTTATTCGATTGTTTAAATTTCGATTTAATTTCCGTGCTGCTTATTTTGTTTTGAATCAAATTAACATTGCTACTGCCAGTAGCCATTGTACAGATGCATCGTACTCCACCCCGCCCAAACGTTTCAGGAGAAGTTCCTGCCGTTACCAATATGAACGATAATGTCATTGCGTTAACCACAATTACCGAGGAACCATTAGGTATGTTCGAAGACACCTTACCCAGGGACACTACAGCCGTCCAACCGCCAAAGCTTCTAAATCTTCTGCCGATGGAGTCATACCAGCAAATGATTCCAGCACAACCGGAGCTCCTAGTAACCTCATACAAGGTACGTCAACCAATCAAGGCATCAATCTCCACTCCATGGAGAAACGGATAGCCTTATTGGAAGCCCACCTAAAGGCCACACAGGCACAGTTAAGAGAGCGTAACCTACAGAATGAAGCCCTCATGGTAACGCTGCACAGAACCGGTAGTTCTGCCGTTACATATGCCAGCAACTTTGTCGCGCAGTCGCAACCAGCACTGCCGCAGCCGCAGCCAGCACCACCGCAGTCGACGCAGATGTCACAGTTAGAATCTGTACAAACAAACGCATATTCGAACACAGGCCTGCCGGTCGCCGAAGTCCGTTACAGTTCCGCGAATCAGCCAGTTATTTGCAGTACGACATCAACGGCAAATAATTTGTACAGTACACTTCATAGAAATAACGCATTTTCATCGTAATCACCGAATTTTTCGATGCCAGCTTTTGGCGCAAACAGTAGTTGTGGCCATGGCGTGTAGTATTCGCATCAAAATCCTCACATGCCGAGGACTTGCCAAAGTTTAGTGGCCTCCCAGAAGACTGGCTGGTTTTTTAAACGGCACTTAATGAATCGACTGCAGTCTATGGTTATAGCCATTTTGATAATAACCAACGCCTGCAAAGGTGTCTGAGGGGTGATGCTCGTGAGACTATTAAGTCATTGCGGATTCACCCTGATAACGTTCACTGCATTATTGAACAACTCAAGTTCATATACGGTCGACCGGAACAGCTCACACGTAGCCAGCTCCTACAAGTGAAATAAATCACTCCGATACCGGAAAGCGCATTAAGCAAGTTGATACCCTTCGCAATCAAAGTTAAAAATATTTGTGCGTTTATCCAGTCGGCCGACTCGGGGCATCATCTTTCGAACCCGATGTTGCTAGACGAGTTTGTATCGAAATTGCCTATGAGTAGACGCATTGAGTGGGGTCGGTACGCCGCCACTGTGCAACCGCGTGCCACAGTGGTGCATTTTAGTGAGTGGATTACTTTGCTCGCCAACGTTGTCAGGTTGCCACCCGTGAGCCAAAACGCCGAGTATTACTCTATTTAGATGAAAGAGAGTGGCCGCGGAAGTGCACGATATGTCAGGGTCAGCATAAACCACACAAGTGCAAACGCCTTCTTGAAGCTTCAGTGGCCGAAAGATGGGCTGAAGTAAAATCTCGCCGCCTATGTTTTGCGTGCCTGACAGCTGGTCATATTACACGTGACTGCAGGCAACGAAGGGTTTGTGATATCGGTGGATGCAATCCAATCCATAACAAACTACTGCATGAAGCCCAACCAGTACCATCATCATCGTCGTCGAAGAACAACACTCAAGCTACCGCAACTCAGCCATCATCTCCGCCACAAGTAGACAGTCGCCAGTCTAGCCTGGCAGGAGCTGCAGTATTAAGCTGCGCCGCCAACTTGAAAGAGAGCAAACTTCTATTCCGCATCCTTCCAGTCACGGTATATGCAAGACAACGCCACGTACGCTCTACTGGACGAGGGCTCGTCCATTACCATGCTCGACAACGCGCTCGCCGAAGAGCTGGACTTGCGCGAACAACCACACCACCTCAAAGTCCAGTGGTTCGGTGGACATGCCGTACAAGAGCCAGCAACCTTAGTCGACCTATTTATCAGCGGTGTGTGTATGAAAAGGAAACACAAAATGCAAAACGTATACGCTGTAAGGAATCTTGAGTTAGAATCACAAAGCCTTAACCTGGCAGACCTACTTTGCGATGACAAACGAGTACGTCAATTGCTAGTGCAACCACAATCTGGCGCGGTATCGACACTGCTCATCGGTATCGATAATTGCCATCTGGGTATCGCATCCACAATTAAACCGATGAGGAAGAAGATGGGTGGTGTTTGCACCAGGTAGTAAAGGCCTGCAACAACCAAAAAGTCTCCTCGTACATGGAAATTCCGATGGTACACTTCACAATATGGTCGCCGAATTCTTTGAGACCGAAAGCTTTGGTGTGAGTCCCGCACCACCAGCCGAAAGCAATGATGACGTGCTCTCAAGAGCAGTCCTGAAGTCTACGACTGTTCGTGTTGGTGCAAGGTTCCAGACCGGTCTTTTGTGGGAGCGAGACGACGTTCAATTACCCGACAGCTACTGTATGGCGCTCAAGAGGCTGATGAATGTGGATAGGCGTATGAGTCGTGACATAAGCTTTGCCTCCAGCTATAAGCGCATGCTAGACTCTTCCGTTGAGAAGGGTTATCCGCGTAAGCTATCACAGTCAGAGGCTGTTACGACAACGCCACGTACTTGGTATCTTCCACATTTCGCCGTGGTTAACCCGAACAAACCGGCCAAGTTGCGAATCGTGTTCGTTGCTGCCGCCGAGGTTCATGGCGTGTCCCTTAATCGCCACCTACTGAAGGGCCCCTAAGAATTCAGACCAATGCCGTCCATTCTTCTCCACTTCCGCGAAGGAGCAGTTGGTGTGTGCGCTGACATCAAGGATGTGTTTCACCAGGTACTTATTCGCCTGGAGGATAGATGCGCCCAGCGATTTCTGTGGCGAGACGGAGATGCGAAGAGACAGCCGGACGTATACGAAATGTGTGTCATGACGTTTGGAGCTGCTTGTTCGCCCTGCGCAGCGCATTATGTCGAAAACCGAACGCTTTGCAAACATAGCGGAGACGATCGCAGCACTGCCCCTGCTATAAAAACTATTGTGGACTACCATTACGTCGATGATTTTGTGGATAGTTTCGACAAACCGAAGGAAGCTATCGCCATAGCATCACAAGTAAGTGCGATTCATAAGGATGCGGGATTCGAGATTCGCAATTTTACATCGAATTCATCAGAGGTGATTGCAGCGTTGGGTGGAATCGATGTTAAAAAGATTATTGGTGAGGGGGAAGGCGTGTCAGCGGATAGGGTGCTGGGTCTATTTTGGCATCCCGCCACAGATTGCTTCAACTTTCAACTTAGGTTCAACAAGGTCACCGCAGCATATGCCCCACCAAGAGAAAGCTGCTTAGTGTTGTTATGCCGATATTCGACCTACTAGGATTTGTGGCTCATTTCATCATAGGTGCTAAAATGCTGATGAGTGAGGTCTGGCGACATGGCGCAACTTGGAACGATCCCGTGTGTTACAACATCGCCGAGCTATGGGGAAAACGATTGCCGAACTTAACAGAATTTGCCGTTCCCAGATTTTACTTCCGCAATGGTAAACCGGAAGAGTTGCAGCTTCATATATTCGCGAATGCCAGCGAGAACGCCTTTGTCGCCGTCGCGTATTGGAGAGCCAAGAACCGCCACGGAGAATTGGAAGTCACACTCATCTGCGCGAAGTCCAAGTGCTCACCATTGAAACCCCTTACTGTGCCACGATTGGAGTTGCAAGCAGCTCTGTCTGCTGCAGACCATACGTGAAGGGCACGGCGCCAAAATTAATTAATGTTTCCTCTAGAACGTTTCAAAGACTGTCATAAAGTGGA
This sequence comes from Clusia tigrina, assembly GCA_920105625.2. Lineage (NCBI taxonomy): Eukaryota > Metazoa > Arthropoda > Insecta > Diptera > Clusiidae > Clusia > Clusia tigrina. The sequence goes on from OV050031.1 coordinate 157,183,498, forward strand.
TCCGAAGTGAACATAGAAGGTACAAGCCGTTTGTGCAGCATAGGGTTGCGGAAATGGCCGCCACGAATGTGTCCAATTGGAGATGGATACCCACAACGGAAAACGGCGCGGATGAAGCCACACGGTTTAATAATAAAATTAAGTTTGGTCCAACCGCCCGTTGGACATATCATCCACTGTTTTTACGAGAGAGGGAACATGCCTGGCCATCCGAAGACGACACGGTTGTCGAACGTGATGAGCCCGATGATGAACTTCGCTCAAAATATGCTTTAAACATCGTAAGTTGTGATTTTATACGATTTAATCGCTTCTCCTCATTTAACAGGTTGGTACGAACCACAGCCTGGGTTATTTTATTCACCAATATATGCCGCCACCGACTTCAGGTTCTAAAGCCTTATGGACTGACGGCCAGTGACCTTGAAATGACGGAACATCTTCTGTGCCGAATCGTGCAAAGCGAAGTTTTCGGTATGGACATTCAGCGAATCCGCAATCGCCAAGAAGTATCCCGCCATAGTCCATTGCGGCAACTTTCGCCGTATCTCGATTATGAAGGTGTTCTACGTGTACGCGGACGTATTAACGCTGCCAGTTGGCTCCCGATGGAAGTGAGGCACCCCATAATTCTGCCGTCAGCTCACGTCTTTTCGAAGCTGGTAACTGCGCACCATCACGTACGTATGGGTCATCTAAATATAGAAGCATACGACATCGTTATTGGGTGCCGCGCCTGAGAACTCTTCTACTCAGCGTTATCGCCAACTGTTTGGTATTTTGCCTTCGCAAGACAGTTCCGATACCTCCAATGATGGGGCCACTTCCAGTCGATAGACTCACGCCATACGTTAGGCCGTTCAAATATACGGGGTTAGACTATTTCGGTCCTTTAAATGTGACAGTGCGAAGAAGTACCGAGAAAAGGTGGGTGGCCCTTTTTACGTGCCTCACTATACGAGCAATCCACCTAGAGATAGCGCGCCACCTCAGCACCGATGCCTGCATAGCTGCTATTCGAAACTTTGTAAATCGTCGCGGTTTGCCTACCCGACTAAGGTCTGACAACGGAAAAAACTTTGTAGGCGTCAACAACGAAGCGAAGCGGTTCGACGAGGTTTTCGACTGTGTGCGAATCCAAGGCGAACTGTCAAAAAGGGGCGTTGACTGGGTCTTCAACTCACCGTTTTACCGAGCCGAAGGAGGAGCATGGGAGCGCATGGTCCAGTGCATCAAGCGAGTCCTGCGCCAAACTCTCAAAGAGGTCGCTCCAAAGGAGCATACACTGAACTAATTTTTAATCAAGGCAGAGAACGTGGTAAATTCCCGTCCGCTTACTCACTTGCCGATCAGCGTAAACCAGGAGCAGCCTTTAACGCCAAACGACTTCTTGTTGGGTTCAGCCAATACCGCGAATACGTCCGGTATAGATGAAGACATAGCCACCACATGTTCCGTACGGCAACAGTGGCGCATAGCTCGCCAGCTCAGGGACCATTTCTGGAAACGCTGGATAGCGGAGTACCTGCCGACACTGACGCGTCGCGTAAAATGGTGCCAACGAACGAAACCGTTCCGGAAAGGCGACTTGGTATTTGTCTGCGACCCTAACATGCCACGAAGGGAGTGGAACCGCGGAGAAGTAGTCGAGTTGTACCCCGGTCGAGATGGTGAGATTCGACAGGTTGACGTGCGAACGACTTCTTGAATCAAGCCTCATGCGTTGTCCAAGCTGGCCGTTCTGGATCTAGATGTTAGTGAATCGGATTGATTTACGGGGGTGGGGATGTTACAGAACGCCCACTTACCCTATAATTACTACACCTGATTTGTTTATTTGTGCCCTTCTTTATTATTATATTTGCTTTGTGACTTGTTCGTTTATGTACCATTCAAATCTCCTATGTAGAAGTTCGCCGTTATGCGGTTGCTGCGTGTTTTTCTGTTTAAGCGAGCCTAGCGAGTCGTTGGTCAGCAGCGGGGGAAACAATATCAAATAAAACCAATACCAATACTGAGTTGTAATAATTAAAGCATCGTGTTTCATTTCCTTATATCAGTATAACGTATGCGTTAAATTTGTGTCCAGGCCAAAGACTACAATATATATAATTATCTCTTTATCCGCTAGCTCAATGAAATAAATAAAAACCAAAAGACTTTTTTTTAAGTGGGAAAATATGTAGCAAAAAACCCACTATTTATTATTTCTTCAAATTATATTCATAAATACAATATATAAATATAATAATATAAAAAGTATATAATAATATAATAATATATGCATATATATGCTCTAGTTATTTATTGCACTCCTCAATGGGCAGATAAAGCTTTATTTTCATCAGTTTTTTTATTTCCCATTATTTTTTGCAAAGCTTTTTGAATTTTCTTCCAATGGTTTAAATGTTTCATTCGGAAATGCCAAATTTTATGTTTCGCTAATTTCAAAGCGCGGCAAATTTTTTGGCGGCACCGGTTTTCATAATTTGATAGAACCGAGACCGAAAGAGAACAACAAAACAGAATAGGCTAGGAAACGTCATTTATATGCACCACCTGTGTCGTTGTATCAGAATACTGCGTGATATGGGCAGCTGAACAGCTGAGAGTAAAAGCAGAGAAAACAGAGAACCGACACTTAAACGACAAAATTTCAAACGCTTAAAAAAACACGTACACGTTAGTTTACCGCCTTATGAACGGTAAAAAGGAGTTCCCTATCAATAAAACTTTTAGGACCTAAAACGTAATTTTGATAATTAAGGTTTAAATTACACGTCCTTATTTATTAATATAATCAAATAACTTTTTTCCATAGTTTCTTCTTAATTTGCATAAAAGGGTCTCATTTACTTGACTTTATTTTATTTATTTTGTATAAATATTAATTCAAACATGATTTTTTTTATATCAGGTTCAGAAATACTCATGTGTTCCTTACAATTATATATAACTATTTTTTTATATATAGAAATTTCATAAATTATTATTATTAAATTATACACCATAATTAATTATGATTTTGTTTTATTCACATAAATAGTAGAAAATATTAACAAACAATAATTTGTAATAAATTGTTTGCTAGTTTAATATTAACTATCACATGCCGTTTAAAGTCATGGGCTATTTTTAAGGTACTTATGTGCTTATGAACTACAGGTATGTTAATAAGAGCACAAAAGATTATTTTTTGATAAATTCGGAATTATTTTACTAAATTAAAGCAATGCGTTTGAGTAAGCGCTAGTAAATTAAGTATTACTAGATTAACCCATTATAGCATACCGTTTGCCAACACCCCTTGTCATGATACATTGTGATGGCCTCGACTAGCTCACAGCAACGGTCGTGGTTCGTAACCGGCTACGCTGCATCGGTTAGGGCAACACTAAAAGAAGAGAAGATCACCATTGATTTGTCCAGCCGTGCATCCTCCTCCTCGACGTCAAGCGAGCCTGCCCCATCACCTCCGCCTTAGGCTATCATTTTATATAATTACTCTACACATTATACATTCTTAAATAATTAACATATACTTACAAATATTTTTTTATTACCTATTTTTTCTGATGAGGCGGGAGGCAGCTTCCTTTTCCCTTTCTTTTTATCCAGTTACCTAAGCAAATTTCATCACCAAAGCCCGTAAACAGCTATCACAAAAGTTCCAGCCACCAGTTTTCAATTCATTCACTCAAATCAAAACTCTATTTCCAATTGTTTGCATATTTGTTTTGATCGTATTTTTACATAAATTCAATTTTGACAACTATTGAGAGAAAATTGATTCAAAAAAAATTTGTTTTTGCAGCCACCATGTAAGTAAATTCACCTTGGGCCGCATTCACCAGAACAGCGGACAGATGGTAACAAGAAACAGAAGGGGAGAAGCAAAACAAAAACAAACAAAAATACAGACGGTGGCAGCAAAAAAATACGATCGCAACAACCGTTCGATAAATCGGACAACAGTTATTCACCATTTTTTTTGGTATAAAAATAATTTTTTGTTGTTCTTTTAATCTAGATCGAAAATTAAAAAAAGTTTGTTAATTTGTTAAGTCTGTGTTTTTTTGATTAAGTGTCATAAATTGCTTGCCATTTGTCATTGTCAAAAAATGGCGAGACGGGCTAAAACTTTTTTGAGTGAAGGGTAAGCATAATTTTTTTTTTGTGTGCATGTACTCGTATATAAAAATTAATTAAACATATGCGGCTTTTATTGTAATGATGCATGGCTAATTAAATGTAATGCTTATTTTGTCACACATTTGCTAGTTTTTCTTCACGGTGTGTGCTTCTTGCGCTTTCCGAAATATCGCACGTTTGCATAGCGAGCTCTTAAGTGTGGTGTTTGTGTGCTTTTTGCAATTTGCAGCTCATGAAATTTTTGCGGTTTTAGAATGTGAAGATGATGACGAGAGTTCAGAGAACCTTATTTATGTGAACGTGGTGATTTGGCTACGGATGAAGATAGCGACAAGTCTGAAGAGGAGTATGATGCAAACCTCAACGTCACATACTGTGCGAGTTGCTTCATCTAACGAAGAAAGCGATGATGACGACAATGTACCTCTTCACTAATTACAAAAAATATAAATGAGCCGCCAGCTAACAAGAAACGGAATACTTTGTACAAAAAAACGGGTAGCCAAGTTTGCTTGTGTTGAACATGCTTCTCAGCCACCACCAGCTGAAACTCAAAATTGCAAGGGCCCTGTGGATTTCTTCAAGCTACGAACGAATATTTACACGGCACAGAAAAAGTAACCTTTGATGGTAACTATAGATGAAATTGATGCTATTTTGGGTGCAATGTTATTATCAGGTTATGTGAAGTTGCCAAACAAAATGCTATAAATCCCTAGGGACAATGATGCTCCAAAAATACTTGCAGAAAATATAAGATGTAACAGGTTCAAATCTAAACTTCAACATCTACATCTGAATAACAAAGGTGTAATAGAATCTTTATAAAACAGATTGTATAAATTACGTCCCTTTTAGATAGTCTAGGCGAATCTTTCCAAAACATTATGGGCTGGATGCAAATTACAGCGTTGATGAAAGTGTGATCCCGTACTGTGGAAAAACGCTAAACAATTTATCGGAGGAACCAAAAAGATTTGGCTTTAAATATTGGGCCTTGTGTACCAGATCTGATTAAATGGTGGCTCTTACTGTGTACACTGGCAAAAGTTCTAATAAAAGAGAGTTCGGGGTCGGAGTTGACGTAGGTCTTTCCCCAATAGATAAGACAGATAGCAAAGTTGCCAGCTACAAGTGAAGTAAAAATATATTTTGATAAATGTATTACATCTTTGGCTTTGTTGAGACATCTCAGGGAACTTGGCTATTATGCAACTGCCATGTTCCGGGCACCGCACAGAAAACTTTCCCCTTGAAGGAGATAAATTTGTTCAACCAGGAAGAACGAGGATATAGTGATTATAGAATATCCTATGACGTTTATATCTGCCGCTGGAATGACAATAATATGGTTACGATAGCAACTAACTTTGAAAACCTGGCCATGGTATCTGCAACTCGTTGGTGGCATATAACAAAGGCAAGAGTTTCCATCCCGCAGTCGTCGTGATAGCCAATTATAATAAATATATGGGCAGAGTTGATAAGTGTGAGGCGGAATCTTTATTTATATTTAACATGTAACGAATTTATTTCGCTGGGGTAAAACTCTGTTGGTTCCAGGGTCCCTTGCAGAAATTTCTATAAGATTGCGTAGTAGACATATATATGCATTTCTTTATTTATTTCGTTGCTTATTAAATATTACAATGGTTCATATACAGCTACTATTCCGCTACGATCTATTTGTGTATTCGCTGTTGTGTTCGGTAATCGCGCTGCTCTACAGGAGAGTCGGTGAATATTATAAACTCCTGGTTCTGTCTAGTACGTGTTACTTTCGTTCACGCCTTAGTCGATTGTGCTTTAGTAAACACTGAGGTCGTGGTGGTCGCTTTGCTGATCAGATCAAGGACCATACTTCCCGGGAAACGCTGCTTATATAGTGAAAGTTGCCACAGGTGTCACTGCATGTTATTGTTGTGGGTGAACCTTTGCGTGGTCCCATCTTCGTTGGCCCGTTTCGTCTGTGCTCGTTGCTGTCCTGGTCCAGATGTCCTTGGAACATCTTCGCATTCTGCTGGTCAACTATCTTGCTGCTGTGGTTTCTAGTTGACCGGCGGTGTTGCTGCCTTCAGTTAGAGAGACCCAAACTCATAGCTGGTGGCTGCGATGTGGTTGTTGTTGCATTGTTATTTTAGCGTTTGTAAATATTTAAATCTATTTTCGCGTTAGCACATTGATATTCGCTTGTCATCTCTGCGTTATAGACAAGCCGTATTGAAATAAGTAATTTACTATTAAATAAGTATTAATAAATTTATTCTTTCAATATATTGAGTCAAATTCCTACTATTAGGAATGATCAAAATTTCCAAAAAGCAAAATATTTACACACACTGATTTTGGTACTTTTTGTCGCAAGAATACTAGTTACATTTTAAAGAACGGCAACCTTAAACACGATTTTCTATTTTTCCCTGCTGCATTGTTTATCATTAGTGGGGAATCTGGATTGGTTTGTTTATCATTGGTTCTGAAGAAAATCAGCAAAAATACTATAGTTTTGGGCATAGATGGCACAAAACGAGAGACGTTTCACTGTATTCTCTGGTAAAAGTCAGCTGTCATACTGAATGCGGTATGGTAGGTGTTTCTGCAGCGGTTGAACGATGTTATGATGGTGTATAAGCACCAAAAATGCATAACCTTATTGCTGTAGAAAAACACTACATTTTTATTATCAATTATAGCTGTTGTCACTTTTCTTTTCAATTACAACTTGAAATATGGAATATTGGTTACCAGTCAAACCTTTTTATTTACGAAATATTTAGCCAGAACTTTTATATGAGATGTGTCAACGGCCACGATGCTGAAGAGACGGTTGATGATGATGCGGCTCCCTCGCTGGTTCAAAAAGATGTGGCCGAGTCAAGTGGCAAAGAATCGCATGTAGGCACTTGATAGGGCCGATCGGCCGTAGATATTAAAGATGGCTGTCGACCGGCACGAACGTTTGCTCGCGCCATCTACTCAAAATTCGGATGGACATGGTGCGGGGAACTCTCTCCGCAGTATGCCATACTCTGAATTGACAGGCAGAATATAGCCACGCTCTCACCGGGGGGTAGCCATCGGGAATAGAGGTTCACGGCGTGAACATGCCGCCCCCTTGCAGTATTGCAAAAAGAGGCACCTTGGATGCGCCCGAATCTCATTCTCCTATTCCGTTCGCATGTGGAGGGTGGTGTTGTGATCCTCTCTGCAGATGGCGCATGGAGGCTGCTGGCGCAGCAGGGTAAAAAACTTCACCCCGAGATGATTACCTGATCACACGGGGGTGGAGAGCAAGAAAGTCACCTTCCATTCCATGGCCTTCGTTGCGGCACATCTACCACAACGTTGGTTAGGTGCGGTGGGGTTGTACCTGCCGAGTGGTTGACTTCGGTAGTTTTGGAGGTGATGATTCCGGGTAGTCAATTGGATACTGGATTGCCTACCGCAGCGCAAGCTGTGCAGTGGAGGCTGCATCTTTTGGTTCGTTTTCTCGGTGAGTCGGAGTGAGGAATGATCTGGATTGGAAGAAAACAGAAAATTATTTGGTGAAGTAAAGGATAGATCATGGGAATGAAGGAAAGAAAAAAATAAACAGGGTTGTCAACAAGAAGCCAATCGTAATTAGTCTACACCCCAGAGAGGAGGGGTTCATCCTCCAGAGCCATAACGCCATTGGATTTCTGGATCGAACACCATCTTCACGTTGCGAATATTCCCAATACGTCCTTGAAATGCCGGCGTGACTCTCATCAGGCACCTCTCGTAAGGGAGGAGATTCTTTTCTCGTACCCCCCTCAGATCACACAGCTTCGCTTGCTTTAACGTTGCAAACCAAACCTTCCAGGTGGATGGAAACGCCGATGTCTCCTCAGGTTTAAGTGGATCAGTGAGTCGGGCTCACATCAAAAAGTTACTGGAAGCTGGTGATAGCAAGTCTCTGAAGTTTTCCAGAAGATTACTGTTGGGCCGGAACAGAAGACCGTTTCTACTATGAGCTGAAATAAAACAATAATTTTCCCAGTTATGTATTAGTAGCCCTAATTGTAGCTGAGAGTGGTACTGGTACCCATCTCCTGCTTTATTTACTCCCCTCATAGGCGACACAGTTGGGGGACGAAGGTGAAGTCCCACGATGGGCTGGCTGCAGGGATTCAGAATAAATCCGCGAATTTTGCGAATCCCCATTAGTCTGCTAAGGTAATGCTTTCTTTGTGACAAAGCCTGACATTCAGTGTGATTATCAGGTGGTAATCTGACCCAGCGTCGCACGCTTATTTGGGAGATCGCCTGATATAGAAAATTGAAATCTGCCTATCTAATTAGAGTAGCGGGATTCAGTTGGTCGTCCCAACTGATTTGGTCAAACCACATTTGTTGCATCAAGATCTGGTCGGTGGAAATTAACCCCCTTGTAAATCGAAAAGTTGCACAGCAATATACAACACCTTTTGGTTGGTGTGCTTAGAAATTGCTAAAATGGTTCCCAAACGTAAAGAAAATATATCACAATAATGGCCGCATCGAGAACCTACGGTTCTAGGGGTACAAGACTCCTCATGTTTGAGGAAGTCTTTCCGGAGTAGAAGCCTCTGCGATAGTTCGGAAAAAATGGGCTCACAGCTTTTAGCCCATTTGTTCAGTGAGTTCCATGTCGGTTCAGGGAAACCCATCGGCTGGTTCTGCATTCGGGTTGCCGAGGAGTCATAATGGGTGCCAAACAATTTGGCGTCGATGTACATTGCAGTGCCCAGCGCATCCCAAGTCAATGTATACTTGTATTGCATGCTGTCTGTCAGTTGAAAGAGAGTCCTTATCGTGAGATAAGGAGCACAATTCACCCCAAAGGTGACCGTTCTTAGTTTGAAATCCGCTATGGTAGCGGCCGGGATTTCTCGAAAGAGAATGCGTTGGTACGCTGCCTGGGTAGGGTCCACCAAGATTTGACGGTACATTTTTTGTATGTCTCCGTTGAGGACGTCCCTGAACATACGCCACTGAATGATGAGTCGGGTCAGGTCTGATTGTAACACTGGCCCTGTGTGCAACCCATCATTCAAACCTGATGGTGTTCGTGGTCGGTTGCGACGCGTTGACACCACACGGATCTTGGTGGAGGTGCTCTCCGGCTTGTCACCGTGTGGTGCGGTAGGTAGTAGTGAGACACCGGGGATACGGACGGAGGCGAAACTTCGGACATGTGGTTGAGCTTCATTTATTCCACTATCACCTCGTCATATACAGGGTGGCCCAAATAAGACCAGCTGATGTGAAACACAAATAACTTTTTTATTTTTTAACATCATTTATTTTTTCTTTTTGCAGATTATAACTGAACTCTTGGAAATTTAAAATGAATACGTACAGTCCACAACAACGCATTAAAATTATCGAATTTTATTATTCTTCTCAACGATAAATTGTTCTGACGAGCGAAATTATCGCCGTTTTTTTACGTAAGATCAGCGCCCACATTTTCCATGATTACAAGTTTACTTCGCCGTTGTGGGGCTCCGAAAATCCAAGGGCAATACATCAGCATCAGTCACACCCAATCAGATGCACTGTTTGGTGCGGTGTTATGGCCACAAAAATCATCGGCCCATATTTCTTTGAGAATGAGGATCAAACGCCAGAAACGGTCTCCGGGGCTTCTTACAGAACAATGATCGACAACTTTTTGCGGCCAATGGTGGAGCAACATCCTAATTTGTGGTTTCAACAAGATGGAGCCACTGCGCATGCTGCTAGGCAAACTATTGACATGCTGCGTGAAATTTTTGGTGAACGCATAATTTCAAGAAATTCAGATTTCCCTTGGCCTCCTCGTTCACCAGATTTAACTGCGCCCGATTTTTTTTTATGGGGATATTTAAAAGACAAAGTGTATGTTAACAGACCACATACACTTGGACAGCTCAAGTAGAATATTCGAGACGAAATACGGCGCCTGCAACCAGAAACATTACGCCGTGTAATGCAAAATGCGCTAAAAAGAGCCAATGCCTGTATCGAGCAAAATGGTGGTCATTTGTCAGATGTCATATTTCACACATAGTCACGTTAAATTTCCATAAAATGTATTTAACATATTAAAATAAATCATTTTAAAAAACCCGTTATTACAAGAGTTACACGTGTTTAACATCACTAGGTCTCATTTGGGCCACCCTGTTGTTGATTGTTTTCTGGGTGTTTGCCCAGCCATGGTTTATTGAACTTATATTGCTTCATTGCAACGTGTCGGACCGAACCTATTGGTCTGGCATAGGAGATATCTATTTGACTCGATTGAGTGGTTCGGTACCGATCCAAGGCAACCCAGCGGGATGTCTGGGGGTACGAATCTACGCCTGCTGAATGAGTTTGGGAGAGTTGTTGTCTCGTGAAAGTCTTCGCAATGTCCCCATTTCGATTACGACTGTGGTTGTAGGAGCCGGTTTTCGCAAATTGCATTTTTGCGGCGACGGATGAATTTTGGTTGTAGAGTAGAGGACCTGTAAGATGCCAGCCGAATACCATCTCTTGCGAGATTTGGGAGCCCACACCATTGCAGTTTAACCCAGCAAGCAAGATCAGTGGGTACGCATCCGCACCCAATGACACATTGACCTGTGATGAATTAATAATGCCAGGGTCAGTCATCTGGATAGTACGCAGCTGTTTGTCTTCGCACTTATTGAGTTGAAGAGGTGGCAATTCTCCGGTCAGGGTAGGCAGTACCTTGGTTGACACCAGAAGCCGCACATTCGCGTCGTACTGCGATCCGATGGCCAACTTGCAGACCTTTGTAAAGGTTTGAGTCATCCCAATATTCATCCCAGACACCTGAGCATGTATTATGCGCGCGGGCAGCTTAAGGCGCTCATGGAGGCGGCTTAAAATGAAAGACCCTTCAGATCCCGAATCTATCAGATCCTGGGCCATAGAAGTGACGCCCCGCATTTTAAGGTTATTCATGGCGGTGCCGAGCTGCAATCGGTTTGGCTGTCGACCACAAAGTTGACTTTGACTGGGCCCCGCTTTATCTGCCGCGCGCATGATGCTGCTCCCGACAGGAGAAGCATAAGTCAGTACTGGGGCAATTTGCCGGTCTATGCGACACTGTCAAACAATTCATACACAGGCCGTGCCCTCGTACCAAACGCAACCTGGTTGTGACACTGGATTCCTGAAATTTAGGGCAGATTGGTGTGCGGTGAGCAGGTTGATAACCAATAATACATACCTCCCTTGTTTCACTCGCTTGGTGGCTGTGAATTTGGGGAGAGCGCGGTGAATTCGGCTGCACCGAGGAAGTTTGCCCCAAAGATGAAGCCGTACTCTGTAGGCACGAGAGCCATTCCAACATGTTAATCTTGCTCCTCCGATAGGTGTCATAGATTTCGAGGAGATGCTGCCGGAGATGCTCCCGCAGTGCAACACCATCTTCGTTGCCGATAGCTTCAATCATCGCCTGCACGTGGGTGTTTTTGACGAAACCCCACAGAGAGTCGAGCTCTACCATAAAATCGTGTAGCGAATTGTCGGAGTGACTGTCCAATCGATGGCTTTCGAAATCACTTACGAAAGTGGTAAGAGCCTCTTCCGCGTGCACGAATCGAATAAGCATTGCAACAATTTGTGGTTCTGGATCGAAGCTCAATGATTTATGATAATTGAGTCTAGGTTCAAGGAAATTAGAGAAGTGGAGTAGGATATTCGATTCTGGTTTGATGGTCTAAGGCCAGGCGAGTTCGTAATACCGTCAACCGCTGAGATCGATCAGCGTTGAGATCGATAGGAGCGCTGAGTCTTTCTAAGGTGGTCAGGTGACAAGACACCTACACACGATCGCAAACAAGCGTTTTGAACGACCACTCAGAGAAAGGAGCAGAGTTGCTGTCGAGTGGTCTGGTGGTAAGACACCTGCACCCACTGCGCACACGCGTACTGCATACTCCCGAGTTACCTGATCGAGAAAGGTAATGAAGCCGCTGTAGGGTGGTTTGGTGATAAGACACCTACACACCACCGCAAACAAGCGTATTGAACAACCACTCAGAGAAAGGAGCAGAGTTGCTTGAAATAAAAACCCACAAAGCAAACAAAATGTTTCCCACACCTGGGTTGTCATAGATGGCCCCAACGAAAAATTGGATGACCCACCTCTGCAAATTGGCACAAAAGAGAGGTAATAAATGAACTATAGTGCAGTTGTTCGTGTCATTTGATAACTGCACATTTATACTGCCAGAACCAGTGCTGCTGACAGCGAATTAAATTTGCACCAGGAAAAACGATAATTTTAGTTATGTGAAATTCTTTGTATGTGTCCTGTACTAGTCGGTTCACATGTGAATATACACACGAACAATTTTACAGAATCAAAATCAATAAAATAAGAATATATACATGTGTGTATGTATGTATTTATATAAAATAATAAATATATTTATAAATAAATGAACTTACCGGTACTATCCGGCTCGAAATACCAATTTGTTTCTGCAGCGGTTGAACGATGTTGAGATGATGTATAAGCACCAAAAAATGCATAACCTTATTGTTATAAAAAAACACTATATTTTTATTATCTATTATAATTGTTGTCACTAGTTTTTTCAATTACAACTTGAAATATGGAATAATGGTTACCAGTCAAACTTTTTAGTTACGGTTTAATGACGAATTTATTGGCAATATTTAGGCAGAACTTTTATATGAGATGTGTCAACGGCCACGATGCTGAAGAGATGGTTGATGGTGATGCAGCTCCCTCGCTGGTTCAAACAGAAGTGGTCGGCGATGGATCGGTCGCTTCGGGTGCGATGAAGAAGACAAAGAGTGTCAGCTATTTTGAATTTAACGGCTTTTCCACGAAAACAATACACGGGTGAGAGGAGAAGCACACAAGAGTCGGTGATGGATCGGTCGCTTCGGGTGCGCTGAAGAACAAAAAGAAGTTCAACTATTTTAAATTTCACGGTTTTTCAAATTTAACGGTTCCTATACAACAACACTTCCAAGAGGCTATACTCTTCGGCTGGCCTATAAAGGCAGCCACCATCAAGAACTCGGGGTCTTTTTCTGGAGCAAGAGTCAACGAATATACATAGATCTACCATCGTCGACATCAGCAGCATGAAAGGTATAATTAAATACTAATTATAATTATATATTAACTTAGACAGAGCCAGGAGTTAATGGTTTTCACCAACTCTACCTGGGACTTGTATACTAACTCAGACAGAGCCAGGAGTTTATGGTTTTCACCGACTCTCCCTGGGACTTGTATATTGACTTAGATAGAGCCAGGAGTTTATGGTTTTCACCGACTCTACGTGGGACTTGTATACTAACTCAGACAGAGCTAGGACTTTATGGTTTTCACCGACTCTCCCTGGGACTTGTATATTAACTTAGACAGAGCCAGGAGTTTATGGTTTTCACCGACTCTCCTGGGACATGTATACTAGCTCAGACAGAGCTAGGATTTGTATATTAGCTGTAATATTAATTAAACTAAGGATACTAGCTGTAATATTAACTAAACTAAGGATACTAGCTGTAATATTAATTAAGCTAAGGATACTAGCTGTAACATTTATTAAATAACAAAATTAAACTAAACATATATTATACAAGCTATAATATTCATTAATTAATAGCTGTAATAAATATATATATATATATATATATATATATATATATATATATATATATATATATATATATATATATATATATATATATATATATATATATATGTATATTTAAATCAATAAAAAAATATTATTATATTATTATTATATTACCCAGCGAAAAAGAGAGGGTCGTTACACAATATGGAATAATAGTTACCAGTCAAACCTCTTTAGTTACGATTTAATGACGAACTTATTGGAAATATTTAGGGACAACTTTTATGTGAGATGATCAACGGCCACGATGCTGAAGAGACGGTTGATGATGATGCGGCTCCCTCGCTGGTGCAATCAGAAGTGGCCGAGTCAAGTGGCGAAAAATCGCATGTAGGCACTTGACAGGGCCGATCGGCCGTAGTTATTAAATATGGCTGTCTACTGGCACGAACGTTTGCTCGCGACATCTACGCACAATTCGGAGGGACATGGTTGCGGGGAACTCTCTCCGCAGCATGCCATACTCCGAATTGACAGGTAGAATACTCGCTCGCTCCGGGTGGTAGCCATCGGGATTAGGGGTTCACGGCGTGAACAGTAGGTTTGGAATTGATGACGCTAATGAAAATGGAAAATGAGGGGAATTGAGAACGGCTAAGCGAGAAATAGCGGAAGTAGGAAACGTGTTTAAGGAAGTGTGGAAGGAAGAAACGGGGCTATAGATTTTGAAAAATAAACGGCAGAACAAGTCACAGTGGGACCTTGTGTTTCCGCGCATTTGACTGGAGCATAAGAAAAGAACTATCGCTCTTCACTGTTTTTTTTTATTCCGGGCATTTTGGTCTTAGAGTCTTACCGGTTTTCGTCTTTTAATTTGAATAAATAAAATAAATAAAAGTGTTCAAACGGCATTCGAATATTTCGGATGGTGAATTTGATCGATGAAAACTGGAAAAATAAGCCCCATCAGGAGAAGACCATGAATAAAGATCAGTGTTTATTGTTATATATATAAAAACCATTGTTCATTATTATATAGAAACTTAATTTTAAATGTAATTATAATATAATATGTATGTTATTTATTAGTAGTATAATAAGTTGAGATTAAAGGCCTGTATGCATCTGTCAAGAAAGTTCGTCGTCGAGCGTCGTCTAGATCGGGACGTTTCGTCGCACCTATGAGCAAATAAATTCAATAAAGTTTAAAAAAACGCCTAAAAAGCAACAAAAATAAATTTAAAACCTTCGAAATATTGAGTGATCGCAACTAATTGCCTTGTCAAGTATTGAAAATTATAAAAGAAAAGCAAAAATAGAAAAATTTAAATAAAAAAGAAAATATAGCGCAGAAAGATTGTCAAAAGAAATTAACAAATAAAATAACATAAACAACAGCAATTGTCTTACTGTGTTGCTGACAGTGACATCCAATCTATTGCAGCGACATAGCTATTACTAAGTGTGGTTAGTGTATGCGATAAGTCACCCATCATATATTAACTTTTATTATTCCATTAAGATTTATATTTTAATCAATTAAATGGAAAATACCCGAACGCCTCCACCTGGAGTCGGTAAACTATCTAATAAACTAGAAATAATCCGAAATAAATTAATTGATTATGAAACCATAATATTATTAATTTAAGAAATTAGAAATGATGGAAAAAATGTGCATGGAGCTAAAAAATTAGTTAGCTTCAATCAAAGCAGGCAACCAAAATTTGAAATCTATTAATCCCCACAATTTAGCCCAACAAAACAAAAATTCAGAACAACATGACACAGATGAAGAAGAACTTGCCCGTCAAAGGACTGGATTCTAAAAAAAAGACCCAGCAAGAAAAGCCGAGCATTCACCTAAAATACTGGAATCTTCTACTATAAATAACAACAACAAGAATAGCAACAACATAATAAAAGTACTAATGGATTGACAGGAGAAAAAAAAACGGCCTCCACCAATAATGATATCAGGAGAATGTGAATATCAACAAATTTTTAGCATTGCGAAAAATGAAGTAAGTAGCGGGTTCTTCATTAAACTTCTTAATAATAACCTATACAAAATCAATACATTTCAAATAAACCATGTAATATTAAATGGGCCTACATACTCGCAAGTAGTAAAAGAAAACAAACATCCGGAAGAAGCAATCATTTTCCAACAAATTCTAGAAAAACTAACGAAACAAAATGAATTTAATATAGTGGTTGAAAAGAGGTTGCAAAAACTTGAAAAGACCCTACATCAGGCTAAGCTAACAAGAACATTTTTTTTTTAAATTACACAGTGGAACGCAAACGGTCTACTTAAACACCTGATCGAGCTTGAAATAATTCTTGAGGCCGAAAAACTCGACGTATGTTTTATATCTGAGACACATTTTACTAAAGAATCATATATCAAAATAGGTTAGGTTAGGTTAACCTGGCTGGCTTAAAGCCACACATAGACCGATTGGTCCCTAGCGATACCAGATCGGGTCTGACCTTTATGCAGATTTCCAGTAGACATCTCGTAGAATGTCAACGCTTTTTGCGAATTTAAGCAGTGCTGTCAGGTCTATTCCTGAGATGTCTTCCAATCTCCCAAATTGTGGGACTCCTAAGGACATATACAAAGGAGATGTTCTAGAGTTTCCCTTACTCCAACCTCCTTACATTTCCTACATTCGTCATTGTCCGTAATTCCTATCTTGTGTGCATGTGCCGCCAATAAATTATGGCCTGTCATTATACCTATGATAGTTCTGCAGTCTTTTCGTGAGAGCGCGAGTATAAATCGCGTTTGTTTCCTATCGTTGACCTTACACATAACTTTTGCAATTTTTCAGGTGTTTAAACTGCTTTCACCTGCCTACTCATGTGTCCGTCCCTTTCATTGAATAGTTCTTTAAGGGGTTTCTGTATGTCGTTTTCTTGTTCAAGTGGTAAATAGACAGCGTTCTTTGCAATCTCATCTGCTATTTCATTCCCTTATATGCCCTTATGACCAGGTACCCAATAGATATGCAGTCTTCTATTTGTGACTAGCCTATCTGTGGCTTCCCTGCTCTGTAGGACATTTTTGGATTTTATACTATATGAGTTAATCGCCTTTATTGCTGCCTGGCTGTCCACGTAAATATTTATTTTTCAGTCATTTCCTGTCTTGGTGTATGCTAGCTCTGTGGCTTTCCTGACAGCGAAGACTTCCGCTTGAAAGATACTGCTCTGTTCAGGCAGCTTTATAGGCTGCCTAACTCCCAACTCTGAGCAGTAGATGCCCGCTCCCACAGCATCCATCGTTTTCGAGCCGTCAGTGTAAAAGTTAAAAGTCTTTCAGCTGGCCGTCATGCCCTTACGCCTCCCCTCCTCTTCGATTGTAGTTCGATACCCTCTTTCCCAATTAAAATGTGGAGTCATGTAATCAGTATTGCACAAACCCCTACTGCCTATTGACCTATGCCCGAAGGTTCTGTATGTAAATTCTCCCGTAGCCGTCAGTCTCCTTGCGGATTTCGCTGCAAGATTTTCCGCCACAAGGTCGATAGGCGGCATGTTGAGTACTATTTCGAGAGCAGTCGTTGGAGTAGTTCTTAGTGCGCCTGTTATGTAAAGTGCAGCGAGGCGCTGGACTCTTCGCATTGTCATTATATACTCGTATGTAGCCTTCTTTGTTGTAGTCCACCACACTAAAGCACCATACAGTAAGATTGGTCTAACTATTGCGGTGTAGCACCAGTGCATCAGCGAGGGAGAAACACCCCAAGTAAAGCCTAGCATTCTTTTACATGCATATAGCGCGTTACTGGCCTTCTTCGCCCTTTCCTCAACATTGCGCCTCCACATAAGCTTATTGTCCAAAATTACTCCAATGTACTTTGTGTGGTATTTGGGAGTAAGTTCACTGTAACCTAGCTTCGGGAAGTTCCACGCGGGGACCTTGTACTTTCTGGTAAAGAGTATCATGACCGTTTTATCCGCGTTTACCTCCAAGCCTGCTCGAGACGCCCACTGATGGATTGTTTTAAGAGTGGTGTTGATTATATTATTATTATTATCTAGGTACTTTCCCGTTACTACTATTGCTATGTCATCTGCATATGCCACTACTTTAGGTGCCTTCCTATCAAATTCCCTGAGTATTTCGTTTACTACAAGTAAGCACAGAAGCGGCGATAGCACTCGTCCGTGTGGGGTACCTCTGCCTGCCTGTTTGGTCACCTTAGCTTCGTTCCATTCCGCTCTTATCGTTCTGCAACCTAGAAGCTGCTTTATCCACAGATAAACAGTGGGTTCTACATTACTTTTTACCATGCTATTCAAAATAGCATCCTTCGTCACGTTATTGAAGGCTCCGGATATATCTAGGAATACCCCAAGGGTATATTAACCCCTTTTTCAAGTTCAACGTGCGAGTTGTACCTTCTTGGTCTCATTCGTTTATTTTCTAGTATCTTCCTGTACAAATCCGAGTTCGTGTTTCTGGGATTCCTGAAGTTTAAATTTTTATATTTAGTCGAGAATGTAACAGAGAAACTTATATATTTGTGTTGAGAAAGTGATGGTGCACTAAGCACTTTCCAGTCTTCTACCATAATACAATTATTTGTGTACAGTGTTACGTCTAGTACGTTCTTCGAGGTTGGTCCAATGTATGTTGGTTCCTCCCCCCTATTGGCTACTTCTAGACTACTTTGGAGAATAAAGTTGAGTAGTGACTCACCTCTTTCATTTATACCGGCACTTCCCCATACCGTGTGGTGCGTGTTTTCGTCGGATCCCACCACCAGAGCCTGCTTCCTTTTGCTGGCTGCTTCCGCTAGCCTATGAAGTTCACTCGGCGGCGCCGCGTCCTTGTGTGGCATGTAGCAAAATGCAAGGAGTAGTAGCTCATCCTTGCCCCTTTTACAGCCGTTAGATCGTCTGTGGAGAGATTAAGATTAATATAAGAATTTATACTTTTCTTCACCAGTATCGCTGTTCTTACCTTATCTGTCCCATTTGGGATATAGGTATAATATTTTTATGATTTTAAGCCGGAAACCATGTATCCCGAGGCTATCCATGGTTCCTGGACCAACACCACATCGTAGCCGACTTCCTCCATGTTGAGGAGAAGTTCAGCTGAAGCGAGTTTACTTTTGTGGAGATTGATTTGAAGAGCCTTCAGCATGCGGCACTGGCTCCCTCCCGGTGTTGGTTGTTTCCTCCAACTCACCCTTCTCCACATCCCGGAAGTTCAGAGAGGCTTTCAAGACCTCTTCCAGGCCAAGATGTTTTTCCACCTCCCCAGTCTCGAGCGTGTTTTGGTTATCATCACCCAGGTTCCGTTTTTTGAGGCGAAGGTACACGCTACCAACTCCCCACGCCATCTTCCCAAACCGTGGATAAAGTATATCTTCTACCATCTTATTGATCTGCAAGATGTAATTTTGGCCTCCCTCAGTATTCGCTGGTTTAGCCACACTTAGCACCTTCCATTCGCTCGTCGGCACGTCCGGATTCTGTTGTTGTAATAGTAACAGAGCATCCTCACTTTTCACCAGGCGCGGTAGGAGCAGCTTCGCCTTCGATACCGATGGAATGCAGCTGCGATCGACAATTTCAAGCAAAGCCTCCTCCCACAAGCCTTGAAGCGTTTTTACGGCTTCCTTTACCCACTTTAGAGAAGGATCGTCTTTGCATTTAATGATTTTGACGCCGCCAAACCATCCTGCTCCGTCAAATGCTGGCATAGGTGCGCTGGGGTCTGCGTACATTTTTGCGAATAGGATTTCAAGCAGCATCATCTCCACCGCTTTCCACCGTTCTTGCGTCATTTGTCCCAGCGGATTACTGCGTTCTATGAGCGCCACGATTAAGTGTTTCTTGGCAATCTCATTGGCCGCCGTCGCTGCTTTGGACATTGTAGGTCGATCTGTATCGTGCTTGACGCTTGGCTTCACAGCACCATCATTGCACTTCCTTTTCCTGGTTGCCATCTTTCCTTCGCTTTCGGTAGAGCGTTGCCTTTTCTCAGCAATTTGCTCCTCTAACCTATTCGCAAATTTGGGATCCGATGCGGCACACCATGGGAGAGTTGAGAAATGTGCCCGTCCTTTTTCAACTTCCTCCTTAGCCTAAACCAACCGTTCCTTCTCTTGCTGAGTCAGGTCGTTTTTGGTGCTAAGTCGGTCGTGTACTCTTACCGCGGCCTTGTATCGCGCTTTCGCTTTCATCCCCTCCTTACTTGGCTTAGCTCTAGGCCCTTTCTTGCGATCAGAATTGACACCTTCGAGTTTGGCCGGAGAGTGAAGTATCGCATCTTCGTCGATTGTGTTTACGCTCGCTACGCTTTTGAGGTCCGAGTCTTCCTGGACTATGGCCCCTGTGCGTCGCAGAGCGAACGTCGTTGTTGTGTTGGTAGTAGCTGTGCGACTGCTGTAAACTGCTCCCTTTACAGCAGAAGTGTGGCCGCTGGCGACACAGCTTATAGCTTCACTGTGCCCGCCGGTGGTAGTAGCCACTTCTCCCACCGACGTTTGGGCTGATATCCCAGCCCGCTTCTTTACATCATTGACCTCCATTGTGAGTTTTTGTTTCGGGAAGCCTCTATCCCTAACGTTTTATACCTGCCGTCAGGTACCTTTTTAGCAATGATCTTATACTAGCTCCTGCGTCACCTATTGGGGCACAACATATATAGTTCTCCGCCAAGAGGGAAGGGGGGATTTCATATATTGATCTTGGCTAGGCACCACCTGTTTGCATGGCTGCAAATCAGGTAGACCCCGCAACAGCACTGCAACCCGTGATGCCCATTGCCCGGTCGGCACCCGCGTGGAGGGTACAGCTAAGAGGATTTCTACCGACCATATACCAAATTAAAAAAAAACTTTGAAATATACAACATTCTTTACCCAAACAACATTCAAATTATATGGCATTCTAATAAGAAACAACATAAGATACTATGAAGAATGCAGTATAGGTATAGCCGAATTTCAACCAAATACCATAACGTTAGATGACGATATTAACCTAACACTAACTGCAGTATATAGCCCTCCAAGAAATCAGATTAAATGTGAGCAATATATATTCAGCTAATTAATAGACATACAAAATAGGTTTCTAATGCGAAGCACATTTTGGGGCTGGCGACTTATCACTAAAATAAGTAGAGAATTGTATAATGACAGGATGCCGCTTATTCTCAACTCGGACACCGACTTATTGGCAAAACACATCCACAAAAAATCCTGATCTTGTTGACTTTTTTGTCGCTAGAAAGATTTCAGCCAATTACCTGTGCATAAGAAACGGGTTAGATATGAATTCTGACTATTCTGCAGTTTACTTAACAATGCATGAAAATGTATTTAATAAGGAACCACCATTAACGCTAGTAAATAAATACACTAAATGGGAATCCTTTAATAAAATTCTGTCCGATTACGCCGACCACCACGAAAAAATTAACTGTACTGACAAGTTAGACGACAAAATTCTGAACTTATCAAATGCTATACAACTTGCAGCCTGGCGTAATACATCAGTCAAAAGAAAATTCACAGTCACAGGACACAAGTCGACGGTGGCAACAAACAAGATTTTCATCTGACAAAAACTGGCTAATTAAAATATCAAAAGACCTTACCTGTAACATAAAAGCATTCAAAAATAATTCTCTTAGCAAATACCTAAGTATCAAATGGACGTAACACAGACTACTCGCTTTGGAGGTGTACAACAAATTTTTCACAACCAACCGGACAGTTCCCCAAATAAAAAAGCCGACAATTCATGGGCCTGTTGTGAGTCAAATTCACAATGTCCGCTAAAACACAATTAGCTATTAGATTTTATTATTAATAAAATCATAAACGTGTATAGCTCTAATGCCCCCGTATAATGTAGGAGGGATAGATAATAGGGAAAAGTCGATTGCATGCTTTTAGGTGCGTGCATTTGACAATTGAACTGCAATGAACTTTCACTACTGACTGGTCAGCACTTTCCCAAAAGTGTGCAGAATTTGCAAACCAAATAGTAGAGCCAATTAGAAATAATAATGTAGTGAAATTAGCTCTAATGCCCCCGTATAATGTAGGAGGGATAGATAATAGGGAAAAGTCGATTGCATGCTTTTAGGTGCGTGCATTTGACAATTGAACTGCAATGAACTTTCACTACTGACTGGTCAGCACTTTCCCAAAAGTGTGCAGAATTTGCAAACCAAATTGTAGAGCCAATTTGAAATAATAATGTAGTGAAATTAGAGCATTAAGAAACAATAATAAATGTAAATAATATATAAGCAAGTGTTTTGACAATAAATATTGCTATCTAACAAATAAACTCCAGCGCGTTAGAAAAAAACTGAACTCAGGCTGCTGACAAGCGCCCAGTAAATGTCCCACAATGTATAAAACTTAGGCGAGCACAGACACATACAGCCCCAATATAATTGGCACAGCCGGTATAAGGAAAAATAAACCTGCAACGAAATCAGCATCATCATCAACAAGGCGCGAACATCGGACAGAGTAACAATGAAGGGAGCGATCGAAGAACTGTAAGTATTTATTTATTGTAGAGTAGTATAAGTAGATACTTCTACGACCCTGAAGGCGCCGTGGCGCTGGTCAAAGAAGTTGCAACATACAGGCGCGATTGCGCTGTTGCACTCAGCTTTATATAGGCAAACATAAACCGTCAGTATGATCGGACTGTCTATATATGTCATCTTAGTTGTGAGGATTTTTTTTTGTGGGTGATTCGTGTTTGTTTGTCGTTAAGGACATTTTTGAACACACATTTTTCTCATTTAATTACACACAATGATATACTATGAGTTTAGGGTATTACGAAAAATATAAATACTCTTATTACATTGCGCATACGTTACGGGTTAATTTTTGAATATGGATTTAAATTACCGGGAAGAATACACATAAAGGGAGGATTTACGGTGGAATTTTGTTTAATAAATTTGCCGAATCCTGATATTTAGAAATCGGATAATATTGATACGTTTATTTGAAACCAGCATAAATAAAGAAAAAAATTTGTTTGAGTTGAAGTGCAATTTTTTTTTAACCGATTTCTAAATATCAAGATTCGACCATGGCAAATTTATTAAACAAAATTCCACCGTAAATCCTCCCATTATGTATATTCTTCCTTTACTTACTTTCCATTACAAGTTCCACATCCGCTATCTACTGACGTCTATTAAGTCCTTCCATAAATGCAAATTGGTCCTTGACTGCCTCACAGATGCTCCTTGACTTCCTCACATGTACTGCCCATTTGGGGCAGTATAGCAAAAATGGGTATTTTAGAGGTTGCTCATACGGTGAAGAAGATAGTGCACATGTTCTCAGGGGTCCAGCTGTATGATCTAAGAACTGAGATCAAGGTTGTAAGCTAGCACAGCAGAGTATTGCAGGGGCAGACGGGGAACACTTAATAAAGTGTATTAGGCAAAGGACCACAGGTGATGCGTTTGATTTACTAGCGCGTAGCTCAGCCTGTCGAATTTGTTTGCACTTTAGACAGAACATATCTGAAACAGAAATCTGCTGCTCGGCAGTCCTGAGCAACCTTTCATTTCCACCGAATTCATTGACAAGATGGCCACCTGGCTATCCGAGTAGATATTTATAATATTTTTTGTTACGGCATGTCTATTTAAGTAGACTGCTACCTCCTTTATGGCTAGGACCTCTGCTTGAAAAACACTGCAGTGGTCGGGGAGACGGAAAGAAAGTCCCAGTCCCAATTCTTGTGAGAAAACTCCAAAACCAACTCTATCGTCAAGTTTGGATCCGTCAGTGTAGAAATTGAGTTCCCCCCTTCTCCATGGCATTGGTGTTTGCCGCTCTCTTCTAGACGGAATATATATCTGGAAGTGCCTCTCGAAGTTGAGATTAGGTATAGAGTGATCAATGCGTTGGATAGAACTACTCCAGGTATGCGCAATAGTCGAGTGACCAATCTGCAGATCATGCCATAACGCCGCACATTTCAGCCTTAGTGCTGATATGGCGGCCACTTGTTTCCCTACCAGCTCTAATGTAGGTAGGTTGAGTATTGCTTATAAAGCTTTAGTGGGCGTGGTCCTTAAGGCACCAGAGATGCATAAAAAAGCCGTTCTTTGGACCTTGCTCAGAAGCTTCAAAT
The DNA here is from genome assembly GCA_920105625.2 of Clusia tigrina. Lineage (NCBI taxonomy): Eukaryota > Metazoa > Arthropoda > Insecta > Diptera > Clusiidae > Clusia > Clusia tigrina. The sequence continues at coordinate 157,207,428 of OV050031.1, forward strand.
AGCTTTTTTTCTGAGTGGCTGGCCACCATACCAGTATTCCATATAGCAATATGGGTCTGACCACCGAAATGTATAGCCAGTGCATAATGCGTGGGGACAGCCCCCACCTGATTCCGACCGCTTTTTTACATGTGTACAAAGCAATATTGGCCTTTCTGACTCTTTCTTCAATATTGGGTTTCCAGGTAAGTTTTCTATCTAGTAGTAGTCCCAAATATCTAACTGTCTCCTTCATCGGAATTTCCACACCTTTGTATGTTAGCGGGGAGACCTTAGGAGATCTATTTTTTTAGAAAAGAGGATTAATTCCATTTTATCAGGGTTTAACCCTAATCCCCTTCTTCCCGTCCAACCAGTAAGCGTTGCCATGCTGGAGCGCAAAATATCCATAAGAGTGTTTGGATATTTCCCTCTGATCACAATTGCCAAGTCATCAGCATAGACGACGACATGGCAACCCCCTCTCTCTAGGGCCAGCAGTAATGAATTTACCGCCAAATTCCAGAGCAGCGGGGAGAGGACTCCTCCCTGACGAGTGCCTCTGCAGACCTGTCTGCTTAAGGTGTGGGAACCTAAGCTGGCAGTTAACTTTCTGCTGACGAGTATCATCTCGACCATCGCTACCCTATTAGGATCGACGCTCAGAGCTTTTAACGCTTCCGTAATGGCGTTCGCATTTATGTTGTTGAAAGCGCCTTCTATGTCAATGAACGCCGCTAGTGCGAAATCTTTCTGCTGGATGGCTTTTTCCACTATACCAATAAGTACGTGTAACGCCGAGGAGATTCTACCAGTCGGTATAGCTTCCCGTAAGTGTGCATCCATCACTCTCTCCAGTGTTTTTAGGAGGAAAGACGTGAGAATGATTGGTCTGAAGTCTTTAGGATTTACATGAGAGGACCTGCCTGCCTTGGGTATGAAGGAAACCTTCGTTTCTCTCCATCTCAGCGGAATATAGCCCATGTTTAGACAGCTTCTAATTGCAGTCACAACCCAGGGCGTAATTATGTCCCGTGATTGTTGCAGTTCAGCTGGATAGATTCCATCCGGACCCGGAGATTTATATGGACCAAAGGTGTTAATGGCCCACTGAACTTTCTCGCCTGTAACTATAGCATTACCTATCTCAGACTGCCTGCCCCTAGGTGTCGGGTTATCACCCTCCACTGTGCTACTGCCTGGAAAATGCGTATCTACGAGAAGAGCCAAAGATTCCTTGCTCGATTCACTCCACACATCACCCTTTAAGGACCTTTAAGGTAGCCCAGGTTGTGTGGTGTCATCGCTAGGATTCTTCTTAGTCTAGCTGCTTCCGATGTTTCTTCCACATCCCTACAATAATTTTGCCAGGACTGTCGCTGCGCAGTTCTGGTTGCTTTCTTGTATATTTTTAGCTCAGTCTTGTAGGCTTCCCAGTCCGCGGGAAGACCCGAAATTTTAGCCCAGCTAAATAACCGCCTATTGTACTTCCGGAGAAGGTCTAGATCCATTGACCACCAAGGTGGTTTGTTCTTGCCTCTCAGTTTTACAACCGGGCACCCGGCTGTTCAGGCCGGGGTTACCTGATTGATCAGCTCGTCTAATTCCACAGGGTCTGTGGGATCAGACGGGGGATTTATTGGCAGCGAGACCCTGAGAGTTTTCCTATACTTCCCCAAGTCCGTTCTCCGTATTTTTCTAAAGGTCTTAACTGGAGCTACTGGGAAGTTCACTTCGTATTCTATATAGCGATGGTCATAGTAGGAAATTTCATTCGAAACTCTCCATCTTTTTATATTGTTAGCGAAGTTATCGAAGGTCAGGGTAATATCTAACACTTCCCTTCTATTTTGTGTTATAAACGTCGGTTCTGAGCCTAACACTAAGCTTATTCTCTATAATGAAGTCTAAAACTGACTCACCTCTTGCGTTAGTGTTCGAACTTCCCCACAATGTGCTGTGTGCGTTTACGTCACTGGAGACAACCAAGTTCCTTTTGGCTGCGGCTGCCTCCATGACCAATGTCCGAACCGCCTCCGGTGGAGCGTCCTTGTCAAGAGGCATATATGCGGAGGCTACCCAGAGACTACTATTTTGCAGCTAAAAGCTTGCCGCCACCGTATCGCCATTACTTAACTGTGGGGGCAAAAAGATGTTAATGTTATCCTTTGCTACTATACAAGCACGAGGCTTACCTGTGCTCTGAGCGGCTATCATCTTGAAGCCTCTCATCTTCAAACCGCAGATTTTGTTGTCGCATATCCACGGCTCTTGGATGAGGGCCACGTCCAAACCACCGGAACCCAGGCGGACCATCAAGTTCGCAGAGGCGAGTTTACAATGGTGGAGGTTGATTTGGATCAGCTTCATAAGAATTTGTCCTTCTAACCTCCGCATCCTCCTCTTCTTCGGTGTAGTCAAGAAGGTCGTCATCCTCAAAGAGCTGCCCGACCCCGGTCAGCTGCTCTGAGTTAGTCGACCTTTGGCTGCTGGACAACCCTTCTTCACCACCGCCAGACTCGCTAGCCTTGTCACCCTCTCTCTCCTCCGGTTCCAAAACTTGCTCGCGGCTGCGGTAGATCCGAACGGTCGCGTCAACGAACCCGAACCTGACTACCCCATTTATCTCTGCCAGTGGGGCAAGGGACTCTGCGTTGAGTATCAGCAACACCTGATTCCTACCTTCCACTGGCTCCTCGAGTTTCGCTACCTTCCAATTATGGGTTGGTAGCTCTCTGTTACACGATCTAAAGATCGCCTCTATTTTCTCCGGTTCAGCTGGCTTAGCCGGGATCCAGACCCGGGCTCTGGGTCTGCTGGGAACTTCTTCCCTGCAGACGGCCTCTAGTTTGGCTCCCGGCCAAATCTCGCCAACCTTGCTTACTGCGATCTTGTAAAGGTTGGCTGACCTGCTGTCATCGCATCGAGAGATTCCAGCCAAGAAAACCAATGTGATCATTCGTCCGTAAGCTAGATCCTCCGTGCTATGATTCTCTGGGCCAGCATTGAACGTATCCAGGTTACTAGGACCCGGACTACGCCATGCCGCCTAGCAGAGCCGCACATACTGTCGAAAGTAGCATTGTCAAACGCACCCTCTATGTCCTCAAAGATGCCTATTGCGTATTCTTTCCTGTCGATGGCTCGCTCTATCCTTCCAACAAGGTTTTGCAGAGCCGTCTCGCAGGATTTTCCGCTTTGATAGGCATGCTGAAATGGAGAGAGTGGATGCGTCTTCAGAGACTCCCTACGCATGCGAAGCTCCACCAGCCGTTCTAAACTTTTTAGCATGAACGAGGTCATACTAATAGATCTGAAGCTCTTGGGATTGGTGTAGTCGTCTCTTCCAACCTTAGGAATGAAGGCAACCCTCACCATCCTCCAAGAGCGTGGTACATAGGCCAGTGCGAGACATGCAGTGAAGATCTTCTTCAGTGCTGCCAACACTAACTCAATGCCTTCCTTCAACACAATCGGATATATGCCATCCAGTCCGGGCGATTTGAAGCTGTCAAAGGATTTGATAGCAAATCTAATGGCAGCCTCATTCGCCACAGTTCTGGCGACATACCAATCATGTCGAGAGGGTGTAGCTGCCCTGACAACAGTTCCAACTAAAGGTGGTTGTTGACGGGCTATGCTTACCTGATTTCCTGGAAAGTGTGACTCCAACAGCAAGCTGAGTGTCTCAGTTTGCCTCTCCGTATAGGAGCCATCAGGTTTCCTGAGCGACCCCAGCTTAGCGGTTTGGTCCTTTTTCAGGACTTTCACCAGTTTTGCCGTGTCACTCAGGGTTTCGATATCACTGCAGAAGTCTCTAAAAGAAGTCCTTTTCGAGTCCCGAATTAGTCGAGTCACGCCTCAGCACCTGAAGCTCTCGGTTCCACCATGGAACAGCAGTCCGGCTAAGAGGAGGTCTAGTTGGGCAGGCTAGCTCGAAGCTGTTTGTTAGAGCGGTGTTGAGATGTTCAACAGCCGCCTCAATGTTCTGCTCCTTAAGAAGTCTCAGTGGCGTCACGTGATTGCTACGCAGTGACTCCCTGAACTTTGGCCAGTCTGTTTTTCTTGGGTTTCTGGTGGGCAATGGCATCTGCGCCCGCTCGCCACACTGAAACTCAATGTATCTGTGGTCCGAGCACGAGTCTTCGGTGAGGACCCTCCAGTTGTTGATCGACCACCCCAGTCTTGGATTTGACAGGGTGACGTCAATTACCTCCTGCCTTCTCGTAGTCACAAAAGTAGGCTGCCTGCCTACATTGTGGATGTTCAGGCTGGAGGAGGCAATATACTCGAAAAGTCGAGAGCCCCGCTCATTCCACTTGCTGCTGCCCGAGATCGTATGCTGGGCATTAGCATCGCAGCAAAGAACCAGACCAAGACTGCGCCGCTCACAGAACCCTACGAGAGTAGCGACCTTCCCAGGTGGTGGCGCCTCCAAAGCATCGTAAGGAAAGTAAGCAGATGCAATCACAAACCTCGACCATCCGTGCCTACTCTTAAAACTAATCTCTGCCGCAACCAGATCCTGACAACAGAATGCGTCAAGGCAGGTCTCTGCGAGATAGGATGATATTATAAGACCGGCTGTAGGTCTAATCGAGTTTCTGTCATATAATATCGTGGCCCCTTTCAACAAGCCAAGGCCACAGAGGCGACCCCTAAAGACCCAGGGCTCTTGTACTGTTGTTATGTGGGGTGATGTGTGCAGCTGGGTGAGTCGTCTACTTAGGAGTACAGTAGCGGCTTTAGAATGCTGCAAGTTGATCTGCGTTACCGTCAAAGGACGATAGCTACGAGAATCGTCCGAGCCACTCATCTGTGAAAGACATGTAAGGTTACAGACATTCAACAACATAAATGCGAACGCCATTACGGAAGCGTTAAAAGCTCTGAGCGTCGATCCTAATAGGGTAGCGATGGTCGAGATGATACTCGTCAGCAGAAAGTTAACTGCCAGCTTAGGTTCCCACACCTTAAGCAGACAGGTCTGCAGAGGCACTCGTCAGGGAGGAGTCCTCTCCCCGCTGCTCTGGAATTTGGCGGTAAATTCATTACTGCTAGCCCTAGAGAGAGAGGGTTGCCATGTCGTCGTCTATGCTGATGACTTGGCAATTGTGATCAGAGGGAAATATCCAAACACTCTTATGGATATTTTGCGCTCCAGCATGGCAACGCTAACTGGTTGGACGGGAAGAAGGGGATTAGGGTTAAACCCTGATAAAATGGAATTAATCCTCTTTTCTAAGAAAAATAGATCTCCTAAGGTCTCCCCGCTAACATACAAAGGTGTGGAAATTCCGATGAAGGAGACAGTTAGATATTTTGGACTACTACTAGATAGAAAACTTACCTGGAAACCCAATATTGAAGAAAGAGTCAGAAAGGCCAATATTGCTTTGTACACATGTAAAAAAGCGGTCGGAATCAGGTAGGGGCTGTCCCCACGCATTATGCACTGGCTATACATTTCGGTGGTCAGACCCATATTGCTATATGGAATACTGGTATGGTGGCCAGCCACTCAGAAAAAAAGCTATTTGAAGCTTCTGAGCAAGGTCCAAAGAACGGCTTTTTTATGCATCTCTGGTGCCTTAAGGACGACGCCCACTAAAGCTTTATAAGCAATACTCAACCTACCTACATTAGAGCTGGTAGGGAAATAAGTGGCCGCCACATCAGCACTAAGGCTGAAATGTGCGGCGTTATGGCATGATCTGCAGATTGGTCACTCGACTATTGCGCATACCTGGAGTAGTTCTATCCAACACATTGATCACTCTATACCTAATCTCAACTTCGAGAGGCACTTCCAGATATATATTCCGTCTAGAAGAGAGCGGCAAACACCAATGCCATGGAGAAGGGGGGAACTCAATTTCTACACTGACGGATCCAAACTTGACGATAGAGTTGGTTTTGGAGTTTTCTCACAAGAATTGGGACTGGGACTTTCTTTCCGTCTCCCCGACCACTGCAGTGTTTTTCAAGCAGAGGTCCTAGACATAAAGGAGGTATTTCATGCATTGTTAAGTAAACTGCAGAATAGTCAGAATTCATATCTAACCCGTTTTTTATGCACAGGTAATTGTCTGAAATCTTTCTAGCGACAAAAAAGTCAACAAGATCAGGAGTTTTTTGTGGATGTGTTGGCCAATAAGTCGGTGTCCGAGTTGAGAATAAGCGGCATCCTGTCATTATACAATTCTCTACCTATTTTAGTGATAAGTCGCGAGCCCCAAAATGTGCTTCGCATTAGAAACCTATTTTTTATGTATATTAATTAGCTGAATATATATTGCTCACATTTAATCTGATTTCTTGGAGGGCTTTATACTGCAGTTAGTGTTAGGTTAATATCGTCATCTAACGTTATGGTATTTGGTTGAAATTCGGCTATACCTATACTGCATTCTTCATAGTATTTTATGTTGTTTCTTATTAGAATGCCATATAATTTGAATGTTGTTTGGGTAAAGAATGTTGTATATTTCAAAGTTTTTTTTTAATTTGGTATATGGTCGGTAGAAATCCTCTTAGCTGTACCCTCCACGCGGGTGCCGACCGGGCAATGGGCATCACGGGTTGCAGTGCTGTTGCGGGGTCTACCTGATTTGCAGCCATGCAAACAGGTGGTGCCTAGCCAAGATCAATATATGAAATCCCCCCTTCCCTCTTGGCGGAGAACTATATATGTTGTGCCCCAATAGGTGACGCAGGAGCTAGTATAAGATCATTGCTAAAAAGGTACCTGACGGCAGGTATAAAACGTTAGGGATAGAGGCTTCCCGAAACAAAAACTCACAATGGAGGTCAATGATGTAAAGAAGCGGGCTGGGATATCAGCCCAAACGTCGGTGGGAGAAGTGGCTACTACCACCGGCGGGCACAGTGAAGCTATAAGCTGTGTCGCCAGCGGCCACACTTCTGCTGTAAAGGGAGCAGTTTACAGCAGTCGCACAGCTACTACCAACACAACAACGACGTTCGCTCTGCGACGCACAGGGGCCATAGTCCAGGAAGACTCGGACCTCAAAAGCGTAGCAAGCGTAAACACAATCGACGAAGATGCGATACTTCACTCTCCGGCCAAACTCGAAGGTGTCAATTCTGATCGCAAGAAAGGGCCTAGAGCTAAGCCAAGTAAGGAGGGGATGAAAGCGAAAGCGCGATACAAGGCCGCGGTAAGAGTACACGACCGACTTAGCACCAAAAACGACCTGACTCAGCAAGAGAAGGAACGGTTGGTTTAGGCTAAGGAGGAAGTTGAAAAAGGACGGGCACATTTCTCAACTCTCCCATGGTGTGCCGCATCGGATCCCAAATTTGCGAATAGGTTAGAGGAGCAAATTGCTGAGAAAAGGCAACGCTCTACCGAAAGCGAAGGAAAGATGGCAACCAGGAAAAGGAAGTGCAATGATGGTGCTGTGAAGCCAAGCGTCAAGCACGATACAGATCGACCTACAATGTCCAAAGCAGCGACGGCGGCCAATGAGATTGCCAAGAAACACTTAATCGTGGCGCTCATAGAACGCAGTAATCCGCTGGGACAAATGACGCAAGAACGGTGGAAAGCGGTGGAGATGATGCTGCTTGAAATCCTATTCGCAAAAATGTACGCAGACCCCAGCGCACCTATGCCAGCATTTGACGGAGCAGGATGGTTTGGCGGCGTCAAAATCATTAAATGCAAAGACGATCCTTCTCTAAAGTGGGTAAAGGAAGCCGTAAAAACGCTTCAAGGCTTGTGGGAGGAGGCTTTGCTTGAAATTGTCGATCGCAGCTGCATTCCATCGGTATCGAAGGCGAAGCTGCTCCTACCGCGCCTGGTGAAAAGTGAGGATGCTCTGTTACTATTACAACAACAGAATCCGGACGTGCCGACGAGCGAATGGAAGGTGCTAAGTGTGGCTAAACCAGCGAATACTAAGGGAGGCCAAAATTACATCTTGCAGATCAATAAGATGGCAGAAGATATACTTAATCCACGGTTTGGGAAGATGGCGTGGGGAGTTGGTAGCGTGTACCTTCGCCTCAAAAAACGGAACCTGGGTGATGATAACCAAAACACGCTCGAGACTGGGGAGGTGGAAAAACATCTTGGCCTGGAAGAGGTCTTGAAAGCCTCTCTGAACTTCCGGGATGTGGAGAAGGGTGAGTTGGAGGAAACAACCAACACCGGGAGGGAGCCAGTGCCGCATGCTGAAGGCTCTTCAAATCAATCTCCACAAAAGTAAACTCGCTTCAGCTGAACTTCTCCTCAACATGGAGGAAGTCGGCTACGATGTGGTGTTGGTCCAGGAACCATGGATAGCCTCGGGATACATGGTTTCCGGCTTAAAATCATAAAAATATTATACCTATATCCCAAATGGGACAGATAAGGTAAGAACAGCGATACTGGTGAAGAAAAGTATAAATTCTTATATAAATCTTAATCTCTCCACAGACGATCTAACGGCTGTAAAAGGGGCAAGGATGAGCTACTACTCCTTGCGTTTTGCTACATGCCACACAAGGACGCGGCGCCGCCGAGTGAACTTCATAGGCTAGCGGAAGCAGCCAGCAAAAGGAAGCAGGCTCTGGTGGTGGGATCCGACGAAAACACGCACCACACGGTATGGGGAAGTGCCGGTATAAATGAAAGAGGTGAGTCACTACTCAACTTTATTCTCCAAAGTAGTCTAGAAGTAGCCAATAGGGGGGAGGAACCAACATACATTGGACCAACCTCGAAGAACGTACTAGACGTAACACTGTACACAAATAATTGTATTATGGTAGAAGACTGGAAAGTGCTTAGTGCACCATCACTTTCTCAACACAAATATATAAGTTTCTCTGTTACATTCTCGACTAAATATAAAAATTTAAACTTCAGGAATCCCAGAAACACGAACTCGGATTTGTACAGGAAGATACTAGAAAATAAACGAATGAGACCAAGAAGGTACAACTCGCACGTTGAACTTGAAAAAGGGGTTAATATACCCTTGGGGTATTCCTAGATATATCCGGAGCCTTCAATAACGTGACGAAGGATGCTATTTTGAATAGCATGGTAAAAAGTAATGTAGAACCCACTGTTTATCTGTGGATAAAGCAGCTTCTAGGTTGCAGAACGATAAGAGCGGAATGGAACGAAGCTAAGGTGACCAAACAGGCAGGCAGAGGTACCCCACACGGACGAGTGCTATCGCCGCTTCTGTGCTTACTTGTAGTAAACGAAATACTCAGGGAATCTGATAGGAAGGCACCTAAAGTAGTGGCATATGCAGATGACATAGCAATAGTAGTAACGGGAAAGTACCTAGATAATAATAATAATATAATCAACACCACTCTTAAAACAATCCATCAGTGGACGTCTCGAGCAGGCTTGGAGGTAAACGCGGATAAAACGGTCATGATACTCTTTACCAGAAAGTACAAGGTCCCCGCGTGGAACTTCCCGAAGCTAGGTTACAGTGAACTTACTCCCAAATACCACACAAAGTACATTGGAGTAATTTTGGACAATAAGCTTATGTGGAGGCGCAATGTTGAGGAAAGGGCGAAGAGGGCCAGTAACGCGCTATATGCATGTAAAAGAATGCTAGGCTTTACTTGGGGTGTTTCTCCCTCGCTGATGCACTGGTGCTACACCGCAATAGTTAGACCAATCTTACTGTATGGTGCTTTAGTGTGGTGGACTACAACAAAGAAGGCTACATACGAGTATATAATGACAATGCGAAGAGTCCAGCGCCTCGCTGCACTTTACATAACAGGCGCACTAAGAACTACTCCAACGACTGCTCTCGAAATAGTACTCAACATGCCGCCTATCGACCTTGTGGCGGAAAATCTTGCAGCGAAATCCGCAAGGAGACTGACGGCTACGGGAGAATTTACATACAGAACCTTCGGGCATAGGTCAATAGGCAGTAGGGGTTTGTGCAATACCGATTACATGACTCCACATTTTAATTGGGAAAGAGGGTATCGAACTACAATCGAAGAGGAGGGGAGGCGTAAGGGCATGACGGCCAGCTGAAAGACTTTTAACTTTTACACTGACGGCTCGAAAACGATGGATGCTGTGGGAGCGGGCATCTACTGCTCAGAGTTGGGAGTTAGGCAGCCTATAAAGCTGCCTGAACAGAGCAGTTTCTTTCAAGCGGAAGTCTTCGCTGTCAGGAAAGCCACAGAGCTAGCATACACCAAGACAGGAAATGATTGAAAAATAAATATATACGTGGACAGCCAGGCAGCAATAAAGGCGATTAACTCATATAGTATAAAATCCAAAAATGTCCTACAGAGCAGGGAAGCCACAGATAGGCTAGTCACAAATAGAAGACTGCATATCTATTGGGTACCTGGTCATAAGGGCATATAAGGGAATGAAATAGCAGATGAGATTGCAAAGAACGCTGTCTATTTACCACTTGAACAAGAAAACGACATACAGAAACCCCTTAAAGAACTATTCAATGAAAGGGACGGACACATGAGTAGGCAGGTGAAAGCAGTTTAAACACCTGAAAAATTGCAAAAGTTGGAGTAAGGAGGTTGGAGTAAGGGAAACTCTAGAACATCTCCTTTGTATATGTCCTTAGGAGTCCCACAATTTGGGAGATTGGAAGACATCTCAGGAATAGACCTGACAGCACTGCTTAAATTCGCAAAAAGCGTTGACATTCTACGAGATGTCTACTGGAAATCTGCATAAAGGTCAGACCCGATCTGGTATCGCTAGGGACCAATCGGTCTATGTGTGGCTTTAAGCCAGCCAGGTTAACTTAACCTAACCTATTTTGATATATGATTCTTTAGTAAAATGTGTCTCAGATATAAAACATACGTCGAGTTTTTCGGTCTCAAGAATTATTTCAAGCTCGATCAGGTGTTTAAGTAGACCGTTTGCGTTCCACTGTGTAATTTAAAAAAAAAATGTTCTTGTTAGCTTAGCCTGATGTAGGGTCTTTTCAAGTTTTTGCAACCTCTTTTCAACCACTATATTAAATTCATTTTGTTTCGTTAGTTTTTCTAGAATTTGTTGGAAAATGATTGCTTCTTCCGGATGTTTGTTTTCTTTTACTACTTGCGAGTATGTAGACCCATTTAATATTACATTGTTTATTTGGGCACTTGGTCTGCGAACAGAGTTTTTTGAATGGGTTTCTGCAGGTTTGCTTAATGAGCTTAGGGCATGAGAATCGCTCTTCTTTTTACCGGCTCTTTGGTCTCGTATTTTTAGTGGCTCTTTGGCAACAACGCATCCTCTGTAGCTAGTGGGGTGAGCCTCGCCACAATTGCACCACTTTGGTTGCTGTTGTTCAGGCTGGTTTCAATCGGCTGACTTGTACTTCCCTGTACATTTGACACATCTTGGGTGTTTGCCACAGTAGTTTTGGGTGTGTGCATACGACTGACATAATTTATATTTTGGGATGAGTTTTGATTGTTTCACAGCTTCAATGACAACAACGGAATGAAGTATAGGTTTTATTTCTTATATATTTTTTATATTTTCGGTTGCATCAAAGGTAAGTAAAAACATATTTATAGGTTCTTTCGTTTTCCATTTTAGCATGTTAACTAAGTTTATTGTTTTTAGCCCCAGTTTTGGAAGATCTGATATCATTTCTAATGAATCGTTCGTAAGATGTAGATTTTACTACCTTAATTTTGCTTATTTTCGTATGTGTACCATGAGATGTTTTTGCTACATAAAATTCTGGTTAAATTTCTGTAATCATCAGTATCAGATGTATTGATTTTGTATAGGTTATTATTAAGAAGTTTAATGAAGAACCCGCTACTTACTTCATTTTTCGCAATGCTAAAAATTTGTTGATATTCACATTCTCCTGATATCATTATTGGTGGAGGCCGTTTTTTTTTCTCCTGTCAATCCATTAGTACTTTTATTATGTTGTTGCTATTCTTGTTGTTGTTATTTATAGTAGAAGATTCCAGTATTTTAGGTGAATGCTCGGCTTTTCTTGCTGGGTCTTTTTTTTAGAATCCAGTCCTTTGACGGGCAAGTTCTTCTTCATCTGTGTCATGTTGTTCTGAATTTTTGTTTTGTTGGGCTAAATTGTGGGGATTAATAGATTTCAAATTTTGGTTGCCTGCTTTGATTGAAGCTAACTAATTTTTTAGCTCCATGCACATTTTTTCCATCATTTCTAATTTCTTAAATTAATAATATTATGGTTTCATAATCAATTAATTTATTTCGGATTATTTCTAGTTTATTAGATAGTTTACCGACTCCAGGTGGAGGCGTTCGGATATTTTCCATTTAATTCATTAAAATATAAATCTTAATGGAATAATAAAAGTTAATATATGATGGGTGACTTATCGCATACACTAACAACACTTAGTAATAGCTATGTCGCTGCAATAGATTGGATGTCACTGTCAGCAACACAGTAAGACAATTGCTGTTGTTTATGTTATTTTATTTGTTAATTTCTTTTGACAATCTTTCGACGAAAACCGGTAAGACTCTAAGACCAAAATGCCCGGAATAAAAAAAAAGCAGTGAAGAGCGATAGTTCTTTTCTTATGCTCAAGTCAAATGCGCGGAAACACAAGCTCCCACTGTGACTTGTTCTGCCGTTTATTTTTCAAAATCTGTAGCCCCATTTCTTCCTTCCACACTTCCTTAAACACGTTTCCTACTTCGGCTATTTCTCGCTTAGCCGTTCTCAATTCCCCTCATTTTCCATTTTCATTAGCGTCATCAATTCCAAACCTACTGTTCACGCCGGGACCCCTAATCCCGATGGCTACCACCCGGAGCGAGCGTGGCCATATTCTACCTGTCAATTCGGAGTATGGCATGCTGCGGAGAGAGTTCCCCGCAATCATGTCCCTCCGAATTGTGCGTAGATGTCGCGAGCAAACGTTCGTGCCAGTAGACAGCCATATTTAATATCTACGGCCGATCGGCCCTGTCAAGTGCCTACATGCGATTTTTCGCCACTTGACTCGGCCACTTCTGATTGCACCAGCGAGGGAGCCGCATCATCATCAACCGTCTCTTCAGCATCGTGGCCGTTGACACATCTCACATAAAAGTTCTCCCTAAATATTTCCAATAAGTTCGTCATTAAATCGTAACTAAAGAGGTTTGACTGGTAACTATTATTCCATATTGTGTAACGACCCTCTCTTTTTCGCTGGGTAATATAATAATAATATAATAATATTTTTTTATTGATTTAAATATATATATATATATATATATATATATATATATATATATATATATATATATATATATATATATATATATATATATATATATATATATATATATATATATATATATATATATATATATATATATATATATATATATATATATATATATATATATATATATATATATATATATATATATATATATATATATATATATATATATATATATATATATATATATATATATATATATATATATATATATATATATATATATATATATATATATATATATATATATATATATATATATATATATATATATATATATATATATATATATATATATATATATATATATATATATATATATATATATATATATATATATATATATATATATATATATATATATATATATATATATATATATATATATATATATATATATATATATATATATATATATATATTTATTTATTACAGCTATTAATTAATGAATATTATAGCTTGTATAATATATGTTTAGTTTAATTTTGTTACTTAATAAATGTTACAGCTAGTATCCTTAGCTTAATTAATATTACAGCTAGTATCCTTAGTTTAGTTAATATTACAGCTAGTATCCTAAGTTTAATTAATATTACAGCTAATATACAAGTCCTAGCTCTGTCTGAGCTAGTATACATGTCCCAGGAGAGTCGGTGAAAACCATAAACTCCTGGCTCTGTCTAAGTTAATATACAAGTCCCAGGGAGAGTCGGTGAAAACCATAAAGTCCTAGCTCTGTCTGAGTTAGTATACAAGTCCCACGTAGAGTCGGTGAAAACCATAAACTCCTGGCTCTATCTAAGTCAATATACAAGTCCCAGGGAGAGTCGGTGAAAACCATAAACTCCTGGCTCTGTCTGAGTTAGTATACAAGTCCCAGGTAGAGTTGGTGAAAACCATTAACTCCTGGCTCTGTCTAAGTTAATATATAATTATAATTAGTATTTAATTATACCTTTCATGCTGCTGATGTCGACGATGGTAGATCTATGTATATTCGTTGACTCTTGCTCCAGAAAAAGACCCCGAGTTCTTGATGGTGGCTGCCTTTATAAGCCAGCCGAAGAGTATAGCCTCTTGGAAGTGTTGTTGTATAGGAACCGTTAAATTTGAAAAACCGTGAAATTTAAAATAGTTGAAATTCTTTTTGTTCTTCAGCGCACCCGAAGCGACCGATCCATCACCGACTCTTGTCTGCTTCTCCTCTCACCCGTGTATTGTTTTCGTGGAAAAGCCGTTAAATTCAAAATAGCTGACACTCTTTGTCTTCTTCATCGCACCCGAAGCGACCGATCCATCGCCGACCACTTCTGTTTGAACCAGCGAGGGAGCTGCATCACCATCAACCATCTCTTCAGCATCGTGGCCGTTGACACATCTCATATAAAAGTTCTGCCTAAATATTGCCAATAAATTCGTCATTAAACCGTAACTAAAAAGTTTGACTGGTAACCATTATTCCATATTTCAAGTTGTAATTGAAAAAACTAGTGACAACAATTATAATAGATAATAAAAATATAGTGTTTTTTTATAACAATAAGGTTATGCATTTTTTGGTGCTTATACATCATCTCAACATCGTTCAACCGCTGCAGAAACAAATTGGTATTTCGAGCCGGATAGTACCGGTAAGTTCATTTATTTATAAATATATTTATTATTTTATATAAATACATACATACACACATGTATATATTCTTATTTTATTGATTTTGATTCTGTAAAATTGTTCGTGTGTATATTCACATGTGAACCGACTAGTACAGGACACATACAAAGAATTTCACATAACTAAAATTATCGTTTTTCCTGGTGCAAATTTAATTCGCTGTCAGCAGCACTGGTTCTGGCAGTATAAATGTGCAGTTATCAAATGACACGAACAACTGCACTATAGTTCATTTATTACATCTCTTTTGTGCCAATTTGCAGAGGTGGGTCATGCAATTTTTCGTTGGGGCCATCTATGACAACCCAGGTGTGGGAAACATTTTGTTTGCTTTGTGGGTTTTTATTTCAAGCAACTCTGCTCCTTTCTCTGAGTGGTTGTTCAATACGCTTGTTTGCGGTGGTGTGTAGGTGTCTTATCACCAAACCACCCTACAGCGGCTTCATTACCTTTCTCGATCAGGTAACTCGGGAGTATGCAGTACGCGTGTGCGCAGTGGGTGCAGGTGTCTTACCACCAGACCACTCGACAGCAACTCTGCTCCTTTCTCTGAGTGGTCGTTCTAAACGCTTGTTTGCGATCGTGTGTAGGTGTCTTGTCACCTGACCACCTTTGAAAGACTCAGCGCTCCTATCGATCTCAACGCTGATCGATCTCAGCGGTTGACGGTATTACGAACTCGCCTGGCCTTAGACCATCAAACCAGAATCGAATATCCTACTCCACTTCTCTAATTTCCTTGAACCTAGACTCAATTATCATAAATCATTGAGCTTCGATCCAGAACCACAAATTGTTGCAATGCTTATTCGATTCGTGCACGCGGAAGAGGCTCTTACCACTTTCGTAAGTGATTTCGAAAGCCATCGATTGGACAGTCACTCCGACAATTCGCTACACGATTTTATGGTAGAGCTCGACTCTCTGTGGGGTTTCGTCAAAAACACCCACGTGCAGGCGATGATTGAAGCTATCGGCAACGAAGATGGTGTTGCACTGAGGGAGCATCTCCGGCAGCATCTCCTCGAAATCTATGACACCTATCGGAGGAGCAAGATTAACATGTTGGAATGGCTCTCGTGCCTACAGAGTACGGCTTCATCTTTGGGGCAAACTTCCTCGGTGCAGCCGAATTCACCGCGCTCTCCCCAAATTCACAGCCACCAAGCGAGTGAAACAAGGGAGGTATGTATTATTGGTTATCAACCTGCTCACCGCACACCAATCTGCCCTAAATTTCAGGAATCCAGTGTCACAACCAGGTTGTGTTTGGTACGAGGGCACGGCCTGTGTATGAATTGTTTGACAGTGTGGCATAGACCGGCAAATTGCCCCAGTACTGACTTATGCTTCTCCTGTCGGGAGCAGCATCATGCGCGCGGCAGATAAAGCGGGGCCCAGTCAAAGTCAACTTTGTGGTCGACAGCCAAACCGATTGCAGCTCGGCACCGCCATGAATAACCTTAAAATGCGGGGCGTCACTTCTATGGCCCAGGATCTGATAGATTCGGGATCTGAAGGGTCTTTCATTTTAGGCCGCCTCCATGAGCGCCTTAAGCTGCCCGCGCGCATAATACATGCTCAGGTGTCTGGGATGCATATTGGGGTGACTCAAACCTTTACAAAGGTCTGCAAGTTGGCCATCGGATCGCAGTACGACGCGAATGTGCGGCTTCTGGTGTCAACCAAGGTACTGCCTACCCTGACCGGAGAATTGCCACCTCTTCAACTCAATAAGTGCGAAGACAAACAGCTGGGTACTATCCAGATGACTGACCCTGGCATTATTAATTCATCACAGGTCAATGTGTCATTGGGTGCGGATGCGTACCCACTGATCTTGCTTGCTGGGTTAAACTACAATGGTGTGGGCTCCCAAATCTCGCAAGAGATGATATTCGGCTGGCATCTTACAGGTCATCTACTCTTCAACCAAAATTCATCCGCCGCCGCAAAAATGCAATTTGCGAAAACCGGCTCCTACAACCACCGTCGCAATCGAAATGGGGACATTGCGAAGACTTTCACGAGACAACAACTCTCCCAAACTCATTCAGCAGGCGTAGATTCGTACCCCCAGACATCCCGCTGGGTTGCCTTGGATCGGTACCGAACCACTCAATCGAGTCAAATAGATATCTCCTATGCCAGACAAATAGGTTCGGTTCGACACGTTGCAATGAAGCAATATAAGTTCAATAAACCATGGCTGGGCAAACACCCAGAAAACAATCAACAATAGGGTGGCCCAAATGAGACCTAGTGATGTTAAACACGTGTAACTCTTGTAATAACGGGTTTTTTAAAATGATTTTTTTTAATATGTTAAATACATTTTATGGAAATTTAACGTGACTATGTGTGAAATATGACATCAGACAAATGACCACCATTTTGCTCGATACAGGCATTGGCTCTTTTTAGCGCATTTTGCATTACACGGCGTAATGTTTCTGGTTGCAGGCGCCGTATTTCGTCTCGAATATTCTGCTTGAGCTGTCCAAGTGTATGTGGTCTGTTAACATACACTTTGTCTTTTAAATATCCCCATAAAAAAAAATCGGGCGCAGTTAAATCTGGTGAACGAGGAGGCCAAGGGAAATCTGAATTTCTTGAAATTATGCGTTCACCAAAAATTTCACGCAGCATGTCAATAGTTTGCCTAGCAGCATGCGCAGTGGCTCCATCTTGTTGAAACCACAAATTAGGATGTTGCTCCACCATTAGCCGCAAAAAGTTGTCGATCATTGTTCTGTAAGAAGCCCCGGAGACCGTTTCTGGCGTTTGATCCTCATTCTCAAAGAAATATGGGCCGATGATTTTTGTGGCCATAACACCGCACCAAACAGTGCATCTGATTGGGTGTGACTGATGCTGATGTATTGCCCTTGGATTTTCGGAGCCCCACAACGGCGAAGTAAACTTGTAATCATGGAAAATGTGGGCGCTGATCTTACGTAAAAAAACGGCGATAATTTCGCTCGTCAGAACAATTTATCGTTGAGAAGAATAATAAAATTCGATAATTTTAATGCGTTGTTGTGGACTGTACGTATTCATTTTAAATTTCCAAGAGTTCAGTTATAATCTGCAAAAAGAAAAAATAAATGATGTTAAAAAATAAAAAAGTTATTTGTGTTTCACATCAGCTGGTCTTATTTGGGCCACCCTGTATATGACGAGGTGATAGTGGAATAAATGAAGCTCAACCACATGTTCGAAGTTTCGCCTCCGTCCGTATCCCCGGTGTCTCACTACTACCTACCGCACCACACGGTGACAAGCCGGAGAGCACCTCCACCAAGATCCGTGTGGTGTCAACGCGTCGCAACCGACCACGAACACCATCAGGTTTGAATGATGGGTTGCACACAGGGCCAGTGTTACAATCAGACCTGACCCGACTCATCATTCAGTGGCGTATGTTCAGGGACGTCCTCAACGGAGACATACAAAAAATGTACCGTCAAATCTTGGTGGACCCTACCCAGGCAGCGTACCAACGCATTCTCTTTCGAGAAATCCCGGCCGCTACCATAGCGGATTTCAAGCTAAGAACGGTCACCTTTGGGGTGAATTGTGCTCCTTATTTCACGATAAGGACTCTCTTACAACTGACAGACAGCATGCAATACAAGTATACATTGACTTGGGATGCGCTGGGCACTGCAATGTACATCGACGCCAAATTGTTTGGCACCCATTATGACTCCTCGGCAACCCGAATGCAGAACCAGCCGATGGGTTTCCCTGAACCGACATGGAACTCACTGAACAAATGGGCTAAAAGCTGTGAGCCCATTTTTTCCGAACTATCGCAGAGGCTTCTACTCCGGAAAGACTTCCTCAAACATGAGGAGTCTTGTACCCCTAGAACCGTAGGTTCTCGATGCGGCCATTATTGTGATATATTTTCTTTACGTTTGGGAACCAATTTCTAAGCACACCAACCAAAAGGTGTTGTATATTGCTATGCAACTTTTCGATTTACAAGGGGGTTAATTTCCACCGACCAGATCTTGATGCAACAAATGTGGTTTGACCAAATCAGTTGGGACGACCAACTGAATCCCGCTACTCTAATTAGATAGGCAGATTTCAATTTTCTATATCAGGCGATCTCCCAAATAAGCGTGCCACGCTGGGTCAGATTACCACCTGATAATCACACTGAATGTCAGGCTTTGTCACAAAGAAAGCATTACCTTAGCAGACTAATGGGGATTCGCAAAATTCGCGGATTTATTCTGAATCCCTGCAGCCAGCCCATCATGGGACTTCACCTTCGTCCCCCAACTGTGTCGCCTATGAGGGGAGTAAATAAAGCAGGAGATGGGTACCAGTACCACTCTCAGCTACAATTAGGGCTACTAATACGTAACTGGGAAAATTTTTGTTTTATTTCAGCTCATAGTAGAAACGGTCTTCTATTCCGGCCCAACAGTAATCTTCTGGAAAACTTCAGAGACTTGCTATCACCAGCTTCCAGTAACTTTTTGATGTGAGCCCGACTCACTGATCCACTTAAACCTGAGGAGACATCGGCGTTTCCATCCACCTGGAAGGTTAGGTTTGCAACGTTAAAGCAAGCGAAGCTGTGTGATCTGAGGGGGGTACGAGAAAAGAATCTCCTCCCTTACGAGAGGTGCCTGATGAGAGTCACGCCGGCATTTCAAGGACGTATTGGGAATATTCGCAACGTGAAGATGGTGTTCGATCCAGAAATCCAATGGCGTTATGGCTCTGGAGGATGAACCCCTCCTCTCTGGGGTGTAGACTAATTACGATTGGCTTCTTGTTGACAACCCTGTTTATTTTTTTCTTTCCTTCATTCCCATGATCTATCCTTTACTTCACCAAATAATTTTCTGTTTTCTTCCAATCCAGATCATTCCTCACTCCGACTCACCGAGAAAACAAACCAAAAGATACAGCCTCCACTGCACAGCTTGCGCTGCGGTAGGCAATCCAGTATCCAATTGACTACCCGGAATCATCACCTCCAAAACTACCGAAGTCAACCACTCGGCAGGTACAACCCCACCGCACCTAACCAACGTTGTGCTAGATGTGCCGCAACGAAGGCCATGGAATGGAAGGTGACTTTCTTGCTCTCCACCCCCGTGTGATCAGGTAATCATCTCGGGGTGAAGTTTTTTACCCTGCTGCGCCAGCAGCCCCCATGCGCCATCTGCAGAGAGGATCACAACACCACCCTCCACATGCGAACGGAATAGGAGAATGAGATTCGGGCGCATCCAAGGTGCCTCTTTTTGCAATACTGCAAGGGGGCGGCATGTTCACGCCGTGAACCTCTATTCCCGATGGCTACCCCCCGGTGAGAGCGTGGCTATATTCTGCCTGTCAATTCGGATTATGGCATACTGCGGAGAGAGTTCCCCGCACCATGTCCATCCGAATTTTGAGTAGATGGCGCGAGCAAACGTTCGTGCCGGTCGACAGCCATCTTTAAAATCTACGGCCGATCGGCCCTATCAAGTGCCTACATGCGATTCATTGCCACTTGACTCGGCCACATCTTTTGGAACCAGCGAGGGAGCCGCATCATCATCAACCGTCTCTTCAGCATCGTAGCCGTTGACACATCTCATATAAAAGTTCTGCCTAAATATTTCGTAATAAAAAGGTTTGACTGGTAACCAATATTCCATATTTCAAGTTGTAATTGAAAAGAAAAGTGACAACAACTATAATTGATAATAAAAATGTAGTGTTTTTCTCCAGCAATAAGGTTATGCATTTTTGGTGCTTATACACCATCATAACATCGTTCAACCGCTGCAGAAACACCTACCATACCGCATTCAGTATGACAGCTGACTTTTACCAGAGAATACAGTGAAACGTCTCTCGTTTTGTGCCATCCATGCCCAAAACTATAGTATTTTTGCTGATTTTCTTCAGAACCAATGATAAACAAACCAATCCAGATTCCCCACTAATGATAAACAATGCAGCAGGGAAAAATAGAAAATCGTGTTTAAGGTTGCCGTTCTTTAAAATGTAACTAGTATTCTTGCGACAAAAAGTACCAAAATCAGTGTGTGTAAATATTTTGCTTTTTGGAAATTTTGATCATTCCTAATAGTAGGAATTATACTCAATATATTGAAAGAATAAATTTATTAATACTTATTTAATAGTAAATTACTTATTTCAATACGGCTTGTCTATAACGCAGAGATGACAAGCGAATATCAATGTGCTAACGCGAAAATAGATTTAAATATTTACAAACGCTAAAATAACAATGCAACAACAACCACATCGCAGCCACCAGCTATGAGTTTGGGTCTCTCTAACTGAAGGCAGCAACACCGCCGGCCAATTAGAAACCACAGCAGCAAGATAGTTGACCAGCAGAATGCGAAGGTGTTCCATCTGGACCAGGACAGCAACGAACACAGACGAAACGGGCCAACGAAGATGGGACCACACAAAGGTTCACCCACAACAATAAGATGCAGTGACACCTGTGGCAACTTTCACTATATAAGCAGCGTTTCCCGGGAAGTATGGTCCTTGATCTGATCAGCAAAGCGACCACCACGACCTCAGTGTTTACTAAAGCACAATCGACTAAGGCGTGAACGAAAGTAACACGTACTAGACAGAACCAGGAGTTTATAGTATTCACCGACTCTCCTGTAGAGCAGCGCGATTACCGAACACAACAGCGAATACACAAATAGATCGTAGCGGAATAGTAGCTGTATATGAACCATTGTAATATTTAATAAGCAACGAAATAAATAAAGAAATGCATATATATGTCTACTACGCAATCTTATAGAAATTTCTGCAAGGGACCCTGGAACCAACAGAGTTTTACCCCAGCGAAATAAATTCGTTACATGTTAAATATAAATAAAGATTCCGCCTCACACTTATCAACTCTGCCCATATATTTATTATAATTGGCTATCACGACGACTGCGGGATGGAAACTCTTGCCTTTGTTATATGCCACCAACGAGTTGCAGATACCATGGCCAGGTTTTCAAAGTTAGTTGCTATCGTAACCATATTATTGTCATTCCAGCGGCAGATATAAACGTCATAGGATATTCTATAATCACTATATCCTCGTTCTTCCTGGTTGAACAAATTTATCTCCTTCAAGGGGAAAGTTTTCTGTGCGGTGCCCGGAACATGGCAGTTGCATAATAGCCAAGTTCCCTGAGATGTCTCAACAAAGCCAAAGATGTAATACATTTATCAAAATATATTTTTACTTCACTTGTAGCTGGCAACTTTGCTATCTGTCTTATCTATTGGGGAAAGACCTACGTCAACTCCGACCCCGAACTCTCTTTTATTAGAACTTTTGCCAGTGTACACAGTAAGAGCCACCATTTAATCAGATCTGGTACACAAGGCCCAATATTTAAAGCCAAATCTTTTTGGTTCCTCCGATAAATTGTTTAGCGTTTTTCCACAGTACGGGATCACACTTTCATCAACGCTGTAATTTGCATCCAGCCCATAATGTTTTGGAAAGATTCGCCTAGACTATCTAAAAGGGACGTAATTTATACAATCTGTTTTATAAAGATTCTATTACACCTTTGTTATTCAGATGTAGATGTTGAAGTTTAGATTTGAACCTGTTACATCTTATATTTTCTGCAAGTATTTTTGGAGCATCATTGTCCCTAGGGATTTATAGCATTTTGTTTGGCAACTTCACATAACCTGATAATAACATTGCACCCAAAATAGCATCAATTTCATCTATAGTTACCATCAAAGGTTACTTTTTCTGTGCCGTGTAAATATTCGTTCGTAGCTTGAAGAAATCCACAGGGCCCTTGCAATTTTGAGTTTCAGCTGGTGGTGGCTGAGAAGCATGTTCAACACAAGCAAACTTGGCTACCCGTTTTTTTGTACAAAGTATTCCGTTTCTTGTTAGCTGGCGGCTCATTTATATTTTTTGTAATTAGTGAAGAGGTACATTGTCGTCATCATCGCTTTCTTCGTTAGATGAAGCAACTCGCACAGTATGTGACGTTGAGGTTTGCATCATACTCCTCTTCAGACTTGTCGCTATCTTCATCCGTAGCCAAATCACCACGTTCACATAAATAAGGTTCTCTGAACTCTCGTCATCATCTTCACATTATAAAACCGCAAAAATTTAATGAGCTGCAAATTGCAAAAAGCACACAAACACCACACTTAAGAGCTCGCTATGCAAACGTGCGATATTTCGGAAAGCGCAAGAAGCACACACACCGTGAAGAAAAACTAGCAAATGTGTGACAAAATAAGCATTACATTTAATTAGCCATACATCATTACAATAAAAACCGCATATGTTTAATTAATTTTTATATACGAGTACATGCACACAAAAAAAAAATTATGCTTACCCTTCACTCAAAAAAGTTTTAGCCCGTCTCGCCATTTTTTGACAATGACAAATGGCAAGCAATTTATGACACTTAATCAAAAAAACACAGACTTAACAAATTAACAAACTTTTTTTAATTTTCGATCTAGATTAAAAGAACAACAAAAAATTATTTTTATACCAAAAAAAATGGTGAATAACTGTTGTCCGATTTATCGAACGGTTGTTGCGATCGTATTTTTTTGCTGCCACCGTCTGTATTTTTGTTTGTTTTTGTTTTGCTTCTCCCCTTCTGTTTCTTGTTTCCATCTGTCCGCTGTTCTGGTGAATGCGGCCCAAGGTGAATTTACTTACATGGTGGCTGCAAGAACAAATTTTTTTTGAATCAATTTTCCCTCAATAGTTGTCAAAATTTTTGTAAAAATACGATCAAAACAAATATGCAAACAATTGGAAATAGAGTTTTGATTTGAGTGAAAAAGTTTTTTAATTGTTTGTTTTGTAAAGTTTAAACATTATGAAGAAATTATGAGTCTATTTAACTATTAAATATATTTTATATAAATTGTGCACCACTTTAAACAGCTCTTATGCATTTCTCCATTCACCTCAATTTCGTTTATCTGAAATAGAATTTAATCGCACATTGCTTATGTTTGACAATTCCGGAGGTTAGAAATTCACCTTGCAGCCACCTGTAAGTAAATTCACCTTGATTCGGGCAGTCAAGGCATAGTGACAGTTCTGAGGTAGAGATGGCGCTGCCTCAGATTATTTAAAATTTTAAAGTGAGTTGATTGACCAGCTTGACCGCTCAAACGGTTAATTGTAGAATAGCGGAGGATTCCAAAAAATGGAAGAAAAAACGGAGATTGAGGAGAGTGGGGAAGAAGAGATAAGGCGGTGGTAGGGAAGAAAAACGGTCTTGTCTTGGCAATCCATGGTGTTGTGAACAGAAAAAAGAGAGTTTTTTTAATTTGAAAACTGGTGGCTGGAACTTTTGTGATAGCTGTTTACGGGCTTTGGTGATGAAATTTGCTTAGGTAACTGGATAAAAAGAAAGGGAAAAGGAAGCTGCCTCCCGCCTCATCAGAAAAAAATAGGTACTAAAAAAATATTTGTAAGTATATGTTATTTATTTAAGAAAATATAATGTGTAGAGTAAATATATAAAAATATAGCCTAAGTCGGAGGCGCTGGGGCGGGCTCGCTTGACGTCGAGGAGGAGGATGCACGGCTGGACAAATCAATGGTGAGTTGGATGCCTCTTCTATTCTTTTAGTGTTGCCCTAACCGATGCAGTGTGGCGGGCTAAGAACCACGACCGTTGCTGTGAGCTAGTCGTGGCCACCACACTGTACCATGACAAGGGGTATAAGCAGCACGGTATGCTATAATGGGTAATTGGATAGTAATACTTAATTTACTTGCGCTTACTCAAACGCATTGCTTCAATTTAGTAAAATATTTCCGAATTTATCCAAAAATAATCTTTTGTGCTCTTATTAACATACCTGTACTTCATAAGCACAAAAGTACCTTAAAAATAGCCCATGACTTTAAACGGCATGTGATAGTTAATATTAAACTAGCAAACAATTTATTACAAATTATTGTTTGTTAATATTTTCTACTATTTATGTGAATAAAACAAAATCATAATTAATTATGGTGTAGAATTTAATAATAATAATTTATGAAATTTCTATATATAAAAAAATAGTTATATATAATTGTAAAGAACACATGAGTATTTCTGTACCTGATATAAAAAAAAATCATGTTTGAATTAATATTTATACAAAAATAAATAAAATAAAGTCAAGTAAATGAGACCCTTTTATGCAAATTAAGAAGAAACTATGGAAAAAAGTTATTTGATTATATTAATAAATAAGGACGTGTAATTTAAACCTTAATTATCAAAATTACGTTTTAGGTCCTAAAAGTTTTATTGATAGGGAACTCCTTTTTACCGTTCATAAGGCGGTAAACTAACGTGTACGTGTTTTTTTAAGCGTTTGAACAATTTGTCGTTTAAGTGTCGGCTCTCTGTTTTCGCTGCTTTTACTCTCAGCTGTTCAGCTGCCCATATCAGAGAAGACAGAGAAAGGAAAGTATTTTTCTCTGCCAGCGTCCGAGCGGACACACCACGATTTTGAGTGGATTCAACACGATTTTGAGTGGATTCTCCTCAACTTTGAGTGGATTCACCATTTTGTGATTTATGCCCAACTTCACTTTTGATATTTGGGAATCGTTATAATTTGAAAATTGTTTTGGCGCATTTCAGTGAAAAAAATAAAAAAGTTATATAAGTGAATAAATACTGTAATTACAGCCTCGTTTGACTGTAGTGATAGTATTCCTTATTGACGTCTCATACAGGCACTTGAACCAATATGAGACTAGGAATAATAATTTGATTGTTCAAGCACTTGAACCTGAACAATCCGTCGCTGAAAATAAAAAGACTCAGTTTTCTTGTTGCTAAAGAATCAAAGAGTGATTTGTTTATTGACATTCATCGTCTTAAATAATAACTTATTGCTAACATCATCAATAATAATTAATATGTACTAAAAATAAATATCAGCAGAATATAACAGCAGCGCATAGCAGCATGTGCAAGTTCAATGAACATACGTTTCAATGCCACCCAAATGCTTATGTTGCATTTTTGGGAATGCACCTAATTCTTGTGCAAGTGTCAATTGAGCCGCAATGCTACTGCACGCGCAGACTGCATATTCCTTGTTGTTGTTGTGGGTACAAACGTACGGATACATACAAATATACAGTTGAAGGTTGTGCGATTGATATTTATATGAATTCGTACATTCTCCCGCATGTTGACTGCGTCAACAACCTTAAAAAGTTGTATCAAATTTTGTTTCGTCTTCTGGTTATTGCATCCTATTCCGCGGTAATGGCTGGGGTAGAGTGACATCATATTTATGCTTTTTTAATTGGATCTTCCAGATTGAATACATAATTACACCAACCGATAGGGTAAGCGCTAAATACCCGACTGCAGAAAGGTGAACATCCATTGTTTGGACTTTGGACGGTAACTCCCAAACTCTTTCTGATAATTGGCCTTGAATGGTGCTGAGATTGGATAATTGCATGTTGTAGTGTTCAATATTATTCGTGTAGTGTGATCGGTGCTGGCCTCGATCCATTTTGAGAATGTCAGTAGCATTGGCCAAACTGACATATGAGGTTTGTACTGAGCTTGAGAGAGTTTTATAGCCGTGAATTGTGATAAAACTGTGTTTCAAAACACAAGATGGTTGTAGCTTCAGAATTCCCGATCCTTCTAATTCTAATTGCAAAGTTTCACCATCACATACAGCACTCAAGCGAGTGGCAAACTTCAAGGCGTAGATCCACTCGTTCTTATGATCCATTTGAATCCAGGTTGAATTGTCTTGAATTTCATGGTGGATGCAATCCCGTTGAGTATCATTGGCAAACAGTTTAACTTCACATGAACATACTTCAGACCCTCTGTTGTGTATCAATTGGGTGTTGGCGCATAAGTATGTATATGGCTTCATCACTGTACAAGCCTCCAAATCAGCTAAACTCATGACAACGTATTGATCTCTGTGCGCGTTTATGGCTAGAAATCTGTTGCAAGATTCTATTGTAGTCATTGTGCCATTTATTATGTTAGGAATTGGTACCATCCGATAGAGTTCGAATCTTTCCTCTGCAATTAATGGCAATGAGATTCTAAAGATGGCATGCTTCTTTGTTAAACCGCCTTCTACCTTCATTAATTTGTACAGTTGCAGTGAGTCCTCTTGATTCACTGGTATTTGGAGGGATGTTGAAAGATGAGTTTTTATCTTGAGAATTTCTTCTTGTAGTTGAGTTGGTGATAGCAATAATGGGCTGATTTTGTTATGGTGTGTATCTGTCATAACATTCAATATTGATGATTGGATTCTTTGCAAGTGAGATGTATCATAATGAGTTGGAGGGTCAGAGTGATGAAATAATGAGTCAGCTTGGCTTGAAACTTTTCTCCTTCAATGTGATTTAAGGTTTTCATTATGTCATTGATTTGGTTGTCAAGATTATCGAATTTTCGTTTGACTTCTATTTGATCTTGTTTGATCACGTTGATAGTAGAATCAATCACTGATGTTTGGTTTTTGAGCAGGACATCATTTTCTTTCACTTGCTGAATAGTTTTTGACATTGATTCTGCATATTCTGAGTCCAAAACACCAAACAATGAGTTTGAAATATTTCCCACTATATCCACAGCACCTCTTTTAGATCGATGGGGAAACAATATCTTGTTATCCATTTGTAATTCAGCTTCAACATGCTCGAAGTTCACAAAAGTATCATGACAAGTAAATGGTGGCAGCTTCTGACATAACTGTCGTAATCTACTGATGCCGTTGGATAAAGTCGTAAGTTCTGCCCAGTATGACTCTAGTTCGTAGTACACTACAAGTTTCCATTCTGACCTCTCGAAATGTGCTGAACCTATTCCTTCGAAGTAAATACCCAATTCCGTGTTGAATTTGGTGTTAGCAATCTGCGAAAATCTTATTGGACCTCCCATGACAATTGGTATGATGAGTAATCCCAGCAGTACTGTTGTGAATCCCGTATGTCTTGTTTTTATTCGTTTTGTTGGTATTTCTACTTTTTCATCTTGATTCTCATATTTTGTTTTGTTTTCCCTTCATCTGAATATATTGATGTAGTCAGTTCCGTAAGCTTGTTTTTGGCGCCAACGAAATTTGTCACGTTGTCACAATATAAGTTTTGACAATTTCCGCGTCGGCCAATGAAACGTTTCAGAGCGCCAATGAAACGTTTCAGAGTGCCAATAAATGCTTCTGTCGTAAGATCGCTTACAAGTTCTAAATGGACAGCTTTAGTAGCAAAACAGCAGAAAACGGATATGTAAGCCTTGTTTGGTCTTTTCCCTCTAATTTTGTAATGCACCCAGAATGGTCTACAGTAGTCTACTCCAGAGTTAATGAATGGGCGTGCTGGTGTAACTCGTGTTGCTGGCAGGTTTCCCATTAATTGGTTCAGCAACTGAGGCCTTGCCCTGGTGCATCGTATGCTTTGCTGTACTGTTGATCTGGCCGATGATTTGCCTTTTATGGGCCAGTACCTTTGCCTTATTATGGCCAGCAAGGCTTGAGGTCCACAGTGTTTATTCTCGATGTGAGTCATCTCAAATCGTAGATGTGAGTCAAATAGTAGTTTTGCTAAGGGATCATTATACGGAATGAGCATTTGATGTTTTGCTTCATAAGGTACCAGTGATGCTTCCAATCGTCCTCCAATTCGCAAAATGTTTGCGTCATCCAAAAATGGTGATAGGCTCTTCAATGTACTCGTCTTCTTGAGATCCTTGTGTTTCTTGAGGTATATGATGTCGTCATTGAAATCAGATCTTTGCATAGCTTGAACAATGATTCTTAATGCATGATCTAATTCGATGGGAGTCAGCGCTATATCAGTTTTTCGTACGTCCTTGCTACATCTAGTGTTGCTTATGAAACGACAAATGTATCCTAAGATGCGTTGAAGAGTCCTGAAAGAGTTTCGGTGGTTGATTGTATACACCAGTTCTTCAGAGTCAATTGCTACCAAGGATGCTGGATTCGTTCGTTTTCTCTCGATGTTATTGGGAATGGCTAGCTGTGGAGCAAACTTGGGAAGTCATGCTGATTCTTTCCCATGTAGAAAAAATGGCCCGTAAAGCCACAGGTCACATCTTGCAAATTCTCTTGGTGATAATCCTCGTGAGACAACGTCAGCTGGGTTATCCTTGGAGCTAACATGACGCCACTGTTCTGCTAATGTCAAACCTTGAATAGTAGCTACCCTGTTGGCTACAAATGTTTGAAATGATGAGGAGGCTGAATTAATCCAAGACAGAACTATTTGTGAGTCTGTCCACAAAAAGGTGCGACAATCCTTTAACCGTAAATCATCTTTTACCCTAGCTGCCAACTGTGAGCCTAGTACTGCTGCGCATAGTTCCAAGCGAGGCAATGTTTGTAGCTTAAGTGGAGCTGCTCGTGATTTGGCACATAACAACCTCACTACTACTCTTCCTTCTTTGAAGATAGATCTGATATAAATTGCTGCTCCGAAGGCTTTTTCTGATGCATCGGAGAAGACGTGAAGTTGAATTGATGTTGGGATCTCACTTCTATGAATGTGTCGTGAGAATTTAAAGTTGTCCAATTCTTGCAATGCGCTTCGAAAACGCTCCCATCTTGTATGTAATTCTGCTGGTAGAGCTTCATCCCAACTAATTTTTAATTGCCATAATGCTTGTATAAGGTTTTTGCTGTAATTACAACTGGAGCTAGAATGCCAAGAGGATCAAATAATCTCGCTACGTCTGAGGTTACAGACCGCTTGGTAATTCGTTTAACGGGGTTGAGATTCACCTTTACACAGAATTGGTCAGTCTTTGGCAGCCATGTCAGGCCCAGGGTTTTTATTGAATCATTCTTGTCGTTAGTAAAATCCAAATTAACTTCCTGGTCACCTAGTGGAATGTTCTGCAGGAGTTTAGGGTTATTTGGACACCATTTGCGTAGATTGAATCCATACCCATTCAACATAGTGATGAGTTGCCGTTGAGTTTCCATGGCGGTAATCAGACTGTCTGATCCACCAAGACCATCGTCGACATTAAAGTTATCCTGAAGCATCTGAGCACCTAGTGGATACCGGATGGCGTTTTCTGATGACATTTGTTTGACACATCTTGTGGCGAGGTATGGTGCCGATCTTGTCCCATATGTGACAGTGTTAAGTTCGTAACACTTCAGTGGTTTCTAAGGGTCGCTCCTCCATATGATCAATTGATAATGGCGATCTTCAGAGTGGACCAGTATCTGCCGATACATTTTTCCAAAGTCGGTGGTGAATACAAATTTCGGTAGACGGAAACGTAGCAGGATTGAAAATAGTTCGGATTGTATGGTTGGACCTATGTGCATTATGTCATTGAGTGAGACTCCCGATGACGTTTTTGAAGATGCGTCAAATACCACCCTCAGTTTTGTTGTGCTGCTTTCAGGTTTAAGTACACAGTGGTGTGGGATGAAGTAATTAGGTGAGAGTATTTCATTGATGTTGATCTCCCTCATGTGGCCCAAGGCTTCATAATTTTCCATAAACTCGATATATTGTTCACGAACGGCATTGTATTTAGATAATCGATGTTCAAGCGCCAGGAATCTGTTGATTGCTATATCCCTTGAACTACCTAAAACAGCTGCATTCTCTACGAATGGTAATTTTACAATAAAACGCCCATCATTGTTTCTAGTTGTATTTTGTATAAATACAAAGTCTTTCTGTTGGGGATAAAATTGATTCAGCTAGTTGGACTCCGTCAAGTTTCCATAGCCGTTCAATAAGTTGGTTTGTATCATCATCATCCTCACTGCAAATACCGCAAGTTGCTGACGCCATCTGAAGTTCTCCTATCCTTCCTGATAGTATCCAGCCAAACACTGTGTTTTGTAGTGTTGGAAGTTCGATTGCTAATCGTATCTGTCCAATTGACAATACTTGGTGATAGAATTCCGCTCCTAATAAAACATCGATTTTGTCAGAACGGTTGAATACTGGATCCGCTAAAGTGATTGTTGCACAGAAACACTTTTCTATTGTTATTTAAAATTAAACACACTTTATTTAATTTTAATTTAACTCAGTTTGGTCCTTTCTTTATTATGTGGCTCTGTGGCTCTTTTCTGTTCACAATTTTCTTCTGTCCATTATAAACAATTCTAAACTTATGGTTCTTTTAACAATCACTTCTTTCTCTGTGATATGTTTCTCAACTCAATAACAACTGAACTCAAACTGTAAATCATCGGACCACTAAAAAATTGACAAAGATCAGACAGTTATTCTAAGCAGCGAAAGCAAAGGGAATAACAATAACAATGCAGCGGCTGAATAGAACATTGGAAGTAAATAACTTCAAATCGCGCTGTTGTTGCTATTCTTCTTTGCATCGAAGATGTAAACATCTAACGACAATGACTACATAATGGTCAAACGGAACCATATTATGTATGTATGTATGTTGGTGCTGCTGTGACAATTATAGAAAAACAATATTAGGGTGGCCCGGAATACAAGTTTAAAAATAATTAATATTATATAAAATAAAAATTTATAAAATAAATGATGGAGGGCGATCTTATCCGACATTCTCCCCCTCCTTTTCAAACATCATCTGGAGAAGGTAAGGGAGCCACCTTGTGTATGGGACGACGAAACAAACCACTTTTTGTTTTCAACTCGACTACTCGGACTCGTCCATCAGGGCCGGATATAGGTTTCAGTACTCGAGCCAATAGCCATTGTTGTGGTGGGGTGTTGTCCTCATGGATAATGACTAGTTGGCCTTCTTTAATGTTTGGCTGTGCGTTTAGCCACTTTGTGCGTTGCTGAAGCGACAATAGATAATCTCGGGACCACAATTCCCAAAACTGTTGCTTTAAAAACGCAATACGCTGCCAACGGGTGAGCGACGATTGTTTCGTGACATCAAAGATTTCGTCTGGAATTGCGATTAACGAAGAACCAATAAGCAAATGACCTGGAGTAAGCGCCTCGCCGTCATTTGGGTCGTCTGACATCGGTGCGATAGGGCGAGAATTTAAAATTGATTCTACCTCTGTTACGAGGGTCTGCAACTCTTCGAACGTCAGACATGCTTGGCCGATGTTTTTCAGGAGCAACGTTTTGGTAGATTTAACTGCTGCCTCCCACAGTCCACCAAAGTGGGGGGCACGAGGGGGTATAAAACAAAATTCAAATCCGTTTTGGCTGGATAACGTTTTCATTTCGTGGACAACTTCATCGCGAAAAAGTGTGGCTTTGAGCTCTGCCAATTTATTGTGAGCCCCAACAAAATTCGTAGCATTGTCGCAATATAGCTTTTGGGGTATGCCACGTCGTGCCACGAAACGCTTGAGACATAAAATAAAGTTGTTTGTTGACAAGTCGGAAACGAGCTCCAAGTGTGTTGCTTTTGAGCTAAAGCAAACAAACACAGCGATGTAAGTCTTGTATGGCACTTTACCCCGAATACGATACGATGTTGAAAATGGTCCACAAAAATCGACACCAGTTATTAAAAATGGGCGTTCAGCTCGAAGACGATCAGCTGGCAAATTTCCCATAATTTGCTCCATCAATTTGGGCCTGTAGCGGAAACAGTGTACGCATTGTCGGACCACATTCCGAACCACGTTTCTAGCGTTGACTATCCATATCTTTTGCCTCACGATGCCCAGTAAAACCTTCGGACCTGCGTGCAAATGTTTGCGATGCAAATGTTCAATGTACAACTTGACAAACCGATGGTTTTTGGGCAACAAAGCAGGAAAACGAGCGTCGTATGGTATAGGTGCGTTGGAGAGTCGACCACCAACTCTTATTAAAATTACAAAGCCATGGCCGACTTCAGTTTTATGCAAGAATGGCGTTAATTTTTGCAGCGATGGGTGAACTAATTTCCCCTTCTCAAGTGCGGTGATGTCATCTTTAAAAGTGGCTTGTTGTATATGGGTCACAATTCGCCAAAATATTTGATCCATTTCACAGAGATAATCTCCATTAAGATATAAGCAATTATTCGAACAATTTTAAAATATGATGAATGCTTATCAATTATCTCCTCTGTGATTGATGGTGTGACGTCAGAACACTTGAAGGCTGCAGACTTTCTACACTCGATTGGATCCACGGATGTTGCTTCTTCCATTTTAGGCCATTTAGAGGGATTCTCTTGCAGAAAAGCTGGACCACTGAACCATATCGTATTGGGCAACTCTTCAGCGCTACAACCACGAGAGACGATATCAGCCGGGTTACTTTTTGAAGGAACGTGTCTCCAAACGACATCTCTTGTTTGTTCTTGCAGCTCTGAGACACGATTGGCGACGAAACATTGTAGTGTTGATGAATGCAATTTTAGCCATTGCAAAACTATTTTGGAGTCAGTCCAAAAATAGGTCGATGATACAAATTTTTCAATTTTAGGTTTAATTTTGTGCCACGTTTTGCTTAATAAGACGGCAGCACATAATTCAAGACGAGGCAACGACTGGGCTTTTATTGGAGCGACCTTTGACTTGGCGATTAGCAGAGTTGTTTTGTACGTACCTTGGTCGCTAACTCGATAATAAAGACAACAACCATATGCCCGTTGAGAGGCGTCAGCGAATCCATGGATTTCTCCTTGCACGTCGAGGAATGTCAATACATATCGAGGCACTTGAATATGTTTAACCAATTTTAGGTCTTTTTGTATATGCAACCAAAGATTTTTAAGCTGACCAGTTATAACATCATCCCAGGCAAAATTCTGGACCCATGTTTCCTGCAGTAGAATTTTGCAGCGAATTACCACAGGACTTAAAATTCCGAGCAAATCGTAGATTTTGGAAACAACGGATAACATGGACCTCTTTGTAGGCACAGAGACTTCGGGCAACTCGAATCTGAAGCAAAACATATCAACCTTAGGCTTCCAAGACATACCTAAGGCTTTGGTGACGTCATCTTCAGCTATATTAATGATGATGTCATCGTCGTGAGCCTTCGAAATTGCGCTGCAGTTACTATTCCATTTAGCTAGCTCGAGCCCATGCAAACGCAGAATGTGGACTAATTCAGCTCTTTTAGTGAGTAGGGTGTCGACATCGTTCGCGCCAGTGAGTACGTCGTCTACGTAGAGGTCTTCGCGAAGAACCTTTGAGACAAAAGGGAAGGAGCCACCATATTTTTCTGCAATGACAAACAAACTTCGAATTGCTAAAAATGGGGCAGACGACAAACCATATGTGACAGTGTTGAGTTGAAACACTTTTATTTCTTCCTCCTTGCGGCTTTTCCATAATATGAGTTGGTACCTTCGATCTCTTTCGTCGATACGAAACTGGCGATACATTTTCGAAATATCAGCGGTGAGAGCGTATTTATTTAATCGAAACGAAAAAAGTGTGGTGATAAGGTCCTGCTGTATTGTAGGGCCGACCATAAGTATATCATTCAACGAATGATTCGACGAAGTTTGAGCCGACGCATCAAAGACCATTCGTATTTTTGTTGTGGTGCTTTGTGGCCTGAGAACACAATGGTGAGGTATGACGTAATTCGGACTACGTAGCGAGCTGTGATAAGGCGACATGTGTCCCAATGACAAGTATTCCTCCATGAACTCCACATACATAGATTTTAAGACCGAATCACGTTCTAAGCATCTTTCGAGCGATAAAAAACGCTTTCGAGCTATTTCGAATGAGTCTCCTAATATATTAGGCGATTTGTTAAACGGTACACGTAGTTGAATTCTATTGGCCTGATCAATGCAAACGTTTTCTACAAAGTGCCGTTCACACGATTCTTCTTCAAGTGAATATTTTGATGGGGAAGTTATATATTCCTCCACTTCCCAGAATTTATTTAACATTGACTCAAGGTTGCAAGTTGAAGTGCTTGTTGCGAGATTACAGGTGGGCAACGACGATTTCAAAGTTGAAGCAAAAGTGCCACCGACAACCCAACCAAACTCTGTATTGGTGAGACAAGGCATATTACTCCCCAGCGAAATACGACCATCGAGCAACAAGTCGAAAAATATTTCGGTGCTAATAAGCAGATCTACATGCTGCGGCTTATAGAACATAGGGTCTGCAAGTTCTACGGAACTGGGTATCTGCCAATGTGACGTCTGAATGTACTCACCAGGTTGTCGAGCAGCTATAGACTTCGTAACAGCAAAACTTGAGGACCACTGGAACGAGGTTACACGGGATTTGATCGTAGCAGCGACACATGACCTTATCTTGGTTCGAACTTCACCAATTCCGGATACTTCTTGGTTGTATGGCTTTAACTTCAGCTGGAGTCTTTTAGCCGTTTCTTCTGCAATGAAATTTATCTCGGAACACGAATCAAGAAGAGCTCTTACCGGCTGAAATGTGCCACAGCTGTCCAATATAGGCACTACTGCGGTTGGGATGATCGCTCGCTTAAATGATCGTACTACCAACGATACTGGGTTATGGTTGGTTGAGGTAAGTTGAGTCGGAGCCTGTTGAGACGTTGATGGGCCAGCTTGTTCAGGATCACTAAATTTATGTAATAACGTATGATGCGATGACTGACAAATTCTACAACGAGATTTGGATGAGCACTTCGATACTAAATGCCCCTTGCGAAGACAGTTTATGCAATGTCCGCTACGCTTTACAAAGTTAAAGCGTTCTAAAACAACGAGAGACGAAAACGATGAACAAGTTGATATATTGTGCTCGGATGAGTTACAATAACCACAATTCGAATTTGAATTCACAAATGTATGGGAGGGCCGACTAGAACCTGATTTTGGTTTCGCAATCTTCTGGTTTTCAATTCCATTTATCTTTCTTTCATGGCTCTCAAGAAATTGACATCGATGGCTTAAAGTGTCGTAACAGGTGTCCCAAGATGGCAGCATTTTAAATTCCTGCTTCTCATCATAATTTTCCTTCGTATCAGCGTCCACTTTAGATAACACCATGTGAACCAAAATGGCGTTCATGATGTCCATTTCTGAGCCGAGCGACAACAACGAGCCACGAATAGCAGCTACAGTGTCAATAATATTCCTTAACGAACCACTATCACCTTTGGGCATCGAAGTAATATTGAAAAGAGCGTTGATGTGTTCCAAGAAAATCAGCACCTTATTGTTGTACCTCTCTTCTAACCGCGTTAGCGCCTTCGGATAATTTTCTTCCGTTACGGTGTACGGCTCCACCACTGCTAACGCTGGACCCGAGAGACAACTCAGCAAATAGTTAAATTTATCAACAGCAGTAATTGATAAATTCTCATGGACCATGTTGTTGAAAGTTGAGATAAACCTTGTATAATCCGCGTACTTTCCATCAAATCGAGGCAACTTTAACGAGGGTAGACGATTGGGATTTGAGCCGCCAGCTATTGAAGCGTTGAAAAAACTGTGGTCCATCGATGTAGAGCCACGATTTTTATTCAGCAAAATCATTATTTTAGCTTTAGCTGCAATAAAAATGTCCTCCAACTCACTTCTCGAATTATCGGTGGAACTATGTTTTTCAATCTGTCCTTGGATGAAACAAAGTTGCTTAAAATATGACTCCAATATCTGCAAACGGCAATCCAAAATGGTGGGGTCAACTTTATCGCCATCTTTTTCAACCTTCTTATGAAGGTTAGTTATATTCCGCTTCATGTGGCTGCGTTGCAATTTGAGCGACGCCAATTCTGAGCCACTCGCAGGTACATCTTCAGCTAATGCTTCAACTTTGTCGGTAGACATTTTGTTTTTCAAGTCAAGTACTTAAAACACGAACCAATAATATAGAGCCGAAAAATTAAAGCGCGAAACACTTATTGCGACGCCTCAAATCGAGTATATATTTCCCGTTAGGATAATGCCGAAAATATGTACGGGAATGTCTATGGTAACAAAACCGTATTTGAACCACTTTAAAGAGCGAGCTAACGAACCACTATTGCCAAATTCGAAAGGAAAGGTTCCCGCTATAGAAATCACCGAAGTAAAATTTCTTCCACAAAAAAAATATACACGGTCGTAATAAAATTGTGTCTCAAAATTTCGCAGTGGCAGCAGCAGCAAATTCCTTAACTGAAGCGACGTAATTCCAACGATGAGTTAACTCCAACGACGAAATGATGAAAATAATTACGTCTCTCCCATGAAGGCACGAAATAATTTTGTGCTCCCCGACACAATTCGAAACACTTTATTTTGTTTTTTAAAATAAGCTCATTTTATTACGAACCGTCCTGCCACGGTCGCCAAAATGTTGCACAGAAACACTTTTCTATTGTTATTTAAAATTAAACACACTTTATTTAATTTTAGTTTAACTCAGTTTGGTCCTTTCTTTATTATGTGGCTCTGTGGCTCTTTTCTGTTCACAATTTTCTTCTGTCCATTATAAACAATTCTAAACTTATGGTTCTTTTAACAATCACTTCTTTCTCTGTGATATGTTTCTCAACTCAATAACAACTGAACTCAAACTGTAAATCATCGGACCACTAAAAAATCGACAAAGATCAGACAGTTATTCTAAGCAGCGAAAGCAAAGGGAATAACAATAACAATGCAGCGGCTGAATAGAACATTGGAAGTAAATAACTTCAAATCGCGCTGTTGTTGCTATTCTTCTTTGCATCGAAGATGTAAACATCTAACGACAATGACTACATAATGGTCAAACGGAACCATATTATGTATGTATGTATGTTGGTGCTGCTGTGACAATTATAGAAAAACAGTATTAGGGTGGCCCGGAATACAAGTTTACAAATAATTAATATTATATAAAATAAAAATTTATAAAATAAATGATGGAGGGCGATCTTATCCGACATTCTCCCCCTCCTTTTCAAACATCATCTGGAGAAGGTAAGGGAGCCACCTTGTGTATGGGACGACGAAACAAACCACTTTTTGTTTTCAACTCGACTACTCGGACTCGTCCATCAGGGCCGGATATAGGTTTCAGTACTCGAGCCAATAGCCATTGTTGTGGTGGGGTGTTGTCCTCATGGATAATGACTAGTTGGCCTTCTTTAATGTTTGGCTGTGCGTTTAGCCACTTTGTGCGTTGCTGAAGCGACAATAGATAATCTCGGGACCACAATTCCCAAAACTGTTGCTTTAAAAACGCAATACGCTGCCAACGGGTGAGCGACGATTGTTTCGTGACATCAAAGATTTCGTCTGGAATTGCGATTAACGAAGAACCAATAAGCAAATGACCTGGAGTAAGCGCCTCGCCGTCATTTGGGTCGTCTGACATCGGTGCGATAGGGCGAGAATTTAAAATTGATTCTACCTCTGTTACGAGGGTCTGCAACTCTTCGAACGTCAGACATGCTTGGCCGATGTTTTTCAGGAGCAACGTTTTGGTAGATTTAACTGCTGCCTCCCACAGTCCACCAAAGTGGGGGGCACGAGGGGGTATAAAACAAAATTCAAATCCGTTTTGGCTGGAGAACGTTTTCATTTCGTGGACAACTTCATCGCGAAAAAGTGTGGCTTTGAGCTCTGCCAATTTATTGTGAGCCCCAACAAAATTCGTAGCATTGTCTTTAGACAATTAATGCATAGCTTATGGGTTTTTAGGAACTGTAACCTCTTCTGAACAGAAAGTTTCAAAAAGCTTTGGCATGCAAACAGCGGATGTGTTTGGCTATTGCAAGACAAACATTTCTTGATTCCTTGTTTTGTGGCTATTACCGTTGTCAATGTTTTTGCCGTATGCTCTCTTTGGCCGATTGCCTCGAGAGACTGGAATCTCGTTTCAATAAACTTTAAGAATTGCCTTAGGGTAGGTAATTCCTTTGGCTTCTCCAATGACTGCTCATATGCAATCCGCATGCCTTTATCTAATTTCTTCACTAGGAAGTGGAGAATAATTGGATCCCAAGAATTCGTGTCTAAACCAAGGTTTCTTAATGCCAGTAAGGTTTCCTGGGTTGTATCATGAAGTCCCTTTACTGCTGCCGCTGATGGATAGTCTGTTGAGTGTTTGTTTTGCCCCAATAGTTTTTCCAACAGAGCTGAAGTTAGCAATCGCACATTGCTATATCGATCCTGGAGTGATTCCCATGCAGTTTGGTAGTTATTCTCAGTTATTGTGAGGTGTCTAATTAATCGTTCTGCTTCTCCGATCAAATTTGTTTTAAGATACCACTTCTTCTGTATTGTTGGAAGTGGCCTTTTGTGGATCATTTCATTGAATAAATCATAAAATTGTTGCCACTTCAGGTAATCTCCATCGAATTTTGGCAATATTACCTTTGGCAAATGTTCGGCGAGTGACGCTCGATTCGAAATTGCAGGAACGGTCACTCCCTTCTCTTGAAGCATAAGAATTCTGTTACTGACATGCATCTCTATGCTCAGGTATTCTTCAAAATTATAATCGTCAGAATTCATGTCATCTATAGAATCCAGTATAACATCATTAAATCTCCGGGCTGCATTCCAATGATGTTCTATAAGGTTGGCCTTTGTAGTATAATATTGGCATGAATGGGGTGTGTCATCAGCCAATACATCGTCTAACATGCGTTGCACGAGTGCAATAACTGTCTTTTGCTTGTGCACCATGTTAGGCATATTAGTCTTTTGAAGCCTCTTCTCTATGGGTTCTGCTGAACGAGTTGGGCCACTAACTCCATGTGGTTGAGTTATGCCCTTCTCTGCAGGTTCCGTTGAGCAACTTGGGACACTAACTGCTTGTGGTTGAGTTATGCCCTTTGCTGTGAGTATTTGTTTGCTCTCCTTGACGTCTGCAAGGAAGTCTTCGTATCGGTTGCCCATTGATGCGTATAGATCATTCACTAAGTATGGATGGTCATTAGCTGCCGTTGGATCCCTTCTAATTTGGTTGTCGATACGTTGGAAAGTTAACCATAGCTCCTCAATTTCTCTGGATTTCCTTTCAATATAGTCGAGTGTCTTCCGATCTTTCGGCGTCTTCTTATAGGATGCAATGGCCTTTTAGAGACCAATTGCATTGTCGTCCTGATGACGGACGAGATCGTCGATAGTTGTCATTACTAACGCTCACATTATTGTGCTCTTGCTTCTTAAGTATCGTGTTTTGTAGCACCCTGTGTGCTCGAACTAAAACCGATTGATGAATTGTGATAAAATTGAATGCTCACACTGCTGTGCTTTTGCTGAATCAATTTTATGTCCTGTGTATCACGTCGGGGTCACCAAATGTAATTACAGCCTCGTTTGACTGTAGTGATAGTATTCCTTATTGACGTCTCATACAGGCACTTGAACCAATATGAGACTAGGAATAATAATTTGATTGTTCAAGCAATTTAACCTGAACAATCCGTCGCTGAAAATAAAAAGACTCAGTTTTCTTGTTGCTGAAGAATCAAAGAGTGATTTGTTTATTGAAATTCATCGTCTTAAATAATAACTTATTGCTAACATCATCAATAATAAAGTATATGTACTAAAAATAAATATCAGCAGAATATAACAGCAGCGCATAGCAGCATGTGCAAGTTCAATGAACATACGTTTCAATGCCACCCAAATGCTTATGTTGCATTTTTGGGAATGCACCTAATTCTTGTGCAAGTGTCATTTGAGCCACAATGCTACTGCACGCGCAGACTGCAAATTCCTTGTTGTTGTTGTGGGTACAAACGTACGGATACATACAAATATACAGTTGAAGGTTGTGCGATTGATATTTATGTGAATTCGTACAAAATTTTTATTTTATATAATATTAATTATTTTTAAACTTGTATTCCGGGCCACCCTAATATTGTTTTTCTATAATTGTCACAGCAGCACCAAGATACATACATACATAATATGGTTCCGTTTGACCATTATGTAGTCATTGTCGTTAGATGTTTACATCTTCGATGCAAAGAAGAATAGCAACAACAGCGCGATTTGAAGTTATTTACTTCCAATGTTCTATTCAGCCGCTGCATTGTTATTGTTATTCCCTTTGCTTTCGCTGCTTAGAATAACTGTCTGATCTTTGTCGAATGTTTAGTGGTCCGATGATTTACAGTTTGAGTTCAGTTGTTATTGAGTTGATAAACATATCACAGAGAAAGAAGTGATTGTTAAAAGAACCATAAGTTTAGAATTGTTTATAATGGACAGAAGAAAATTGTGAACAGAAAAGAGCCACAGAGCCACATAATAAAGAAAGGACCAAACTGAGTTAAACTAAAATTAAATAAAGTGTGTTTAATTTTAAATAACAATAGAAAAGTGTTTCTGTGCAACATTTTGGCGACCGTGGCAGGACGGTTCGTAATAAAATTAGCTTATTTTAAAAAACAAAATAAAGTGTTTCGAATTGTGTCGGGGAGCACAAAATTATTTCGTGCCTTCATGGGAGAGACGTAATTATTTTCATCATTTCGTCGTTGGAGTTAACTCATCGTTGGAATTACGTCGCTTCAGTTAAGGAATTTGCTGCTGCTGCCACTGCGAAATTTTGAGACACAATTTTATTACGACCGTGTATATTTTTTTTGTGGAAGAAATTTTACTTCGGTGATTTCTATAGCGGGAACCTTTCCTTTCGAATTTGGCAATAGTGGTTCGTTAGCTCGCTCTTTAAAGTGGTTCAAATACGGTTTTGTTACCATAGACATTCCCGTACATATTTTCGGCATTATCCTAACGGGAAATATATACTCGATTTGAGGCGTCGCAATAAGTGTTTCGCGCTTTAATTTTTCGGCTCTATATTATTGGTTCGTGTTTTAAGTACTTGACTTGAAAAACAAAATGTCTACCGACAAAGTTGAAGCATTAGCTGAAGATGTA
The DNA here is from genome assembly GCA_920105625.2 of Clusia tigrina. Classification (NCBI taxonomy): domain Eukaryota; kingdom Metazoa; phylum Arthropoda; class Insecta; order Diptera; family Clusiidae; genus Clusia; species Clusia tigrina. The sequence continues at coordinate 157,249,131 of OV050031.1, forward strand.
CCTGCGAGTGGCTCAGAATTGGCGTCGCTCAAATTGCAACGCAGCCACATGAAGCGGAATATAACTAACCTTCATAAGAAGGTTGAAAAAGATGGCGATAAAGTTGACCCCACCATTTTGGATTGCCGTTTGCAGATATTGGAGTCATATTTTAAGCAACTTTGTTTCATCCAAGGACAGATTGAAAAACATAGTTCCACCGATAATTCGAGAAGTGAGTTGGAGGACATTTTTATTGCAGCTAAAGCTAAAATAATGATTTTGCTGAATAAAAATCGTGGCTCTACATCGATGGACCACAGTTTTTTCAACGCTTCAATAGCTGGCGGCTCAAATCCCAATCGTCTACCCTCGTTAAAGTTGCCTCGATTTGATGGAAAGTACGCGGATTATACAAGGTTTATCTCAACTTTCAACAACATGGTCCATGAGAATTTATCAATTACTGCTGTTGATAAATTTAACTATTTGCTGAGTTGTCTCTCGGGTCCAGCGTTAGCAGTGGTGGAGCCGAACACCGTAACGGAAGAAAATTATCCGAAGGCGCTAACGCGGTTAGAAGAGAGGTACAACAATAAGGTGCTGATTTTCTTGGAACACATCAACGCTCTTTTCAATATTACTTCGATGCCCAAAGGTGATAGTGGTTCGTTAAGGAATATTATTGACACTGTAGCTGCTATTCGTGGCTCGTTGTTGTCGCTCGGCTCAGAAATGGACATCATGAACGCCATTTTGGTTCACATGGTGTTATCTAAAGTGGACGCTGATACGAAGGAAAATTATGATGAGAAGCAGGAATTTAAAATGCTGCCATCTTGGGACACCTGTTACGACACTTTAAGCCATCGATGTCAATTTCTTGAGAGCCATGAAAGAAAGATAAATGGAATTGAAAACCAGAAGATTGCGAAACCAAAATCAGGTTCTAGTCGGCCCTCCCATACATTTGTGAATTCAAATTCGAATTGTGGTTATTGTAACTCATCCGAGCACAATATATCAACTTGTTCATCGTTTTCGTCTCTCGTTGTTTTAGAACGCTTTTAAATTTCAAAATTTAAATTTTATTGCAGAAGAAACAGCTAAAAGACTCCAGCTGAAGTTAAAGCCATACAACCAAGAAGTATCCGGAATTGGTGAAGTTCGAACCAAGATAAGGTCATGTGTCGCTGCTACGATCAAATCCCGTGTAACCTCGTTCCAGTGGTCCTCAAGTTTTGCTGTTACGAAGTCTATAGCTGCTCGACAATCTGGTGAGTACATTCAGACGTCACATTGGCAGATACCCAGTTCCGTAGAACTTGCAGACCCTATGTTCTATAAGCCGCAGCATGTAGATCTGCTTATTAGCACCGAAATATTTTTCGACTTGTTGCTCGATGGTCGTATTTCGCTGGGGAGTAATATGACTTGTCTCACCAATACAGAGTCTGGTTGGGTTGTCGGTGGCACTTTTGCTTCAACTTTGAAATCGTCGTTGCCCACCTGTAATCTCGCAACAAGCACTTCAACTTGCAACCTTGAGTCAATGTTAAATAAATTCTGGGAAGTGGAGGAATATATAACTTCCCCATCAAAATATTCACTTGAAGAAGAATCGTGTGAACGGCACTTTGTAGAAAACGTTTGCATTGATCAGGCCAATAGAATTCAACTACGTCTACCGTTTAACAAATCGCCTAATATATTAGGAGACTCATTCGAAATAGCTCGAAAGCGTTTTTTATCGCTCGAAAGATGCTTAGAACGTGATTCGGTCTTAAAATCTATGTATGTGGAGTTCATGGAGGAATACTTGTCATTGGGACACATGTCGCCTTATCACAGCTCGCTACGTAGTCCGAATTACGTCATACCTCACCATTGTGTTCTCAGGCCACAAAGCACCACAACAAAAATACGAGTGGTCTTTGATGCGTCGGCTCAAACTTCGTCGAATCATTCGTTGAATGATATACTTATGGTCGGCCCTACAATACAGCAGGACCTTATCACCACACTTTTTTCGTTTCGATTAAATAAATACGCTCTCACCGCTGATATTTCGAAAATGTATCGCCAGTTTCGTATCGACGAAAGAGATCGAAGGTACCAACTCATATTATGGAGAAGCCGCAAGGAGGAAGAAATAAAAGTGTTTCAACTCAACACTGTCACATATGGTTTGTCGTCTGCCCCATTTTTAGCAATTCGTAGTTTGTTTGTCATTGCAGAAAAATATGGTGGCTCCTTCCCTTTTGTCTCAAAGGTTCTTCGCGAAGACCTCTACGTAGACGACGTACTCACTGGCGCGAACGATGTCGACACCCTACTCACTAAAAGAGCTGAATTAGTCCACATTCTGCGTTTGCATGGGCTCGAGCTAGCTACATGGAATAGTAACTGCAGCGCAATTTCGAAGGCTCACGACGATGACATCATCATTAATATAGCTGAAGATGACGTCACCAAAGCCTTAGGTATGTCTTGGAAGCCTAAGGTTGATATGTTTTGCTTCAGATTCGAGTTGCCCGAAGTCTCTGTGCCTACAAAGAGGTCCATGTTATCCGTTGTTTCCAAAATCTACGATTTGCTCGGGATTTTAAGTCCTGTGGTAATTCGCTGCAAAATTCTACTGCAGGAAACATGGGTCCAGAATTTTGCCTGGGATGATGTTATAACTGGTCAGCTTAAAAATCTTTGGCTGCACATACAAAAAGACCTAAAATTGGTTAAACATATTCAAGTGCCTCGATATGTATTGACATTCCTCGACGTGCAAGGAGAAATCCATGGATTCGCTGACGCCTCTCAACGGGCATATGGTTGTTGTCTTTATTATCGAGTTAGCGACCAAGGTACGTACAAAACAACTCTGCTAATCGCCAAGTCAAAGGTCGCTCCAATAAAAGCCCAGTCGTTGCCTCGTCTTGAATTATGTGCTGCCGTCTTATTAAGCAAAACGTGGCACAAAATTAAACCTAAAATTGAAAAATTTGTATCATCGACCTATTTTTGGACTGACTCCAAAATAGTTTTGCAATGGCTAAAATTGCATTCATCAACACTACAATGTTTCGTCGCCAATCGTGTCTCAGAGCTGCAAGAACAAACAAGAGATGTCGTTTGGAGACACGTTCCTTCAAAAAGTAACCCGGCTGATATCGTCTCTCGTGGTTGTAGGTGAAGAGTTGCCCAATACGATATGGTTCAGTGGTCCAGCTTTTCTGCAAGAGAATCCCTCTAAATGGCCTAAAATGGAAGAAGCAACATCCGTTAATCCAATCGAGTGTAGAAAGTCTGCAGCCTTCAAGTGTTCTGACGTCACACCATCAATCACAGAGGAGATAATTGATAAGCATTCATCATATTTTAAAATTGTTCGAATAATTGCTTATATCTTTCGTTTATTTAATAGATGCCCAGTAAACCGTTCGTTGAAGCTCAAGGACCTAGTCCATATTAGCCCCTGTGAAATGGATCAAATATTTTGGCGAATTGTGGCCCATATACAACAAGCCACTTTTAAAGATGACATCACCGCACTTGAGAAGGGGAAATTAGTTCACCCATCGCTGCAAAAATTAACGCCATTCTTGCATAAAACTGAAGTCGGCCATGGCTTTGTAATTTTAATAAGAGTTGGTGGTCGACTCTCCAACGCACCTATACCATACGACGCTCGTTTTCCTGCTTTGTTGCCCAAAAACCATCGGTTTGTCAAGTTGTACATTGAACATTTGCATCGCAAACATTTGCACGCAGGTCCGAAGGTTTTACTGGGCATCGTGAGGCAAAAGATATGGATAGTCAACGCTAGAAACGTGGTTCGGAATGTGGTCCGACAATGCGTACACTGTTTCCGCTACAGGCCCAAATTGATGGAGCAAATTATGGGAAATTTGCCAGCTGATCGTCTTCGAGCTGAACGCCCATTTTTAATAACTGGTGTCGATTTTTGTGGACCATTTTCAACATCGTATCGTATTCGGGGTAAAGTGCCATACAAGACTTACATCGCTGTGTTTGTTTGCTTTAGCTCAAAAGCAACACACTTGGAGCTCGTTTCCGACTTGTCAACAAACAACTTTATTTTATGTCTCAAGCGTTTCGTGGCACGACGTGGCATACCCCAAAAGCTATATTGCGACAATGCTGCGAATTTTGTTGGGGCTCACAATAAATTGGCAGAGCTCAAAGCCACACTTTTTCGCGATGAAGTTGTCCACGAAATGAAAACGTTCTCCAGCCAAAACGGATTTGAATTTTGTTTTATACCCCCTCGTGCCCCCCACTTTGGTGGACTGTGGGAGGCAGCAGTTAAATCTACCAAAACGTTGCTCCTGAAAAACATCGGCCAAGCATGTCTGACGTTCGAAGAGTTGCAGACCCTCGTAACAGAGGTAGAATCAATTTTAAATTCTCGCCCTATCGCACCGAAGTCAGACGACCCAAATGACGGCGAGGCGCTTACTCCAGGTCATTTGCTTATTGGTTCTTCGTTAATCGCAATTCCAGACGAAATCTTTGATGTCACGAAACAATCGTCGCTCACCCGTTGGCAGCGTATTGCGTTTTTAAAGCAACAGTTTTGGGAATTGTGGTCCCGAGATTATCTATTGTCGCTTCAGCAACGCACAAAGTGGCTAAACGCACAGCCAAACATTAAAGAAGGCCAACTAGTCATTATCCATGAGGACAACACCCCACCACAACAATGGCTATTGGCTCGAGTACTGAAACCTATATCCAGCCCTGATGGACGACTCCGAGTAGTCGAGTTGAAAACAAAAAGTGGTTTGTTTCGTCGTCCCATACACAAGGTGGCTCCCTTACCTTCTCCAGATGATGTTTGAAAAGGAGGCCTTTCAACGGGGGGAGAATGTCGGATAAGATCGCCCTCCATCATATATTTTATAAATTTTTATTTTATATAATATTAATTATTTTTAAACTTGTATTCCGGGCCACCCTAATATTGTTTTTCTATAATTGTCACAGCAGCACCAACATACATACATACATAATATGGTTCCGTTTGACCATTATGTAGTCATTGTCGTTAGATGTTTACATCTTCGATGCAAAGAAGAATAGCAACAACAGCGCGATTTGAAGTTATTTACTTCCAATGTTCTATTCAGCCGCTGCATTGTTATTGTTATTCCCTTTGCTTTCGCTGCTTAGAATAACTGTCTGATCTTTGTCGATTGTTTAGTGGTCCGATGATTTACAGTTTGAGTTCAGTTGTTATTGAGTTGAGAAACATATCACAGAGAAAGAAGTGATTGTTAAAAGAACCATAAGTTTAGAATTGTTTATAATGGACAGAAGAAAATTGTGAACAGAAAAGAGCCACAGAGCCACATAATAAAGAAAGGACCAAACTGAGTTAAATTAAAATTAAATAAAGTGTGTTTAATTTTAAATAACAATAGAAAAGTGTTTCTGTGCGACACTCCTTAAGCTTTTACCAATCTGCAACTTATCCAAGATTGATTCTGTTGAGATTTTGATACACTGGGTGCAGTGGCGTAGCTAGGTAACCAAGGGCCCTGGGGCAAATTAAAAAAGGGGCCCCACTGGTATGTAAACTGATTAGGTTTTATCAAATAAAAATATGAAATATACAAATACTTTAAAAATGCTATGCTACTTAAGCTCTTTTTTGTGCACTGCAGGGCAGGTAATAAAAATATTAAACAGTAACAACATAAATTACAATTAATACTTGATGTAAGTTTGGCTAATAAAACGAAATAGAAAAGATTCAAGGGTTTATTATATAAAGGTCGAGCCTACCAACTGACTAAATAACAATTATATTTACAATTTTTTCCTAGCTTTAGTTTTCGCAAAAGTATCAATGACTTCGTTTAAATCCAGGCTTGATGCGGTTTTGTTTTCAATTGCTATTAGCGATAAATGTCGGAGTCGAGTTTTGCCCATATTATTTCTTAAATAATTTTTTATTATTTTTAATTTGCTAAATGACCTTTCAGCTGCTGCAGAAGTGACAGGAATTGTAAAGAATAATAACATTTCTGTAAATACTTCCGTTAGGTCGCATTCTAGCACTCCATATTTGCTCATTATTTCCTTACATAATTGGTGAACAGTCCATGCTTGAGTTAGTTGAGGTAAAACTAGATGGTAAATATTAATAAATTGAAGTGAAAAACTAGGGCCTATTATATCTGAATATTTTCTATGGAATTCGTCACATTTTTGTAATCAAGTTGCTTCATCAACATGTAATAAAAATGTTGGTGTTAGAAAATCGAATATATGACAGACTGCACTCATACCAATAAAACGTGTATCTAATTGAGATATTACTGTGTCTAGTACATTATTGAAAATCTCAATTTGAAATATTTTTTCTCGGTTTGGAAATCGGTGATCAGCAGCTAATTCATCAAAATGTTTTTTAACTTTTCTTTGCGTTTTTTCTTGAAAACGGGTATCAATACCATATTTTCTTGCAGTTTCACTGGCTTCTATAAATTTGCAACTTTGCTTTGGTCTCTGCTAAAACTTTGCTCGCCTCACCCAAATTGATGTCGCATTTTTGTAAAGTTTTGGATGCATAATTTATGTCGTTCAATACACTGTGCATGAATTCGCAAAGCAACACGAACTCGAAATTTAGCAATTTTGTTTTAATACTCTCTGCTTCACTACGCTCATCTTTATTAGGACTCTTTAGAACTATTTCTGATAATGCTTTGATAATATCAAAATAACGAAGTTTTATTGCAGATATCGTATTGACCCTACTGGACCATCTAGTCGGATTAAGTTTTTTTAGAGTGGTGTCCGATTCGCCAGTGAATTTTGACAGTAGATCCCAACGTTTGATGCTGTTTCCGAAAAAGTTATACAAATCTTGCAACCTTGCGAAAAAAATCTGTATTTCCACACAACTGCTAACGGCATCATTTATCACCAAATTTAAATTATGTGTGGCACAATGTACGTACTTTGCGTTAGGCTGGATATCCTTAATATGTTTTTGTACACCATTATACACACCACTCATCACACTGGCTCCATCATAGCCTTGCCCCACACATTTTTTTAAATCAATATTTTTGTTGATAAATAATGTTGTCACTTGGTGGACTAAATCTACTGCGCCATGTTTGATGGCTGCATAAAAGCCTAGAAACACTTCTTTTACTTCTATATCAATCCAAAACTTGCCGCAAAATGTGATCATATCGGGCGACAAGCTCTACAAAGGACAGAAAATTTCCGTGGTATCCTTCCTGACTTAAGTCTTCTTTATGTCCTCTCAAAGCCAAAGAACTCCTTGCTAGGCTAAGTATGATATCGAATAACCTTTGAAGAACCATTTTCCAAAATGATGCTTCTTTGCGAATTTCATTTTCAAGTTCCTTGTCGATAGTATTAGTATCGTTTTTTTTCCAAAATTCATACACAGCACATGCTTCCGAATGGCCACTCGAACAACTGTGTTGTTTAATTCTTTCTGATAAATGCTTCCAATCTCCAATTCCCGTACACCAAACATTATTCCTTTGTGAAGCAAATAACCAGCAGGGTTGACAATAGGCAGCGTCTAGTGTTTTGGAATAACACAGCCAAAAACGATTAACTGGCCCATATTTAGAACACGAAACGTAGTACGATTTTGAAAAACACCTATTGTTCTGGTTGATGTCTGTTGGAAAAGGTCCTGAAGGCTGTAAAGGCCCCATATCAAGAATTTTACGTTTTTCGTTATCACTTAATATTTTGTTCCTGAAGTTTCCCAAGTCATAAGAAGATTTGTCGTACACATTTTCGAAAAATGTAGAGGTCTGTGGTTCCTCCAAACCCTCTGCTCTTATGTGTGTCATGCAAACATCATCCACGTTCACATGATCGGCGGCGGAGGTATCTCCAACTGCAATAATTGTCGAATCTTCTTCAGTAGGCTTCTCAACCAACACTGCAGTTACCACATTATTTGAGTCACTATCAATAGAAATATTTTGGCCAGATGTACTTGCAGAAGGCAGACTAAAAAACTTGTCAATTTTGGGCAATTTTTGTTTACTATCTTCTCTTTCTTGGCGTTGTTTGCGTTTAAATGCACCACTGGGTTTCTTCTTTTTATCCATAATTTTAGTTTTCTAATTTATTTAAACAATATAATATTAGATTGTGCTCGAGTAGGTTGGTACTCACTGTTCACTTACGACGTTAAAAGTAAAATAAAAGGAAAGAGAAACACACTGATACGCTACAAGTGTCGTTGGGGAATCCCCGGAAAAAAAATCTTAACTCGAATTCACAATAAAACGCACATATCACTCTCCGTCAAATTGACAACACTGCCAACCTACAGAAAGAATTTAGGGAAATTCCCTAGGCATAACTTTTGAATTTCTCTAAACTGAGTTGTCATGATTAAAGTGGGGTTGCAACCTGTCATATTTATTTTGAAAATGGGAGAAATTTCCAAAAGTTCAGTTCGATCGAGATTTCTGGTAAGGATTCGAGGGCCCCCTGAGCTTGAGGGCCCCGGGGCACTGCCCCGCGTAGCCCCTGGGCAGCTACGCCACTGACTGGGTGGACATTGTAATGTAGAATGCAAAGCATGACTCCGCAAGGAAACTAGTTTCTTCTTCGTTGCTTGTCAATAAACCAATCCACAACGCGTTCAAATACCGAGGCCATATGCCGTTCCGCAAAGAAAAAAAAATCCGTCGCCATCCATCCCCAATCCAATATATTGGCATCCTTGCGGTCACAACCGGATTCCCAAACCTTGGATAGCTGCCAGAAATCCCTGTTTTTCAAAAACAAATATTTCCGAATACTACATTGGTCCCTTAATCTGCACCGTCTTCCGATATGCGCTGTTCCCAGAACTTCCTGCTTCGCTTCACATCATCAGAGCTGAATACCTATAATAATTTTCTTAATTTTCTAGTTAACATTTTAGTTTGATATTTTTCTATGTTTAATTTTTGTCAAGTTAATTCATTAAATGAATTTCAAAATTATATAATATTTAAATAAATATACTAGTTATATGTACTATATATATGAGTACTCTTGGGTATAATTTTCCTATTTAGTATGATTTGTATTTTCTTTTGATTATTACACTTATTTCACTACAAATTTAGATTTTAAATAATTAACTTTTGTAACTCTAATTATTCTTTAACTACTTTTGTTTCTAATGTGAACTTTACACAGATTACAATTTTTTAATTTATAACTTTTCTTAAACATACGCTATTCCTGAATATATAAAAAAAAAACAATATTTCTATAACATGCTTATTCTATGGTTGAATGCTATATCAGTCATTTTACGTCCACTTGTCCTTTATTGGAGTCGCAACTGCATCCTAGAGGAAAAGAGGACTAGACTATGTGTTTCAATAACCTTATAGGGCATCATATTTACTTCATTTAACTGTTAATTATTCTACTTTAACAACTGAGTGATTTTAACTCTATTCAACTATGAACAGTTTTATTTGCCTCTCTGCCAAAAACAAGAATATCCCAGATAAACCTGTTTATGTCAAAAAATTGTCCATTGCATGACTGAACTTTTCATTGCATATACTACTCTATATACTTCAATTTTACTACTAGCCCGGTATGTATATATCTATTAACAAGTGTAGTTCCCTACAACATGTAACCTGCTCTTATATGAATAAATACATACATTCAAGGCATTTTATAATTAATTGCCACAGTTAACATGTTGGCCTCCTTGCTGTCAATCTTACCGTTATTACCTAATTTGTTATGGTAAGCTAAATATATTGTTCTAATTCGTATATATACATTTCAATTCCCCACACGCTAATTTCCTAAGTGATAAACCGAAAAATCTATATAAACTTACATATAGCCTGCTGCAGTATTTAAATATCTGCAGATTCCCAATTTCCCAAAGTATAACTCTATATACTTACTTTTTTTCTTCAAATATACGTTCGTACATTCACTCTTTATGTTATACACATATATACATATATACGAGTATACTTACTTCACCAGCGGTTCCGTTGCCTGGCGTTAACGCTTACGCGTCGAATTTCAGTGCATACACTGCCGTATGTATGTACTCGTATGTACATATTTTAAGTTAAGTTTTATATTACTTACCCACGACTGTCCTATTATTTTTTTTTTTTAATTGTATTCGAATTTTGTTGTATTATTCTTTTACAAAAATAAAAATATTTTTCTGAGTAGTGATGAAGTACCATTAATCGGCCATAGTTCCTAATAAGCATATTTTTCTTACGTCAATTCTACTCGCCCGACTTTCAATTGGCACATTTCTGTCGGCCTTGACTTTGAAAATCGGAGCTGTTTGTGTTATTTGATATACACACGTTTATGTTTACGTTGTTATTCTTGTGTTTACATTTGTAAAACACTGTTAACACATGTCTTTAGTTGTGTGGTCTAATGTGGAACAATTTCAATAAATTATTATGCAGTTTTTTATTCTTGCCCTTAATTGTTACGACTGTTGTAACTGGGCTGCGGATCTCTGCTACCACATACGGACCTATCCAAACAGGTGAGAACTTGTTTCTCCTTGATTCTTCATTAATACTTGGTCTCCCACATGAAAAACTATTGGGTTTTGTACCTTGTTATAGGCTTCCCTGGCTACTCGTTTAGCACAATCCTGGTTTTCTCTGACCAACTCGAGCGCTCGCTGTAGCTGGTACTTTTGCACTTTATTGGGATCATCAGCATTTGCGCTTCAGATTTGCTGGCATGTTGAAATCAAACCCGTAGAGTGTTCTAAACGGAGTTTGCTTCGTTGATACATGCACAGTATTGTTGTGTACATGCATTGCAGTGGTCATCCATTGATCCCAATTCGAGCCGTCTTCTTTGGCAAAACAGCGCAAGTACTCGGCCAGAGGTCGATGACTACGCTCCAATGAGCCATTCGCCTGTGGATGATGTAGTGTTATGTGCAACTTCTTGATTCCCAGCATTTTACAAGTTTCTGAGATTAATTTCGATACAAAATTAGAACCATTGTCGGTTATCAAAACCTTAGGTATGTTGTATTGTGTACTAATTTCATCAAAGAATGCTTTGGCTACCGTACCTGCTTCAACATCGGGTATAGCCACGCATGCCCTATACTTTGAGAAATCATCTTGGAACGTCAATATGTACTTGTTTCCTGAAACTGTCTCAGGTAGAATACCTACAATATCCATGTGAACTCTATCAAATGGCTGTTTTGGTGTGTCAGTTAACACCATTGGCATCTTTGTTAGCCTTGAACTCTCATTGGCCTGACATTTCGGACAACTCTTTATATACCTTTTTATGTCTCTGAGCATACCTTTCCATCCGTATACTCGTCTAATTCTGTCATGAGTTTTCCAGAATCCCTGGTGTCCACCTAGAGGTGAATCATGGAAACCCTTTAACACAGCCTGGATATCCTTTATATCCTCCAGCCATTCCACACTACTGGCTCTTTGTTCATTGGCATCGTCACCCGCATTGCTAACATTTCTTGTTGCATCAATTTTATCCCCTTGCATTCTTTCGGCCTTCTCCTTATCTGACCTTGCTCTGGCCCTAGTTTGCACTACTGATATCTTCTGTGCTTGCGGTACCCTGCTGAGCGCATCCGCATTCAGATTCTTTTTCCCAGGTTTGTATATGATTTCAAAATCATACTCAGACAATTTGTGTCTGAACGTGGCTAGCCTAGACGTTTGGTGTTTCAAATTGGCTATGCCTCTCAACGGCTGGTGATCAGTATATATTTTAAATGGACGACCTAACAGATATGCTCTTAAATTCTTCGTAGCCCACACTATGGCTAAAAATTCCTTCTCTATTCTGGAGTATCTTTTCTCCGTATCGCTAAGCGCTCTGCTTGCGAATCGTATTGGTCGGTCATTACCGACTTCCCCTTGTGACAATACTGCCCCTAATGCTTCATTGCTATCATCAGTGGTCAACAAAAAAATTTGCTCAAAGTCGGGGTACGCCCAAATCGGTGGCGAGCTAATTATTTCTTTTAGCCTCTCAAATGCTTGCTGACAGCTCTCTGTCCATTCGAACTTCGCTTCTTTTTAACGCATTCCACTTTCTGCGGATCAGGCAGTGCTCCTGCCTCTGAACAACGATGGCCTAAATAAACCACCTCTCTTCGCAAAATTTGACACTTCTCCGTGTTCAATTTCAAATTGTGTTTTCGTAATTTCTGGAGCACCTTGCACAAGCGTTGCAAATGCTGCTGCAAGTTCTTCCCGTAAATTACAATATCATCCATATACACAAAACAATCTCACCCTTGCAAGCCTGTTAGCACATGGTTCATCAACCGTTGGAAGGTAGCCGGTGCTCCTGTTAATCCAAACGGCATTCTAACTCATAATGCCCTAAACCGGTGCTGAACGCGGTTTTCTGCTTATCCACCAGAACTTGGTGGTAGCCACTCGCTAAATCAAGTGTAGAAAAATATCTACTATGCCCCAATTGATCCAGAATTTCTTCTATCCTTGGAATCGGGAACACTTGCTTGATAGTGGCGTCGTTCAATTTCCTAAAATCGACGACCATTCTCATCTTCTTCTGACCCTGAGCACCTCCCTTCTGTGGTACCAAAATTATTGAGTGAGTGAGTTCCAAGGCGATATACTCGGTGAAATTATGTTATCTTTTAGCATTCCTTCTACTTGCCTGTTTACCTCATCTTTTGTGAGCATGTGGCAATCTGTGCTGTTTCTGGTTAATTGGTTGATCCAGTCTAGTTATTTCATGCTCTACTACTGGTGTATATGTTAGCTGGTCTCCTTCCAGCAAAATTATGTCATGGAATGACGTACAAATGGCTTCTATTGATGCCTTCTCTACCGAATTTACGCTTGGGTCTAACTTCAGTGATTCTAGCACTCTCTCCATTCTTTTTCTTATATCAACTTGTTTAATCTGATTTACCGATCTATAATTCGGTTCCTTAAAACTATCGTAGCTAGTGAACTTGGGCCTAAAATCCTCATCCATCAGGTAGTCCTTTTCCGATGCGTTGAGTACGCAAGCGTACACCTTACCCTTGTCAACGTGCTGTATGGTTTCTCAAATATATACGCCCTCCGCTAGCTGCTGCTTGTGCAAAACAACAGTCTTAAGTATCGTGTTTACATGCATAGTAACTACTCTGGTTGACCTTGCATTTACTACCTCCATACCACACTTCTTAACCCTATTCACGGTTCCTTCCTGCCTTGACATGAATGGAAAAGTAAGGATTCTATTCTTATTATTATCATAGAATGATAACTGTTTCTCGAGCGCATCCAGTATGGTGCGGCCCCAAAGATTATTGCGGCCAATTATCCCATCGGCCGGGATACCTTTTTTATCTATTTCCACTGCGTGGACTCTAAAACTCATACCCTTAACTTCACTGTGTCCTATTCTGAGCGACCCCAATGTCCTGATGCACCCTCGGTGCTTAACGCTCCGTTAAGCATTCTTACGTCCATTTCATTAATATTAAGCCCTTTCAGTAAAACACTAGATTTTACGAGGCTGATGTCCGCTCCTGAATCTACCAAAAGCACTAGCTGATTCCTTGCAAGGTTTCTCGACGAAGGCATCACCTATCCTGCTCCTAACGAAGCAATGTCTTTTTGTTCCCAACATGGACGCGTATCCACTTCCTAACTGCTCGTGATATTGGAGAGCCTCTTGCTCCTCCGTCTCCTGGACTGTAGTTCCTACATTACTAGTCCCACGTATATCCGGCCTTATTGCTACTTCCTTTCTTTTGGCTTTCCAGTCTACTGGCCTCGACTGGGCCGCTGAAAGTTTCCCTGTTTCCATTGTTGGGATTGTCTATCCCTGCATTCCGCTGCCCGATGTCCCATTCGTCCACATGAGAAGCATCTCAACCCCTGTATGTTATTGCCTATCCGTGGTTCACTTCTGGAATCCCAATTTGGTCGCTGCTGACCACTCCCAGTGTTAAAAGAATTTCTTCCTTGGTTAATTCTTTCCGTTGAATTAAAGCGGGGACTACTGAAGTTACCCCTGCTGTCCCTCACGGGTGGAACTTTGATCCCATTTAATATCTACTTGGTACTGTCTACTTCTCTCATGACCGTATGTTTGGCACTCCATACAGTAGGGCGTGTTTTTGCGTGTAATGCACTCATCCCTTGTATGACCTTGCTTACGGCAGAACGAACATGTGGGTGCCCTCTGTACAAACCCCCTGTACGGATTTCTCGGATTCGCGGCTCTGCTGTCGGAGACACCGGGATTATACGCTCCTCTTTATATGTTTGGGACGTAATTACTTCCCTCCCTATCCATGACAGCGGCAGTGAAACTGTCCTGTCTGTTTTCGAACATCTGTACCTCTCCCAAACCGGCCGCACTCCGTTCCACGACGACTTGTGCTCTAATTGCTTCTTATACCAGTTCCTCAAGATTTCCTGTTTTGCTATTCAGTATATGAATCTTTAGAGCGGAGTTGCGGAGTCCCACTACGAAAGTCGTTAACACCGACTTGTCAACTTCGTATAAGAGTGCCGTATCTTCAACGCCATTGTACTTATTTTTTATTACTTCCTGGTCCAACATCCGAAGTGACTCCAAACGCCTGGCAAAGGCGCGTATGTCTTCCCCTGCCAGCTGTTTTCCGATTCTAATCTCTTGGGATATGTCTTCCAAAGGTCTCTCCTTTAAATATGTTCCCTTCAGAAGGCCGTAAAGTTCGTTCACACTGGCGATCTGTTTTGTCAGAACAAGGTTGTCTCCAAATAACCTTTGCTTAATACAGTCGAAGAAATCCTGTAACTCATCAGGGCTTATGCTCCGCTTTGCAAGCTCACAACCTAGAATGAACCTATTGAGTTCTGACCTTTAAAATGTGAATGCAAGAATGTTATTTATTTATTTGTTGGAATTGGAATGAAAACGAATTTCAATCATAGCAATCGAAGACGAGGCATTATAACTAATTATGGGAATATTTTTAAAGTTTATATTGTAAATTAGTAAAAAAAAGAAAAAATTGGTGTATAAAATTAATAAATAATAATATGTATTTATTTAATTTATTGTTTTATCCCCAAAAAAGCCACCATTGAAGTGCACAGCAAATCTTCATGGCTGCACCAGAAGAAGACTAAAAGTTATTTTTTGGGGAACAGAATTATAGAAATTGTAGTTAATTCAGAATTGCACCAGCAAATACTTTGACTCTCTAATGTACTCCAAAATCAACAAATATAATATGGGTGTCTTTAGCTCAATGGTTCACGGGTTGGTCTATAGTTTTTGTGGCTTTTAGGATTCGAGCCCCAGCAAAATGCTGTGTTTTATCGGATTTTTTTTATATTAATAATCATTTTTATAAATAGTAGTAAAAGTATTTTACTATCTTCCATAAATTAACCAGTATTATATCATTTTACTGGACCAAAACTAGAGCAGAATTATATGAAATTCAACCTTGAGAAATCATATACGAGTACATCCATACATGCATATGAATGTACATATGTATGCACATATTTGTCTTCCGATCATTTGTCAGGTAGCGAATTGTGCCATAAAAAGAATGAAATGAAAATAAAAGCGTCATTTCTCTCATAGGAGTTTTTGTTGTATGGTGTGCGTTGTGGCTTCTTTAAATATAAAGTGAAGCAGAATTAGAATTCAATTTGTCATGAAATTTTGGATATGTCAATATTTTCAGTATGGACAAATATCAGCACAATGCACAAAGCGTCATTTCTATCATAGGAGTTTTTGTTGTATGGTGTGCGTTGTGGCTTCTTTAAATATAAAGTGAAGCAGAATTAGAATTCAATTTCTCATGAAATTTTGGATATGTCAATATTTTCAGTATGGACAAATATCAGCACAATTCACTCTTTCGATCTTATATTTCATATTTTCGCTTTAGCAGCATGTGATCAAACATATTTTAAGTCTATCCGAAGAAAGAATAATTATGCTCAAAAAACCAATTTTGATAAAATTATTGTTAACATTTTAATATTCATATGTTCGTCTGTTGCCTTCCATCAGAAAATTTATCTAAATAATTTTTAGATTAAGGGTACAGTCAACAAAATCAAGGTTTTAAACCTTTTTTTTCTTTGTCAGATCAGCTTGAAATACTGTAATCACATTATATAACAAATTAAACCACTTGTACGTACATGAATATGTGCATACATATCTATCAACACTGATTCTCCGCATTTACGTTATATGATGTTCAGGTTTGAAGTAAATTTTATGAACTTCAATATCTAGTATTAAGTGCATATCTTCTTGTTATAAATTGATTTACAAAGTTTTGTAAATAAAACCGTATATAATGCAATTATCTATATATAAACATTTATTTCCTATGGAAAAATTTTGTTCAACCATGATTGTATTCCAACGCATAATAAACCACTTCATAATCGAAAATTATTATAATCAAACTTCTATAAAAAATTATTTCAAGTATTTAAAAATCCAAGAAATTTTAAATTTATATTAGGATAAATAATGTTCAGTAAAACATATTTTAATATAAGGTGCGTCTTTTTGCCCATTACATTTGACATTTACCTCTAAAAATGTATATGTACATTATCACAAACGCCATTCGAAATACTACAACCGGCAACACAATCGCTTTGACGTGTAGACTTGAGTTATGGAAACTAAAAAAATGTGTAAAAACTTCTTACTGCTTCGTGCTTCTTTGTGTGTGTGAACTTGTCTTTGGATGTGTATCCACTTACATATATACATATATAGAAAATACTTTAAATCAAATAATCTGTCTTGACCTATATTCGTGAATAATAGTTGGGACCTCTTTTCAGTTTTATTTTTTAATTATTTGCTGTCTAAGTTCTTCCATGCAACTGCATATTTGTGTATTATAATGATATTAATTTAATTATATTAATTAAAGTTAATTATTATTTGAAGATTATTTTTGTAACGAATCTATTGACAAGACAAGTTACAACAGTAGTTGCAATTGCGTATGTGGTTATGCCACCGTAATAATTTTATAAATAATGTATTAATATAAAAGAAATATGAAAAATTTTAATTCAACTGCAAAATTCTTCATTTTCCTACCATATGATTAAAATCCAATATACGAAAAACAAAAACTTCCTAAAATTGCACATATTCATTGACGAACAAAATGTTTGATTTGATTAGATTTTGTGAAATTTATGAGCTTCTTCAGACGAATTGCGCAAAAGCATCAAAAAACTAACATAAACAAAGGTATTGAAATCGTACAAAACTAACACAGTTTCATGCGCACATGAATTAATGTATGTGAGTTAAGAAACATCGTTATGACTATTTTTAGAAGATATAAATTTATTTGCTGTAATCATCTGCTATAGCAGCAGCAATTGAATGTGGTTTAGTAAAATTATTTAATACTGGACACATTTTTCTTTATATCTCAACCTATACCTTTCTTCAATTTTCCATACGCTAATTTCCTAATCAATAAACAGTAAAATCCTATGTATATTTACATATAACCTGCTGCAGTATCTGCAAATTCCCAATTCCTAATCATATGTTCCTACATACTTACTTATATGGCCATACCCATTCCTATTAACAAAATCACTACTTACATAAATATACCCTCGTACCTTCATTCTGTACATTATACAGCTACATACATATATACTTACTTCACCAACGGTGCCGGCGCTACTGCTTACGCATCGTATTTCATTTCATTAACTGCCGTATGTATGTGTGAATATATGCTACGTTTAGTTTAAATTACTTACCCACGACTGTCTTATAATTTTATTTTTTAAATTGTGTCCAATGAACCCGTTTCTTATTATTTAATATATTTTCCTCTACTGTGCTTCGTTCGGCCATAGTGCCTAATAAGCACATTTTTCTTACGACAACTTTACTCGCCTGAGTTTAATTGGCACATTTCTACTGGCATTGACTTTGAACGTCAGAACCGTGCTATTTGATACACTTACTGATAAACCAGTTTGTTTACGTTATTATTTCGTGTTTACACTTGTAAAACACTGCCAACAGATGTCTCTAATTGTGTTGCCTTGTATGGAATAATTTCAATAAATTATTATGTAGCTTTTTATTCTTGCCCTTAATCGTTACGACTGATGTAACTGGGCTGCGGATCTCTGCTACTGCATTCGGACCTATCCAAACAGGTGAGAATTTGTTTCTCCTAGCCTGATTCTTCATGAGTACTTGATCACCCACGTGAAAGAATACTGGGTTTAGCACATTGTTATTCCCTGGCTACCCGTTTAGCATATTCCTGGTTTTCTCTGACCAATTCATGCGCTCGCTGTAATCGTCAGCATTGTATACTGGCGCACATTTGCGCTTCCAATTTGCCGGCATGTTGAAATCAAACCCGTAGAGTGTCCTAAACGGAATTTGCTTCGTTGATACATGCACAGTATTATTGTGTACATGCATTGCAGTGGTCAACCATTGATCCCAATCCAAGCCGTCTTCTTTGGCAAAACAGCGCAAGTACTCGGCCAGAGGTCGATGACTACGCTCCAATGAGCCATTCGCCTGTGGATGATGTAGTGTTATGTGCAACTTCTTGATTCCCAGCATTTTACAAGTTTCTGAGAATAATTTCGATACAAAATTTGAACCATTGTCGGTTATCAAAACCTTAGGTATGTTGTACCGTGCTATAATTTCATCAAAGAATGTCTTGGCCACCGTACTTGCTTCAGCATCGAGTACAGCCACGCACGCCATATACTTTGAAAAATCGTCTTGGAACGTCAATATGTATTTATTTCCCGAAACTGTTTCAGGTAAAATACCTACAATATCCAAATGAACTTTATCAAATGGCTGTTTTGGTATGTCAGTTAACACCATTTGCATCTTTGTCAGCCTTGAACTTTTGTTGGCCTGACATTTTCGACAACTCTTTACATACTTTTTTATGTCTCTGAGCATTCCTTTCCATCTGTATACTCGCCTAATTCTGTCATGGGTTTTCCAGAATCCCTGGTGTCCACCTAGGGGTGAATCATGGAAACCATTTAACACGGCCTGGATGTCTTTTTTATCCTCCAGCCATTCCACATTATTGGCTGTTTGTTCATTGGCTTCGAAATCCGCATCGCTAACATCTCTTGTAGCATCAATTTTATTTTCTTCCACTCTCTTGGCCTTCTCCTTATCTGACCTTGCTTTGGCCCTCGTTTGCACTACTGAACCTTTAGTGCCTGCGGTACTTTGCTGAGTGCATCCGCATTCAGATACTTTTTCCCAGGCTTGTATATGATTTCAAAATCATACTCAGACAATTTGTGTCTGAACCTGGCTAGCCTAAACGTTTGGTCTTTCAAATTGGCAATGCATCTCAACGGCTGGTGATCAGTGTATATAGTAAATGGGCGTCCTAGCAGATATGCCCTAAATTTCTTCGTAGCCTACACTATGGCTAGGAATTCTTTCTTTGCTTCTTTTCGTAGCAACTTATTCATTGGCAACGCAATTCCGGCCAGTCCTTCCACGAACTTTCTATAATAGTTCACTTGTCCAAGGAATGCTTGCACTTCCTTTCTATTTCTCAAAATCGCTAAATTTTTAACGCATTCCACCTTCTGCGGGTCAGGCAGTGCTCCTGCCTCTGAGCAACGATGGCCTAAATAAACCACCTCTCTTCGCAAAAATTGACATTTTTCCGTGTTCAATTTCAAATTGTGCTCTCGTAATTTCTGGAGCACCTTGCACAAGGGTTGCGAATGCTGCTGCAAGTTCTTCCCATAAAGTAGAATATCATCCAGATACACAAAACAATCTAACCCTTGCAAGCCTGCTAGCACATGGTTCATCAACCGTTGAAAGGTAGCCGGTGCTCCTATTAATCCAAACGGCATTCTATTAAACTCATAATGCCCCAAACCGGTGCTGAACGCGGTTTTCTGCTTATCTTGGGTATCCACCAGAACTTGGTGGTAGCCACTCGCTAAATCAAGTGTAGAAAAATATCTACTGTGTCCCAGTTGATCCAGAATCTCTTCTATCCTTGTTATCGGGAATACCTGCTTGATTTCCTAAAATCGACGACCATTCCCCACTTCTTCTGACCCTGAGCACCTCCCTTCTTTGATACCAAAATTATTGGTGAGTTCCAAGGCGAGATACTCGGTGAAATTATGTTATCCTTTAACATTCCTTCCACTTGCCTATTTACCTCATCTTTGTGAGCTTGTGGCAATCTGTATTGCTTCTGGTTTTTTGGGGGTTGATCCACTCTAGTAGATATTTCATGCTCTACCTCTTGTGTATACGTGGTCTTCTTCCAGTAAAAATATGTCATGGAATGACGTACAAATGGCTTCTATTGATGCCTTCTCTTCTGAATTTACGCTTGGGTCTAACTTCAGTAATTCTAGCACTCTCTCCATTCTTTTTCTTATATCTACCTGCTTAATCTGATTAACCGATCTATAATTCGGTTCTTTAAAATTATCATAACTAGTGAACTTGGGCCTAAAATCTTCATTCATCAGGTAGTCCTTTTCTGATGCGTTGAGTACGCAAGCGTACACCTTACCTTTGTCAACGTGCGCTTAATGGTCTCTCCCATATACACACCCTCCGCTATCTGTTGCTTGTGCAAAACAAGAGTCCTTAGTTTCGTGTTTACACGCATAGTAACTACTCTGGTTGACCTTGCATTCACTACCTCCATACAATTCTTAACCCTACTCACGGTTCCTTCCTGCCATAACATTAATGGAACAGTAAGGATTCTATTCTTATCACCATCATGAAATGCTTCTCGAGCGCATCCATTATGGTGCAGCCCCAAAGATTATCGCGGCCAATTATCCCATCAGCCGAGATGCCTTTCCTATCCACTTCAACTGCGTGCACTCTAAAAACACATACCCTTAGCTCCACTGTGCCCTATTCTGAGCGACCCCAATGTCCTAATGCACCCTCCAAACGCTCCGTTAAGCATTCTTACGTCCATTTGATTAATATCTAGCCCTTTCCGTAAAACACTAGATTTTACGAGACTGGTGTCCGCTCCTAAATCTACCAAAAGCACTAGCTTCCCACTAGCTGATTCCTTTCAAGCTATCTCGATGAAGGCATCACCTATCCTGCCTATAACGAAGCAATGTTCCCGAAGCTTCTGTTCCCAACATGGACGCGTATCCACTTCCTAACTCTTCGCGATATTGGAGAGCCTCTTGCTCCTCCTTCTCCTGGACTGTAGTTTTTACATTACTACTCACACATACTTCCGGCTTAATTATTACTCTCTTTCTTTTGGCTTTCCAGTCTACTGGCCTCGACTGGACCGTTGGAAGTTTCCCTGGTTCCTTTGTTGTGATTGTCTATCCCTGCATTCCGCTGCCCGATTTCCTATTCGTCCACATGAAAAGCATCTCAACCCCTGTTTGGTGTTGCTTATCCTTGGTTCACTTCTGGAATCCCAATTTGGTCGCTGCTGACCATTCTCAGTTTTGAAAGGATTTCTTCTTTGGTTAATTCCTTCCGTTGAATTAACTCGGCGACTACTAAAGTTACCCCTGCTGTCCCTCAAGTGTGGATCCGGGCGCCTCGTAGCTGGCTGCCATCTACTCTGATTCCATTCTGTGTCTCCTTGCCACCGTCTACTTGCCTCATGACCATATGTTTGGCACTTCATACAGTAGGGCGTGTTTTTGCGTGTAATGCACTCATCCCTTGTATGACCTGGCTTCCGGCAGAACGAACATGTGGGCGCCCTCTGTACAAACCCCCTGTACGGATTTCTCGGATTCACGATTTCTCGGATATACGCTCCTCTTTATATGTTTGTGACATAATTACTTCCGTCTCTATCCTTGACAGCGGCAGTGAAACTTTCCTGTCTGTTTTCGTACATCTGTACCTCTCCCAAACCGGCCGTACTCTGTTCCACGAGGACTTGTGCTCTAATTGCTTCCTCTACTAACTCTTCCAGATTTCCTGTTCTGCTATTCAGCATAAGAATCTTTAGAGCGGAGTTGCGGAGGCCCACCACGAAAGTTGTTAACACCGACTTGTCAACTTCGTATAAGAGTGCTGTATCTCCAACGCCATTGTATTAATTTTTTATTACTTCCTGGGCCATCATCCGAAGTGACTCTAAACGCCTGGCAAAGGCGCGTATGTCTTCACCTGCCAGCTGTTTCCCGATGCTGATCTCTTGGGATATGTCTTCCAGAGGTCTCTCCTTTAAATAAGTTCTCTTTGCCGAATTGCTTTGGCAGCACAAGATTATATGCATCTCCAAATAACCTTTGCTTAACACAGTCGAAGAAGTCCTGCAACTCATCAGGGCTTATACTTCGCTTTGCAAGCTCACAACCTTGAATGAATCTGTTAACTTCTGACCGTAAATCTTCGGAAGCTGCACCAGTAAACACAGGTGCTAGCCTGGCCGCTGTCTTTGAAATCTCCTCTATACCCATTTTGCGTATTTTTGATTTACTTATGACCGGTAAAACTTGAGCGCTATCCTTATGGGTGGTTCCTAGATTCACTTCTCCTGGATCTGAGAGGTAATTGACTAATGACGGACTCAAACGAATTAGTCTTCGATCGTTTGTTCGTACAGGCGAAATACTGTCCGCAGTATTGGAACTTTCCTGTTCCGTTATTGCTTCTGGCTCTTTTGGCGGATATCCCTTATTTTTATTATTTATCGGACTTCCTGGAGAAAAATGCTCCACACCGATTTCAGATGCGTTAAACAAAAATGCCGCTTCCCTCTCTTCACTCAATACTAATCTGGGCTTTACCACGCGGTTTATCCTTTCTGGTGTTAGATACTCCGGCCAGCGCACTTCCGGTGGCAATGTCAATACCGTCTGCGTAAATCCAGCCGATGCCGATTTTGACCTCTCCCTATTCAGTGAGGACCTATTGGTCGCCCGTCCTCTTTTTAATTCCGCACACTCCTTTTCCAACAGCGATGCTGCTTCCTCTGTCTCCGTCAATCTCCGAGAAAGTTCCTTTACCCTATTCTCGAGATACTCTTTTTCTTTTTCTTCTAATGGTGACACAGCTCCTCCGGCGTTCGCCTGCTTCCACAATTCCTGAGCTTCTTCCCTGCTCGTACTCACTTCGAACTTGTCAACTATTTTCCCAGTAAACAGTTTCACCTCTGACTGTATTGATTTCAATATGTTCCTTACGTCCTCGTCTGGCGAAACCAAACTCACAATCTGTTGTCCTAGTCCCTCTAATTCAGAACTAAATGTATCTGCCCATTCGTTGATCAGACTATTTATGTAGTCTGCATAATTTTCCGCAAAATATTTTCCTTTGCCGTACTCAACTGCGTGAGGCAACAACAGCCCGTGATTATTGTTGAACTCTCTCCCCAGATTTTGCAACTGTGTTATTCGCTTGCGGTA
The DNA here is from genome assembly GCA_920105625.2 of Clusia tigrina. Taxonomy (NCBI): domain Eukaryota; kingdom Metazoa; phylum Arthropoda; class Insecta; order Diptera; family Clusiidae; genus Clusia; species Clusia tigrina. The sequence goes on from OV050031.1 coordinate 157,272,575, forward strand.
ATACACGTGGTCCTTACTTAACCTGCCGTCTTTCTTAAAGTTACAGACCAGTTTTTCAATCGCCTCGCCAATTTGCTCCTGCATCAGCAGTAATCCTTGCGCTTCCTTCGTCATATCCCAAATGCCAGAACAGCTGTCATATCCCCATTATCAAAACAATTTACAAATAAAACCCAATAATTGTTAAAACTTGTAATTAACTTATCCCAATTTTTTTATTTCATCTTAATGATAAATACAAATTTATTAAAAAACATTCCACCGTAAATTCTATCTTAATATTCTTTCTTTACTTATCTTCCATCACAAGTTCCATATCCGCTGTCTACCGGCGTCCATTAAGTCCTTCCATCATTGCAAATTGGTCCTTGACTGCCTCACAGATACTCCTTGATTTCCTCTCACTATCTTTAATACTCCCAAAAATCCATTGAAAAGGCCATATGTTTGTTAAAACCGAAATTGGATTTACAGGCAAAAGTGTCTTGATTCATTCCCGGAAATTTGAATCCATATTTAAAAATAAACCCGTAACGTATGCGCCACGTAATAATAGCATTTAAATGTTTTCTTCAACATTGCTACACAAATCGTAGTTTCCGAACTACAAAAACTTTGATGCAACAACACGTGCTGTCTGCACCTCTTGAAGTATTTTTGCCTCATACCCTAAGCTTATAATGTCAAATATTCAGATCAATATGAAATCAATTAAAACAATTTAATAAACAATATAAATGTCCCTATAGATCGTGTCACCTAACCGCAGCGGCTATTCAGCCCCGATGCTGCTTCTTCTGCATGACCGGCGCAAAAGCGCCCACACGGCCACCGAAGAATCGTCGCCAAAATGTACTTAAATACTAAAGCATCCTAATATAAGCATACTCACCAATATTCTTGCTCCCTCCATTTAACTCCTTTGGGAACTTTTCCTAGTGGTCCTTCGAAGTGGTTTCCTGTTGGTGGATTCCCGCGTAGGAGTGCTCTCTTCCTGGCACTCGACGTTAGATCCTGCCGGCTGCGCCAAAATGTTGGAGTCCTTCTTCGCTTGTCGGGAGACGTCCTTTCTCGGTTCGCTGGGCGCGTGGCTGAAAACTTCAAGACACTCTCTGAAATGAAACACTTCACCACTTTCAGATTCAAAGATAATAAGCAGAATTATTCTTAAAATACTATTTCTTATATACTCGTACTATTTCCCAACAGTAATCTCAGTCTGTGAACTGAGGAGTAACCCCGATCTGTGGTTTTATCAGATCGAGGCCGCGTTCCAGGTCCACCATGTGCGCAACGACAACAGCCGTTACAATTTGATAGTTGCGGCGCTCGACCGGGAGACCATTTCCGAGGTTGCGGATGTACTCCGCACAGTGCCGCCCGTGGGGAAGTATGAGGCGCTGAAGGCAGCCATACTCCGTCAAGCTACTCACCCAACTCGAGCTGGGTAAAGGAAGCCGTCTCAACTCCTGCGGCAGATGCGCGCCTTGGCAGGTGACAGGGCCACGGATGACGTCATCCAAGTGAAGTGGCTCGATTTCATGCCGCCGTCAACGCGACGGCTTCTCAAGATTCTGAAGGGTACCAGCCTGGAGGAGCTCGCAGAGGCAGCTGACGAGCTAGTCGACAATGTTTCTACAGTTGCATCTACGTCACCTCCACTCTTGTTTCCGAGACCCCGCTCTCCATTCGCGAACAGTTCGTCGCACGATTCGACGGGTAACTCCGTGCACGCAGAGCTTGCCGCCTGCGGCTGTCAGTGGCACAGCTCGTAGCACTAACGCGGGAGAATCAGGAGCTGCTGCGTAAGATAACGCCCCCAATTCAGAGGGTTCGCGTTGATACCCCCAGCCCCAGCCGGCACCGAGATCGCTCCACAGCGCCTAGCCAATGTTGGTACCATCAGAAATACGGGCCGACAGCACAGCAGTACCGACCACCGTGTATCTTTGCCGCTGCCGTGGCCGCCGCCACGACGCCGTCGGGAAACTAGCGCTGCCGACGCCGACTTGGGCGAACGACGCCGGCCGTCCACCAACCGAAAAACGCCTACACGTGACGGATCGAACGACATCCACCCGGTTTCTCGTGGTCTCGGGTTCAGTTGTCTCCTTACTGCCGAGGGGAACAGTCGCCCGCAAACTACAGCGAAACAGCCTCACGCTGTACGCCGCCAACTCGTCGCCGATAGCCACATACGGGCAGCTCACGCTGAAGCTGAACCTCGCCCTGCGTCGGGATTTTACTTGGGCGTTCACTGTGGCCGATGTGCACACCGCCATTCTCGGGGCGGACTTTCTGGCATACTATGGGCTCCTGGTAGACTTGAGGGGACGAAGCATCGTAGACCCTCTTACCAATATCCCGGCAAAGGGCCGCATGGACCCGGCTCGAATCTACGGCATCTCCACAGTGGCTCGCATTGATGCACCTGTGGGACCACATGGCGATCCAGCGCTTCCTGCAACTCGCTTCACCAGCAAGGGTCATGGCGATTGTACAAGACTTGCCGGTACAACACTTCATCGTCACGGAGGGCCCTCCTGTTCTCGAGCGCCCCCGTAGACTCGTCGGTGAACGACTCGCTGCTGCCAAAGAAGAGTTCGCCGACCTCCTCGACAAGGGGGTGGTACGCCCATCATCAAGCCGATGGGCTAGTACGCTACACATGGTACCAAAGCCGAATGAAAGCTGGCGAGCCACTGGCGAGTTCCGCTGCCTCAACGCGTGTACCTTGCCAGACCGATATCCTCTACCAATCATTGAGATCGAGGAGAGCCGGGGAAAAGTCTTCTCTGTAATCGATCTGCAGAAAGCCTTCTACCAAATCCCGGTTGCCAAAGCTGACATCCCGAAAATGGCAGTCACAACACCTTTCGGCCTCTTCGAGTTCGTGGGTATTCCATTAGGCCTGCGTAATTCCGCGCAAACGCTTCAGCGGGTAATTAATCACTGAGGAAACTGCCCTTCGTGAAGGCCTACGTAGACGACCTGCTCATCGCATCCGAGACGCATGACGAGCACCTGCACCATTTGAGCCAATTGTTGGAGACGCTGAAAGCGGCGAATCTACACATCAACCTGGACAAATGCCAACTCGGTGCTCAGGAGGTTACATTCGCTGGGTGTCGGGTTGTGGCAGAAGCACTTTCGCGAACCTGTATCGTCTCGATGCCTTCCATCCTCGACGAAGCCACTATCAGCCTGGAGCAAGACTCTGACGCAGAGCTGCCTCACCTGCTGGAGAACCCGCGTATCCAACTGGATCGTATCGCTTTCAACGACAGCGAGATCTACTGTCTGATTACCGATAGGGTGACACGGCCTTATTTGCCACCCAACCTGCATCGAGAGGCGTTTGGCATCGTACACGGATCATCCCACCCGAGTGGTCACGCAGTGGCGAAACGTCTGGTGGCGAAATACTTCTGGCCAAGCATGCGCAAGGACGCGCTCCGCTGGGCCCGTGAATGCCAACCATGCCAACGCGCGAAGGTCCATCGCCACAATCCGAGTTGCAAAGCTTCAGGGAGACAGATGACAAGTTCTGCCACATTTATGTTGACCTGATCAAGCTACCGCTGGTGAGAGGACTGTCGCACTGACTGACCATCATCGAACGCTTTTCCCGATGGCCGATGGCTGTCCCACTCCCGGACATTCGAGCTGTGACCGTCGCACGAGCGTTCTTCCACAGTTAGGTCTGCACTTGCGGCACGCCACTCACCATCACCTCCGACCAGGGGGGTCAATTCGAGGGGGAGCTATTCACGGCTCTCGCAGAAATGACGGGTGCTAACCATGTTCACACAACGCCTTACCACCCTCAGTCAAACGGCATGGTGGAGAGACTACACCGCACACTAAAAGCGGCCTTGATGTGCAGTCCAGATACACCATGGCCAGACGCCTTGCCAACAGTGCTATTGGGGATACGGACGGCGTACAAAGAGGACCTCAAAGCAACTCCAGCCGAAATACTCTTCGGCACCCAACTACGCCTGTCGGGGGAATTCTTCGCACAACAGAACGACCCTACCACCCAACCAGTTTTCGTCGAGCAGTTGCGCAAGCTGGTAAAAACGATCAGGCCACCGTTCGTCTTCAAAGAATTGCGCACCTGCACGCACGTATTCTGCAAGCTGGACAAAATCCAGAGGCCACTCGAGCCGCCATATACGGGCCCACATAAGGTAATTCGCCGGGTCAACGACAAGAGTTTCATCATCGACTTGAACGGCGTCGAGAAAGCCATCTCTACGGACTGCTTGAAGCCGGCCTACCTCGAGGTGAGTGACTCAACATCGTCCCCGTCGCTGCAAGTACCCCGATCACCATCGCCAATCCGATCGCAATCGCCGTCATCGTCAGCGACAAATGACCCGCCAGCGATCCATCCAAGGAGTCATCTAAGGAGTCAACCAACGCCCCGCTCAGGGGACCAACCCTCACCACAGCCGGGGAGTCGAGCGACGAAACAGGTATCGTTCTCCGCGCCTCCTGCGCCGAGCACTGGGGGAGGAGTACCTGTGGCGACACCACTGCCCCCACCTAGTTGTCGGGCACGCCAACGCAAGCAGGCACTAGTTCCGTGCGCCATCTGTTGACACGCTGTCGCTGTCGCACGGCGTGTTAATGGGCAAGCGGAACTAGCGTGAGTTGGCTGCTGAACAACACACTTCGTGTTTTCGGCCTCTCAATCAACCCTTTTCTTTTCTGCGTTGGCGCTGGTGTGAAGTGTGTGAGAGCGTTTCGTGCAAAATGTGAATTGCAAATAAACATAATTTTATATTTGCAATTGTATGTAAATAAAACAAAAAATACACCGAACTCTAACTGATCCGTCTGCTTACACTCGAAGCTTAATATTATAGTATTAAACACCATTGTTTGTTTACCCAACGAATTAAAGAAAAAGTGTTTTCTGGAACAATAGATCAATTAAATTTACTAGAGGAATCGGAAGTGCATGTCAAATCAATGGAAATCCAAAATGAAAAGTGCAGTGACATCAAAAACCATTTTTCATTAATTAAAGGATTAGGTCGTTGTGTCGGCAGTTACTCAAGGGGACTAACATGTATTTGAGTACATGCCGTAATTGGGTTCTGTCGGAAGTTGGGTCTATGACCTCCACGTGGTAACGGCTGGTAACAATTGTGCACTGGGTTTGATGCGCGATCCATTCCTGACAATGGAACCTGCAGCGTATCCAGTGTACGGTTGGCTAAGATAGGTCGGGCGGAGGGAGTAAACCCTGGTAAAAAATCCCCTTTAACTAAAGGTGTTATGCTACCCGTGCCTATTGGTTGGTTTGCAGCCACGGGGTAATACCGGCTGTATTCCTACGGAACTACCTCGATACCGGGTCACCTCGAGGTATATTCACGACCTTGCCGTGGTAGGGGCGCTGCCACGGTCGACCACTATGCGTCCCCTTAAAAATTGAAGATCACCATGTCTGCTACGGTGGACGGTGATCGTACGAAAAAGATGAATCACAAACAACAAATAAACACAAATTTCTTTGGACAAGCAGTCCCTAAATGCAAAGGGGGCTATTGCCTCCATTTCTGAATCTGGCTCAGGTCAGAAAAAAAGTCGTACGAAGCTGGGGCTACAGAACCTAGCGGAAGTGGCGGTACTAATAACCCAAGTACCTCCTTCGTGAAGAGCAGTCACCTTGTCAGGGTACGAAGGCTTAAATGAGTGCAATGACGCAATGGGTTAGGATGGCGGAGTTTCGGCCCTTATGGGATTACCCTAGCCGGACTGACTACTGCGGAGTAATCCAACTAAGAACTGTCTCCCTCCTAATCCAGGGTGTTCTTGGGATCATGCCCATTGGATGTTGTTTTGCAGCCAGGAGGTTAATTAGGCTATATCCTAACGAAGCTCCCATTCCTGACACCAGGCCGCCTCAGGTAGTAACGGTGGCCTTGCTGTGGTACGGGGCGCTGCCACAATTGACAAACCCCTTCCCCTTTAAAATTTTTGACTGCTTTAGCTTGATCAATCGATTGGGTGGCCATAAGAATCAGTATGAACAAATTAAAAGCAAAAAAAACTGAGGTGCGGTCTCTAAAAGATAATTCGGATGGGAATCCAAAATCCTCTGCACACTCTGCGGCGGCTATTGTAGCTAAGAACGATGAGCCTGGCACAAGCAAAGCCACGTGCTGCGATAGTGTTGCTAAACAGGGAACCAAAAGGTTCTACAAGGTAAAAAGGGCTGCTCTGCGGACGGTGGAACGCTTGTCGCGGATCCCAGAGAAGGAGAGGACGGTGAAGCAGAAGGCTTCCCTCGAGTGGGCGACGAAAGTCGTGAAGGAGTCTCAAGCTCCAACACAACAGGCTACAAAACGTCAACGGTCCCTAGAAGAGACCACCCACCCGGATCCAAAGAAATTTAAAAAGCGCGGTACTGTCACCACGAAGTCTTTCAGCGAAGTGCTGAAAGGACACCAGGTCATGGCGGTCATAGATCGTAATGACCCGGATAGCAGTATCGCTCCTGAGTGCTGGAAAAAGGTAGAAGTAAGCCTTTCAAGGCTCAAGGAATTCCCAGGTGGTTTTCCCTCTTTTCCCGACAGCGGATGGCATCAGAGCCACGTGAAGCTGATTGCCTGCGCGGACCAAAGGTCAGTCGACCTTTATAAGATTGCGATCTCCAGGGTAGGGGAAGCATGGACAGGTGCAAGGCTCGATGTCGTACCTAGGGAGCTGATCCATAGTAGACCTAGAGCGCGCGCGTGGATCCCAGCCGAACCGTCTGACCCTAAGGCTATCTTGGAGATCTTTAGGTTGAGCAACCAGCAGCTCCCGACTAATAATTGGAAGTTTACTAAGGTAGAGGAACCAAGAAGGGATTACAGGTCAATAACCCTTGTGGTGAACGCCGAATCTCTGGCGACTCTAGCGAAATCCAATTGGGTCGTGGGCTATGGCTTCTCATCCACAAGCCTCAAGGTCTACAAAAAGGATGGGCAACCGTCTGACACGGATCAAGCGGTAGTGAATCCTTCAGGGGTAACTGCTGATCCTGCTGCTGCTGAGGACTCCGCCATGCACCCGAAACGCAGTGACTCTATGTCAACTGTGGGGGGGTTTGGAGAGTCTCCTTGGGACAACCACACTCAGTGAGGAGGAAGTCCTTCTGGAGTCAGACTCGGAGTCTGCGGCTGATGTCACGGTGGTGGAGGTGACCAGCGCTACAAGTAGCAGAGCTGCTACGAATAGTGCAGATTAACCTCCATCTCTCGAAGGCGGCGTCTGCCAGCCTTCAGCTCCGTCTTGCTAAAGGCGGAGTAGACGTTGTCCTGATCCAAGAACCCTGGACACACTGGGACTTGGTATGTGGTCTCAGGGACTGAAAATTACAGCCTGCTGTATACCGTAAGTGAAGGAAGACCTAGGTCTTGTATCCTCATTAAGAACAATGCTAGGTAATTTATTCTCCCAATTACAGGAACAAGGATTTAACGGCCGTCTGCCTGGAAACTGGCAAGGGACGGTACTGGTTGGTCTCGGCTTATATGGCGCATGACCATGAGATCCTTCCAGACGCCAACCTACAGAAGCTTCTTGTGGATGCAAAGGCTCAACCGGTGGCTGTTATTATTGGATGCGATGCCAATGTGCACCACGACATCTGGGGAAGCACGGATGTCAATGAACGAGGTGAGTCATTATATGAATCTATTGTAACGACTAACCTTTCTGTATGCAATAAGGGGTCAGAACCCACTTTTATTAATGCTAATAGGCAAGAAGTCCTAGACTTAACCCTTGCCTCCGAATCAATTTTTGATCGGATCTCAAATTGGAGAGTTCTAGAGGACCATTCCTTTTCGGATCATAGGTTAATTCAGTTTGATCTTCTAGATAATCTACCTAGCCCTAAGGCTTTTAGAAATGTCAGGAAGGAAAAAATGGGACCTCTACAAGGTGACTGTAGCTAGCCTACTACCTCAGAATCCCACAAGCACAACAACGTGTGACGAAATTGATAGGTCTTTGGCGGTTCTAACGGTTGCTCTTAATAAGGCTCTATTAGTCTCTTGCCCTCTAAGTAGACCCAGGGGAAAACAAAAACCCACATGGTGGGGGAGGAAATTAGGGGACTCAGACAAAACTGCAGGAGACTTTTCAACATGCGCAAAGAAGTCTAGAGATAGTGCAGACTGGGCTTTATATAAAGCAGCACTCAGAGCCTTCAAAAGTAAGCTTAGGAAGGCACAGAGGGAATCGTGGAGAAACTTTTGCGGTGACGTAGAAGATATCTCTGAGACGTCCAGGAGGGAGGATGGATCCTGGACTTCAAATAGTAATGAGACTCCAGAGCTTCCTCTGGAGACTCACTTCCCTGGTTGCTCGAGCACCATTTCGCGGAGAACGATGCCCAGCGGGAATGTAGTTGAAGTCAACTCAGACATAGTCACGAAGCGAAAATTGCAATGGGCTATCCATAGCTTCAAACCATTTAAAGCATCTGGCCCAGATGGTGTAGCTCCAATTGAAACTCAGCAGTCAGAGAATCTAATAATAGAGTGGCTGTTAAAGATCTATAATAGTTGTCTTGAATTAGCGTATATTCCAGACTCATGGAAGCATGTGAGGATAATTTTTATACCCAAGGCCGGCAAAAGCTCGCACACAGCTCCAGGGGACTTAAGACCCATTAGTCTGTCCTCCTTCTGTCTAAAAATCCTGGAAAGGTTGTTAGACATTCATCTGAGGCTCACTATAGACAGACAGAAGCTGTCAGTCTTTCAGCATGCCTACGTTAAGGGTAAATCGGTGGAGACCGCTTTACACTCCTTAGTCTCTAGGATTGAGTGCTTCCTGCACAACAAGGAGTTCTCCCTAGTGGCTTTCCTGGACATTGAGGGAGCTTTTAACAATATCAAATCAGACGCAATAATCGGTGCGATGCGAGACTTGGAGGTGGAACCCGCCATTAGCAGGTGGATTGAAAACATGCTTAGTAGCAGGATAATCAGTTCACAGCTGGGGGCGGCGTCGGCCAAGAAGTCCGTGTGCAGAGGCACACCTCAAGGTGGAGTTCTTTCACCCCTACTCTGGAATCTTGTGGTAAATCAGCTGCTTGTTCGACTGGAGAGGGAAGGGTGCAAGGTGGTTGCGTATGCGGATGATGTTGCTATTAGTATCTCGGGTAAATACATATCTACTTTGAAGGACTTGACGCAAAACATGCTGAACATTCTCTCTAAATGGACTACTGACTGTGGGTTGGGGGTTAATCCGACCAAGACTAAGCTGGTACTCGTCACTAGGAAGTATAAAATTCCTCAATTTATTGCTCCAAAACTAATGGGTGTCGATATAGACCTTGTCGAGGAGGCTAAATATCTGGGCGTGAACGTAGATAGGAAACTGAACTGGAAGGCTAGTAGAAGCGAGCGCATTAGAAAGGCTCAGGTAGCTCTGTACTCTTGCAAAAGAGTTATAGGCAAAAAATGGGGGTTACAGCCTAAGGTAGCCTATTTGATATATACAGCTGTGGTACGACCAGTCCTTTTCTATGGGGTGCTTGCTTGGTGGACAGCCCTAAGTAAGTCCACATACAATAGGCTGATAACAAAGGTAGAAAGAACGTCAGAGGTATTCATAAGTAGTGCCATTAGAACGAATCCAACGGCAGCATTGGACATTATGCTCAATCTGCTGCCTGTTACACTTTTTGGCGAAAAAATGGCTGCAAACTCAGCTATCAGGCTAAAAGCTACGCATCAATGGGATGCCAGGAATGTAGGTCATGCGTCCATTTTAAGACATTTTCAGGGTATTCCTGACTCTTTCGACTACATCACACCAATGTACGCCTTCAATGGTATGTGCAAGATCTCCATTCCCTCCGAATGAAAGGATGGCATCCCCCCTCATGTAGATGGGGTTCACATCTACACAGATGGATCCAAACTACAGAGTAGGGTGGGAGATGGTGTATTCTCAGAAGATTTGGACATTAACATGTCCTTTAGGATGCCCGACCACTGCAGGGTTTTTCAGGCAGACGTCGCGGCTATAGAGGCAGCACTGTCTTGGGTAAGGAAGAACTTGATATTTGCATTCTGTCCGACAGCCACGCTGCTTTGCGCTCCCTGGATTCGGTTATTATCACCTCAAAAGCCGTCGAGAGCTGCCGCAAATCTTTAGACGAGATAGCTAAGCAGACCCGTCTGCATCTATGCTGGGTTCGCGGTCACAGAGATATTCCAGGGAACTGCAAGGCGGATGAACATGCCCGTGAGGGTACTACCATACCGATGGAACCAGATAGGTCGCAATTCGGTATTCCTATTGCCACATGTAAGCTCTTAGTAAATACAATATCCTTAGGAACAGCGGGCAGGCGCTGGTCTGAACTTTCAGGATGTAAAATAGCTAGACAAACCTGGCCAGAGATAAATGTCAAGCGCTCTAAGGACCTACTGCCTCTAAATAGACAAAGCATAGGTCCCGTGATCAGCGTCCTAACGGGACACTGGACTCTAGGCACACACGGGTGTAGGCTGGTCATCGCCTCTCACGACTTCTGCCGGAGCTGCATGGACGAGGAGGAGGAAGAGTCCACTGTTCACCTGCTGTGCACGTGTCCAGCTTTGTCCAGAAGGAGGCGCACTTTCATAGGCGACTACTTTTTGGACCCCTTGGGAGTTATCTAATAAAAAAAGATTAGCTCCATCAACTACTTTATTAAAAGCTTCAAATGGCTGGACCTTTGAAAGGGATGGGACCTGTTGTCCCATGCGGAATCACAAAGGGTCAATGTTGGCCTAAGTGCGCCCTTTTCGGGTGGCCGCTTTACCAACTTACCTACCTAATAAGCTAAGTACGGCTGGCCTATCTCGTACTGCGGATGCTGGCACCGGGGACAAACCTGGTTCCAGTGGAAGTGATAGTACAAAGAAAGAGTATGCATTGCATACGGCGGATACCGGGATTGGCCCTGGTAGACGTGACGGTGCATCCCCGTCTAAAACGACTAAGGTCTCCTCGTTGGAAAAGCCTACACGGCTTAACTACAAGGAGAGACGCGCTGCCGTGAAGTTGCTGGAACGTGTTAAAAGTGTTCCGGAGAGCGAGAGGTCAGAAAAACAAAAGTCCTCCATTAGCTCGCCAAAAAGGGTTACGCAGGGACTATCAGAGTTTCCGAAACCGAACCCGCCGCCAAAACGTCAGCTGTCGGACGAGCCCCCCAGAAACCCCAGCAGCATCAAGAGGCCAAGACGTCATGAGACTAGTCCCGCACCAAAGACGTTCAGCGAAGCTGTGCGATGTCAACCGCGAGGCCGTTGTGTACAGACGCAACATGGATGGCACAATTTCTGTTGAGAACTGCCAGGCTCTCGAGCACTTTCCTCCAGATTCTGAAGGAAAATCCTGGCCCAGCTCCTTTTTGTCGCGATTGTGGATGGCATCAAAACTACGTGAAGCTCATCGCATGTGCCGATCAGAGATCAACTGATCTGTATAAATGAGCCATCTCCAGAATCCGTGAAGTTTGGTTTGGGTCTAAGCTCGAGGTAATCTCAAGGGAGGATATCCCGAACCTGCCAAGAGCGAGGGCCTGGATACCAGCTGAACCATCTGACCCTAAAATGGTTCTGGAGATGTTACGGGTATGTAATCCGGAACTCCCGACATAATCGTGGAAGGTCACGAAACTGGAGGAGCCAAAAGGCGAGTACCGCAATGCTACCTTGGTGGTGAGCACGGACTCGTTGATATCTCTTTCGCGATCCGATGGTATCGTGAGCTATGGATTCTCGTCCATTACACTAAGGCTCTACAAAAAGAACGTGAACGTCTCCAATGTAATGGACCATGTTGGAGTTGTGGTAGACCCTGACGCCTCATCTCAGCTGGAAGAAGAGGCCAACACCACTTCTGCTGGTGGAGATGGAACGTCAGTGGAACCTGGCTCTGGTTCTGGCAATGCGGTTGCGCTAAACAGGGCAATATCCGATGGCAGTGTCTGTTCCTTATTGGAAAGGGTGGCGCAAGCCACCCTGTCTGACGAGGAGGAGCTACTGGCATCGGACGAAAAAGATGCTGATAAAACGGTGGTGGAGACCAGTAACCATGATGTTACGGGTACTTCAGATTAATCTACACCACTCAAAGGTTGCGTCCGCAAATCTTATACTACATCTGTCAAAGGACAGATACCATATTGTCCTGATTCAAGGACCATGGGTTATACATGGTCTTGTGTGCGGACTAGGGACTCCAATATAAAAAATGATATATACACTCAATACAGGTAAATCTAGAGCGTGTGTACTAATACGTAGAGGGATAAATGCTTTTATGCTCTCTAATTACAGCGATGCCGATCAAGCGACTACCAGCCTGGAGTGGGGTGACGAGCGGATATGGCTATCGTCATGCTACCTGGCCCACGATCACGAAGAGCTACCAAGATCAATTTTTAAGGATCTGGTGGCGCACTCGCGAAGGCTAGGCGCAAAAATTATAATTGGTGCGGATATAAATGCTCATCACATCTTGTGGGGTAGCACGGACACTAATATGAGGGGTGAGTGCCTTTTTGATTATTTGCTTGGAATTAACCAGCATATCTGTAATAGGGGTATTAAACCTACATTTGTCATAAGCAATAGGCAGGAGGTAATACTATACGCCACCTTTGCCTCTGACTCTGTTGTAGGAAGAATAAGGGAGTGGGTGGTGTTAGAAGAACACTACTTCTCAGACCATAGATACATCTCGTTTGAGATTAACAAAACTCTACCTAAACCTAAGCCTGGTAGAAATATCAGGAAAACAGACTGGGATAAATATGTAGATCTAGTTGGGAATACCTTAAATGTCTGTCCATCTAGCGAACCAAGAAGCATAGAAGGAATAGAGGAAATGGTTGGCTCTGTTACTGCGAGCCTGAACGCGGCCTTGGCAGAAGCTTGTCCACTAAGGAAGTTGAGGGGAAAGCCGAAACCTCCTTGATGGACGGAAGAGCTAAGCAAGCTTCGGGTAGACAGTAGGACAGCTTTTAATGAAGCGAAGTATACACGTCTTGAAAATGACTGGAGAGCGTATAGAGAGGCTCTTAAGGTATTTAAGAAGAAGGTTAGAACTGCTCAAAGGCAATCATGGAAATCCTTTTGTAAAGAAGTAGAGGGAGTGACTGTGGCTTCTAGACTTCGAAAAATATTGGCGGGAAGTTCTCAGAACTGGGAGCTTTTACAGAAGGTGGATGGAACATTCACTACAACTAGTAAGTAGTCTCTAGAGCTTCTACTCAGCACGCATTTACTGGGCAGGAGAGGGAAGATACGTCAAATAGTCGGGAAGTTTGGATAGACGCTCTATCTGAGGATCGACTCTTATGGGCTATTGAAAGTTTTAAGCCTTTTAAGTCCCCTGGTCCTGATGGTATTTATCCATTGGAATTACATAAAACCGCTGAATACCTGAAAGGCTGGCTATTAGCAATCTTTGAAGGATGCTTTAAGTTTGGTCTTTATTCCGAAAACTGGAAAAAGCTCACATACTCATCCAAGGGACTTAAGACCGATATCTCTCTCATCTTTTCTTTTGAAGACTTTAGAGAGAATGATAGAAATCCACTTAAGCTTAACTATAGACAAGAATCTAATCTCATCGGCTCAACATGTCTATACAAAGGGGAAATCTGTGGAGACAGCTCTACATAACATTATTTCAATTGCAGAAGGGTCATTGCACAAATAGGAATTTACCCTGGCTGCCTTTCTTGATATTGAGGGGCCTGGCGGCCTTTAATAATGTCAAAGGGGATGCCATCATTTACTGAACTTGGTGTGGAAACGGGCCTGGTAGGCCTCATTGGTAAAATGCTGAATAACAGAATCATTGAGGCGAATCTAGGAGAATCGGTCCTACATAAGTTGGTGAGCAGGGGTATACCTCACGGAGGTGTACTCTCACCGTTTCTATGGAACACAGTTGTTAACAAACTCCTGATAAGATTAGAAGCGGTGGGATGTAAGGTGGTGGCTTATGCCGATGATGTTGTCATAGCTGTCTCTGGAAAATTCACATCTACACTGAGAGATTTGTTGCAAAATGCTCTAGATATTCTTTCAAAGTAGGCGGAGGACTGTGGTCTTGGAGTAAATCCGGATAAGACTAAGGTCATTCTGTTTACTAGGAAACATAAAATCCTTCAATTAGACCCAATTTCTCTTAAGGGGAAAGCTCTGGGGATTTCAGACGAAACGAAATACTTGGGTCTTATAATCGATAGAAAGATTACTTGGAAGTCAAACACCATAGAAAGAGCTAGGAAAGCTGGGGTGGGTTTTTATGCCTGCAAAAGAGCTATAGGTAAAACCTGGGGAATAAAGCCCAGGTTAGCTCACTGGCTTTACACTGCGGTTGTCAGGCCCATTCTCCTATATGGAAATGTGGTCTGGTGGACTGCAATGCAGAAAAGGACCTACCACGAAACAGTCGGTAAGGCACAGAGATCAGCAGAATTAGCAATAAGTGGCACCATGAAAACCACGCCAACCTTGTCATTGGATATCATACTACATCTGCCACCCTTAGATCTCTTCTGCAAATAATTACCGGCATGCTCCGCGATTCGGCTCAAGGCGAGCTCACAATGGAAAGCTGTTCCGTATGGACATGCGACCATATTAGAATCCTACACGGACATACCCAGTGATATTGATTACCTTCCTTCTTCCCTCTGTTTTGAAAGGAATTTTTGGGTCAGAATTCCTTCCAGAGAGGAATGGCACGAGGGGGATCCATCACCAGATACTCCCATCAAGATATACACAGACGGATCAAAAATGAATACCGGTGTAGAATCAGGAGTCTATTGCGAAATGCCCTCAATCAGTGAATCCATCAGACTAATGGAGCACTGCAGTGTTTTTCAAGCGGAAATAAAAGCTATTCACGAAGCCTTGTGTTGGCTGAGGATAAACGAGGTAACCGTCAAGGATATCTGCATTTTTTCAGCCAAGCTGCACTAAGGGCTTTGAATGCATTCCAAATAACAATTTCATTTTTTACACAAAACTGAATACAGTTTCTTTGATCCATTTTTTCGAATAGTACAAAATCGAAGAGCACACCAAAACACGACTAACCTTTTTATCCGTCAAAAACAAACTGACAATCCAAAATGGTTGGTATTGCCAACATATATAACAGACATGTGTAACATAACAGAAAAAAAAATGCGAACATCGAACATACGTAACTCACGAAAAGATGAAAATAACGGTTATTTTTTGATCACACCTCGTATATATATAATATTTCAATTGTTTTGTTGGGATTGTAATGAGATTTGGTATTTTACAAAATAAATTTTATATTTTCACAATTAATTATTCACAATTAAATATTGTGCAGTGTACCATCGGGATTTCCATGTATGAGGAGGCTTGTTGGTTGTTGCAGGCCTTTACTACTTGGTGCAAACAAAACCCATCTTCTTCCTCATCGGTATAGTTGTGGATGCGATACACAGATGGCAATTATCGATACCGATGAGCAGTCTCGGTACCGCGCCAGATTGTGGTTGCACTAGCAATTGACGTACTCGTTTGTCATCGCAAAGTAGGTCTGCCTGGTTAAGGCTTTGTGATGGTAACTCAAGATTCCTTACAGCGTATACGCTTTGCATCTTGTGTTTCCTTTTCATACCCACACCGCTGATAAATAGGTCGACTAAGGTTACTGGCTCTTGTACGGCATGTCCACCGAACCACTGGACTTTGAGGTGGTGTGGTTGTTCGCGCAAGTCCAGCTCTTCGGCGAGCGCGTTGTCGAGCATGGTAATGGACGAGCCCTCGTCCAGTAGAGCGTGCGTGGCGTTGTCTTCCATATACCGTGACTGGAAGGATGCGGAATAGAAGTTTGCTCTCTTTCAAGTTGGCGGCGCAGCTTAATACTGCAGCTCCTGCCAGGCTAGACTGGCGACTGTCTACTTGTGGCGGAGATGATGGCTGAGTTGAGGTAGCTTGAGTGTTATTCTTCGATGACGATGATGATGTTACTGGTTGGGCTTCATGCAGTAGTTTGTTATGGATTCGATTGCATCCACCGATAGCACAAACCCTTCGTTGCCTGCAGTCACGTGTAATATGACCAGCTTTCAGCCACGCAAAACATAGGCGGCGAGATTTTACTTCAGCCCATCTTTCGGCCACTGAAGCTTCAAGAAGGCGTTTGCACTCGTGTGGTTTATGCTGACCCTGACATATCGTGCACTTCCGCGACCACTCTCTTTCATCTAAATGGAGTAGTACTCGGCGTTTTGGCTCACGGGTGGCAACCTGACAACGTTGGCGAGCAAAGTAATCCACTCCATAAAATATGCCACTGTGGCACGCGGTTGCACAGTGGCGGCTTACCAACCCCACTCGATGCGTCTACTCATAGGCAATTTCGATACAAACTCGTCTAGCAAAATCGGGTTCGAAAGATGATGCCCCGCGTCGGCCGACTGCATAAACGCACAAATATTTTTAACTTTTATGGCGAAGGGTATCAACTTGCTAAATGCACTTTCCGGTATCGGAGTGATTTCTTTCACTTGTAGGAGCTGGCTACGTATGAGCTGTTCCGGTCGACCGTATATGAACTTGAGTTGTTCAATAATGCAGTGAACGTTATCAGGGTGAATCAGCAATGACTAATAGTCTCACGAGCATCACCCCTCAGACACCTTTGCAGGCGTTGGTTATTATCAAAATGGCTATAACCATAGACTGCAGTCGATTCATTAAATGCCGTATAAAAAACCAGCCAGTCTTCTGGGAGGCCACTAAACTCTGGCAAGCCGTTATAGAACTAAAATTTCAGTTTTGACGGAAGCAAGATCAGAATTCTCTCAAAATTTATCTGCACCACCTGTGTCGTTGCATCAAGCGCAGTATCAACACATCACAAGAATGATTTAATACCAAGACCATAGATTGAATAGTAATCTATGCAAAGACTGCGCCGATAGAGGACAACCAAATTTTGGTTCTGCGCATCTACGGTACAATATCGAACTTATATTGGCGAGTAAACATTGTATATAATTCAATTTGCAAAATTAAAAAGAAAGAAATAATGAAACTACTTTAGTTAAGTTAATGTATTTGTGTATTTTCGTTTACGTGTGTAAGCAGTTTCTACAATTTTCTTATTTAATATTCTGATTTTTGTAAACATACTTGTTCTGAGAAACAATTTCTTAATTTTTTTATTACAATTAATATCAGAAGCTTCTTCAAAATATTATTTAATAAATTCATTTGTTATTAGATGATTTTTTCCATTCAAAGTAATAGTAGCAAAGGAGCTAGCGTCGAATCGGGTAAAGTGTCATAGCAATAGGACTTTCTAATTTTCATTATTTTGAACACCAGAAAGCGGAAAGTCCTTTTTGTACATTGTAATACTCTATCGAAATCCAAATAAAGCACTCAGAACCACAGAATATTTGTTTGCAATTAATTTATTTTATTTCTCAGTACCACGCTGCTTATCGTTTGTTTACTTTTATAATAACTAAACGTTTACAACTATGTTGCCACCCGTTCTCAATTTCCCCGACATGGATCAGTGTTGCCACATCCCTCCTATCCTTTTTAGCTTTAATTTTATTCCTTGGTCTCCTGATCCCGGCAAGGCTGGTGGTGAAACATCCACATGACTTGGTGGCGAAGTAAAGGCTGGTGATAAATCGTCCACATGACTTGGTGGCGAAGTAAAGGCTGGTGATGAATCATCCACATGACTTGGTGGCAAGGTATTATTCGGTGTTGATGGCGATGCCTGTGAAGAGTCCGTAACTGGTGATGATGGTTTTTGCGGGACTGTGGATGACGGTATCTTTTTAACATGGCTGATGTTTCTCCTGAATGTTTTTCCATTACCCCTGACTTCTACGTCGTTTCCACTTCTGTTTACCACTTCGTATTCGGTAACATCAAAGTTGGTTGTGAGCTTATGCGGAAAAACTACATTCTTGAACAGCACTTTGTCTCCATCAGCTATTTCCGATTCTTTTGCTTTCCGTCTTTTATCCCCTCTTTCCTTTCCTTTTTGTTTGTTTATGCAATCCAAGTCGCTTGCAGATGAGTCGATCATATCCTCTGTAATGTCCTGAATGCTTGGGATCTTGTCCCGTATAACTCGGTTAAACATTAGTTCAGATGGAGGTCATCCTGTCGTGCCATGCGGTGTAACGTTATACATTAAAATGAACTTCTGTATCTCCTGTTTATAGTTGCCCTTGTTTACGTTGGCAATTTTTAACCTTTTTACCAGGGACCTGTTCATGTTCTCGACCTCTCCATTGGCCTGTGGCCAGTACGGTGGTGTCGTGATTTGTGTGATCCCGTTCCGGGTACAAAAGATTTTGAATTCTGCGCTAATGTATTGACGGCCATTATCTGTTCTCAACGATTTTGGCAATCCCAGTCTACAAAATATCTTCTCCATGGCCATTATGATTCTTTCAGAGGATATGTTCTTCAGAAACACTACCTCCTGATACCGCGAGTAGTAGTCTATCAGTACTAAGACGTGCTCGTTGTTGGGAAGTGGCCCTAATAAGTCTGTTGCCACGCATTGCCAGGGGCCATTCGGAAACGCGTGCCTCTGCATCGGCGCCGGATTTGATACTTGGGAGACTAGCAGACAGTCGCGACAGCTCTTGACAAAGTTTTCTGCTTCTTTATCTATACCCGGCCACCAGACTTTAGCTCTTAGTCTGCGTTTTATAGCTGACTCTCCTGGGTGTCCTTCATGAGCTAACTGAAGTATTTCACTCCGCAGCGACTTCGGTATTACGATGCGAGTACCCCGCAGGAGGATACATCTAATCGCCGAGTGCTCAAACCGGAATGGGTAGTAGGTACTTGATTTGTCAGAATCACAAGAGTCGTTTCTGATGTGAGCAATATTGTTAGAGATTTCTTCATCTTCCGCACTTCTTTCAGCTATGACAGTGATCGTAAGCGATCTAGGGATCGAGCTTGCCACAATACGAAATATGTTCTCCTCGCAATTCCTGTCGAATGAGCCCGCGTCATCGATTTTGCAAAGCCTCGAAAACGAATCCGCTATATTTTCTCTTCCTGTACGATAGATTACCTTAAACTTAAATGATTGTAATCGTAATAACCATCGATCTATTGTGGCCGGAGGCTTAGATGTTGGCTTAAAAATGGTCTCCAATGGCTTGTGGTCTGTCACTAATTCAAATTCCAAGCCCGCTAGGTAATAATAAAATTTTTCAACTGACCAAACTAGAGCAAAACTTTCTTTTTCCGTCTGCGAGTATCGCTTTTCAACGTCAGACAAGCTCTTGCTAGCGAAAGTTATAATCTTTGGATCACTGTTAGACTCAAACTGGATCAATACCGCGCCCAAGGCCACTGGACTGGCGTCTGCCACTACGCGAGTTCTTTTCTTGGGATCGAAGTATGATAAGTTTGGAATATGGGCTAGTTGCGTTTTGAGAGTTTGAAAAGCGTTTGCCTGATCCGGGCCCCAAACAAATTTTGCGTCCGCTTTTAACAGGATCCTCAATGGTTCAGTAACATCTGCCAAGTCAGGGATGAATTTACCTACGTACGTGATCAGGCCCAAGAAACTTCTTGTCTCTTCTCTAGAATTTGGAGCTCGAAATTCTGTGATGGTCTTAATTTTTTCTGGATCTGCAGTGAAGCCCTTGTCTGAGAGGATGTGTCCCAAAAACTTTAATTTTTGAGTTTTCCAAACGCATTTTTCTTCGTTGAGTACCAGATTATGTTCCTTAACTACATTAAGTACTTCTTTTACGGCTTTGTCGTGCTCTTCTTCCGTGTTCCCATATATAATGACATCGTCTATATAATTAAGGCAATTACTACATGTTGCCAAGAGTCCTTCTATTGTCCGTTGAAAAATTTCAGGCGCAGAATTTACGCCGAACATTAGCCTTTTATATCTAAATAGACCCTTGTGCGTTATAAAGGTGGTTATTTCGCGGCTGCCTTCGTGTAGCTCAAGCTGGTGATATGCGCTTTTAAGGTCTAGTCTTGAAAAATATTTTGCGCTTCTTAGTTTTGTCATAAAAGAGTCAAAAGTCGGTAACGGGTAGTTTTCTCGCAGGATAGCTTTGTTCGCTCGCCGCATATCAATGCATAACCTCATTTCACCATTTCCCTTAAATACTATCACCATCGGCGAAATCCATGGACTTGGACCGACCACCGGTTCGATTATGTCCAGACTGATTGCCTCCTCAAGCTTATTAGCCACTTTTTCCTCAAGGGCTATTGGTATGCGTCGAAGTGGTTGTTGTACAGGCTTCACAGAGGGATCAATTGACAGTTTAACTTGTACGCTCTTCATTTTAGGGAATGGCTTAGCGCTTTCGATACGATTAACATCCAATCCAAGCCGCAGTACGTTGAGTCTCACCGATGTTTCGCGCCCTAGTAATGACTGACTTCCATTTTCAATTACATAAAATGTAGCAATCATTTCAGACTCGTTGTTTACTGTAATTGGGGCGTCGAACACACAGATGACTTTCAGGACCTGGTTCGAAGCATATGCCTTGAATTGGTTTGACGAGCTCGATCGTATATTCCATAGGACCGCATTATTGTTCTTCAGCATCGTCCAGTCTTTCTCACTCACGAGATTAAACCGCGAGCCGGAATCAATAACCATTAGCAATGGTTGTCCTCCAATACGACACTCTATGATTTCGTCACCTTTGCAATTGTCATCGATTTTGAAACAGTCAAATTCGCGCAATGCGTCACCATCATCTGGGTCCATTCCTTCTCCATTTTGGATACAACGTACCTTCGTCGGCCTAGTGTAGCGCTGCTTTTCGTCACTCCCTCTGTCAAATTTCCTCTTGAAGCTTTTGGTTTTGCATTTTAGAGCAAAATGACCAATAAGCGAGCATTTGTTGCATTTTGCATTTCGGGCCGGGCAGTTCATGGAGGTGCCGGTATGGCCCTTTCGCCCACATCTAAAACACTCAGCGTCTGGGTTTTGAGCAAAACGTTTTTTCGACGAAATTTTGTTCACCATCGGCCTTTGTCAGCAAACCTTGAGACTGCTTGTTAATCTGCTCGTAAATTTGACAAGCTTCCATGATTTCATTCAAGCTATGCTCTTTTTCCAATAGCCTCTTTTTCAGCTCAAGGGGGGCCCACGTGTCGATTAGCTTGTCCTTTATGCAAATTTCTTCTATTTCCGCTTTTGTGGATCCAAAATGGCATTTTGCAACTTGTTGCCTCAAGCGCAATACAAATTTGTTAAAGGGCTCTCCCTCAGCTGGTGTTATGCTCCTGTACAAATGCCTCTCAAATGTGGAATTTCTCTTCGGCGAAAAATATTCGTCTAATTTTGAGACCAATAGAGTGAACACATCGTTATTGCATTTCTCGTCGTATGTGACCAAAGCGCCAGGGATATTGAAGATGACCTCTTGCAGTTGCGGGCCTCCCAAATGAAGAAGCTTGTTCTTCTTTTTAATTGGAGCGACTATTTCCTCCGATGCGAGGTACAACTTGAACGACCGAAACCATTTTTCCCACTCCGAACGCAGCAACGCTTTATCTATTGCGTCGCACAAAAATGGTTTTATGTCGGACATTCTCGCTCTTCCGATAAGAAGCCTCCAACCTTAGGGTATGTGTCCACGCACAATTTAATATGCTGCAAGTACAATTTGGTGCGCTCCACCAATGCCACAATTTAATGTGCTTCAACAAAAATTAACACGCACAATTGAATGTTTAGTTTTCGCAATTTAATGCCCTCCGACAATGCCCCAATTGAATGTGCCGCCAATTTCACAATTTAATGTGTTGTCACCTGCACAATTTAATGTGTCGTCCCCTGCACAATTTAATGTGTCGCCACCTGCACAATTGAATGTGCTGCCGGTTTAGCAATTGAATGCACTTTTCAGTGGCACAATTCAATGCGCTAATATTTCTTACCACACAATTCTGTGTGTTAGCCAAATATACAATTTAATGTAAACGCCTGGAAGAAAAACAAAAAAAAACGCACACACACAATTTAATGTGCCATTGCATTAACATGGAATTTGCTTTTATCTGTTTCATGGACGGACACTGGCACAATTTGGGCATTTGCTGCCGAGTATTTTTCGTCTATAGACAATATCCATAAATATTATTTACCACTCGTCGCCAATGTAATACTCTACCGAAATCCAAATAAAGCACTCAGAACCACAGAATATTTGTTTGCAATTAATTTATTTTATTTCTCAGTACCACGCTGCTTATCGTTTGTTTACTTTTATAATAACTAAACGTTTACAACTATGTTGCCACCCGTTCTCAATTTCCCCGACATGGATCAGTGTTGCCACATACATTATATATCCTTGTCGCTCTAGGAGGGTCTTTTACTGCCACTCTTCAATTTTGATTCTTCTAGCTTCTGTTCCATATGTTTCAAGCATTTTCGGCGTATGTTTTTGCAGTTCTTCCATATCGTATGCTTGCTTCTTCTTCGTCCACTCATAGTCCCATTTCAGCGCCGTGAATTCACTTTGGAGCTTCGATTTTTATTTCGTAGACTCGTAGACTACAGTTTAATATCAATATTTATAAACCGATGAAAAGTAAAAATTAATTTTGAATTTACAAAACTTGCATCTCTTTCGAAAATCCTCAAATTCCTGCGCTAGAGTTGACCTGAGCCTTACACTTGAGTCATTTGCATTGCTTTCATTAGATGCTAATGCATCGACTGTGCATCGAATTCTGTTGGTTCCAAGAGCACAATTTTCAAGATTTTCTCCATCAGAGGCTTACGGAATGTTTATATTTTTATCCATTATTTACTCCATTCGCCTCGTCGGAAACAAATGCAACTGCAGCTGAAATTCGAAATTTTTTAAATTTAAATATCTTCTTGTACAATTGATAAAAAGCATTACCTTCGAGTGATGTTGAAGCTTTATTTAGAAGTTCAGCAAACATTTTTTTGTTTTCACGACAGTGAACTCGTTGAGAACGCTCTGGATTTTCTTACACTGGCTTGTAAATTGATGACAAAGCACCTCGTTTTAGTAACCTTTTATTTGCGAAACTTTTTTTCTGTTTTTTATTAAACCATTTATTTGTTATTGTATCTTACTCCATTGGAAACTAACAATAAGTTATCAAATCTTAAAACTAATGTATTAAATATGCTCTTTGTTTATTGCTTGGAGCTATTTGGGTTCTACTAGTTCATATATATTAATTAATTATAATTTTAAAAAGAAGAGGGAAATAAAATTTTATATAAATACATATTACAGATTAGTTTGTAAATAAGTTTAGAAACATGGTTCTGCTGCAGTAGACTTCTTGCAAGTATGTTCGGATGATTTTGCAGGCGATTCAGGTATTTCTGCCTTAATTCTACGATTTCTTCTTTTATAGTGGATATATGTATATCGTTGTGAATGTTTTTATTCTTGATAAACCAAGGTGCGCCGGTAATTGTTCTTAGGATTTTCGACTGTACCCTTTGGATAAGTTATAGGTTTCAGGTGCTCGCACTACCCCAAAGTTGCACCCCATATGTCCATATGGGCTTTATTATAGCTTTGTATAAGAGGACTTTGTATTCCAAACGCATCTTTGATTTTTTGGTGATTATCCAATTCAGAGAGTTAGCTTTTAGTTTCATTTGAGTTCTTTTCGCTTCTATGTGCTTCCTCCAAATTAATCTACTGTCAATATGGATTGCTAAATACTTCACTTCCGTTGCTTGCGGTATTTTTATGTCATTTAGTGACACAGCTGGACAGGTGCTGGTTCTGAGGGAGAACGTTATGTGAGTACATTTCCCTTCGTTAATTTTAATACGCCAGTTTGCCAGCTAAATTTCTACATCTTTAAGGTGTTCGTTTAGGTCACGAGAGGCGATATGTGGTTTTTGATGGGTACTTAAAATGTGTCGTCAGCAAATGTGGAAGTAACTAGGCTGCTATTTATTGGTAGGTCAGACGTATATATTAAGTAGAGAATAGGACCAAGCGCACTCCCTTGTGGTACTCCAGCAAATATATGAAATTCGGGGGTTACAAATTCCTTGTATTTCACTTTCTACTTCGTATTCGCTAAGTAAGATTATTGCACTCTGTGTGTGTTATATGGCAGAAACTTTTTAATCTTGTGCACTACCCCCTCATGCCAGACTTTATCGAAGGCTTGGGCAATGTCTAGAAATATTGCTGAACAGTATTTGTTCTGTTCGAAAGCTCTTCTAATTTCTTTAGTTATACGGTGCAGCTACTCTATTGTACCGTGCTTATTTCTAAATCCGAATTGATGAGTAGGAATGTTGCCATTTTGATTTAGATAGGGCATAACTTTCCCAAGTAACAATTTTTCAAATATTTTTGAGAGGGTGGGTAGAATGCTTATGGGCCGATATGAGGACACCTGCATTGGATCTTTTCCTGGTTTAGGAATCATTGTAATTTGCGATATCTTCCATATATGCGGGAAATGACCCAAGCGAAGGATAGCATTGAACAATTTGGTTAGGTGTATTAACGCTATGTGTGGTAATTCCACAACCATTTAATTTGTGATTCGGTCATATCCAGGGGACTTTTTTGCATTAAGACCTGTTTTAATAACACACTCTAAGTCTTTGATTTTTAGTTGAAGCGGCTGAGTCACTTTGGTTCTAGGTAAAGTAGGGACCTCGAAGTTATTGCACGGAGCATTAGGGCATTGTAGAGGTGCAGCAAACGCTGCTCCTTTTTCTTCGTCGCTTTTGGCCCAACTTCCATTTCCAAGCCTTACTGGTGGCTCACTTTCCTTTGGGCTTTTTGCAACCTTTGGAGCTCTCCAATGTGAGTAATTGGTGTATTTAAGCGGGCCCAGATCTTTAATATAGGTATCAATACTTGCTTCAGCTTCCTTTTGAAGTACATCTCTAAGGAGATTTTGTGACAATTTTAATTTCCTTGGCAGGTAACGTATATTTCTACCATTCTCGTCTTAGACGTCTTTTATCCTTAACGAGGCACTGCACATGGGTTGGAGTTATATAACCGGCAACCTGCATCGTTTTTTCTGTTGGTGTTGCGCACGCAGCCGCTGATGCTAACAAGGAATTAAACTCGTGGAGCGCTCTCTCTAAGTCATCTTTGTTTTTAGGAGAAGATTCCAGGCAAATATGTGTACTCACGTATTTCTTATATTTGAGCCAGTTCGTTTCGTTGGTGGTCAATTTGGGCGATTTATGTACAAGTTCAAGAGTTTTGTTAAAGTATATGACGACAGGTGAGTGATCGGAGGACAAGTCGGAAATTGCTTCAGAGGAAAACAGTGCCCTGTTTATATTTTTGATCACAGCGTAATCAATAAGATCAGGGATTTTACGCTGGTCCGCTGGCCAGTACGTGGGTTGGCCACTTGAGACAAAATCTAGATGATTTCGATGATCAGTGAACACATCGTACAGCTGTTTGCCTTTAGGGTTTACCAGACGAGAGCCCCAGTAGGTATGCTTAGAATTATAGTCTCCAGCTGCTATAGATTTTCTTCCGAGTGTTTGAAAAAACTGCAGGAATTTTTCTGATGTTACTTGGAATCTAGGTGGACAGTATACTGCAGAAATTGTTATAATTTCGCCCCAGCACTGAAGGGAGATTGAAGTGGCTTGGATGTGTCTTTCGGCATATTTGTCACGTTGGAAATGTTTTATACGGGCATTAATTAGAATTCCTGTGCCTCCGTGCGCTTTACCGTCTGGATGATTGGTTTTGTAGAAATTGAAACCGGCAATACTGAAGTTGTACTTATCTGTTAAATGGGTTTCTGAGATAAGCATTATGTCAATTTCGCTGTTGCACAAAAAATTCTTGATTTCTATTTTGTGTTGGATAATACCATTGGCATTCCAGTAGCATAACTTTAATTGATTCATTTATTTTTGAGAGAGCAGTGTTTTCATCAGTAGATTCTGATTTTGTATAAGTTCATGAATCTTTGTTTGCATGGTTGACATAAATTGGGTCATACAATGCGTTAGGTTACAAATCATTGCTTCTACATTTTGAACGGGTGGAGAACTAGCTAGACTTTCAGTAGGTGCTTTTTTCAATACGTTTGCGTACGTCATTGAGGACGACGAGGGCGCAGCATTGGCTGGATTTATGCTAGGATAGTTAGGTGCAATATTGCTATGTTCACAGCGAACTAGCTTTTGTGTTGTATGCGCCTTCATCTTCAGGTCTGTGTAAACTGGACACCCTCTATAGTTGGCCGTGTGGTTATCACCGCAGTTACTGCATTTTTTTACATTTTTATCAAATTTGTCAAATTTACATTCAACGGAGGGGTGAAAATCGCCGCAAGCGACACATATTGTGCGTAGAGTGCAGTAGAATTTCGTATGCCCATATTCCTGGCAATTTGAGCATTGTACCGGACCTTTGCGCTTGTGGGGCTCCTCAATTGAAATTCTACGATGTATTAAGTAACGTAGGCTATAAACTGGGTGGGTTTCATTTTTTTCAGATTTCTCGTCTCTGGAACGAGCTCCACCTTAAATAATGGTTGAGGTATTTTATCCCTGTTTTTTATGTTAAATATTGTTTTTGCATTGAATCCGGCGTCTGCCAGCGCTTCCATTATTTCATCTGGTTCAACTTCTCGTTCTATTCCTTTTATTACAAAAGTTAGGCCTTTGCTACTTTTCAATTGGTACGTGTAATAGTTTTTTCTGTTATCGTCGAGGTAATTAGCAATAGAGCGATAATTTTTTTCGTTATATATTTTGATTTGTCTCTTGTATGTTACCTTTTTTGAGCGAGATTATATGAAAATTATTCTTGCAATATTTTCAACCAGAACGTTTGAACTTTTTTCACGCAAGTAGATTGGCGGCGGTTTAATGATTTTTTCAAATTAATTTATTTTACTTGAAATTATTTCATTTTCTTTGGTTGGCTCATCATTAAGTGCGGCAAACCTGTTGTGGTACATTGAGTTATTAGGTTGATCAATTTCATTTCTTTTATATATTTTTGTTGATTTATTATTTTTTGGGGGGCTTAGTTTCCGTTTAATTTGAATATACCGATCCACGCCTGTTTGTACAGTTGCAGACTGAGCGGAAATTGTTGTATTTGTTATATTTGTTGTTTTTGAATGCTTATCAGACGATATTGAGCTTAGCAAGCGTGTGTTAGCTGTATTTCCATGAGAATGCATTTATGTGTTTGGGTAGGTGCGAGAGTGGCTGCTTTCTACTATTTGTTCTTTTGGTTCTTGCGCGGAATTATCATTGAGAGAGTTTTGTTCACTTACTGTCTGATTTGACATAGGTGTCGTTTGCTCTAGTTGAGCAGTAGTTTGTTGTTCCGTGTTTTCTGCAGCGGCGCTTGCTGCTAACGTTTGCTGAGTTGGTATTATTAAATGCGAATGCGCTGTTAACTCATGAGAGGACAACTCCGTTGGTTTCAGTGAAGTTTTTGGTATACTGCTTATTGGAGATGCAGAAAGACGCGCGGGTGTGAGACATCGATTTCTAGCTAGAGGCGGAGAGCACAAAATGCTCATGTATAATTTGTTTTGGTTTTATGTTTTGTTATTACCACTATTTGGACTTTTGCCTATCATTAATTTGGATTTTTGTTTTATACATTAATTTAAACAAAGGTGGAATCTCAAACCAGTGGTAGAGTCTATTTTCGATTTGCGTGATCACTTTAGATGTTTATAATTTGTATTATTTCATTTTCATTAAAATAACCAAAATTAACACACAAAAAATTATTTATAACCATTTCAAACTGTATGCTATTTTTAAAATCTTCACTTACGAAGTATTCCATACAAATATAGCAATTTTTAAAATTGAAATCTGTTCCTTGCCGGCAGAACTGCATCCATTAGCGCGCCAAATTTGATTCCGATGGGAAAGTGAATAAACTGCACTCCGATATAGGTTTTTTGTAGTCATTATTGCAATTAGATACCGCACACTTCATATTTTACATTTTTTTTAAATGTCCTCAAAAATATAATTAAATTGTCACAATTTATAATAATATACACACCGCTCGCAATGCACTTTTCAAAGAACGATGATAGTGTGACGTAGTCCACTGAACAGCGAACTGTCAAAATCGAAAACAAAACAAACGGACCTGAGCAAAGCGCAATGTCTTTATTCTATAATTCTTGAACACAACAAATTCCACCAATTATTAGTAATAATATTAATATTAATTTCTTTTTAGGAACCTGCACGCAACAACTTCTAAGCACATATCAAATTATAGCACACCTATAAAAATAATTTACAGGAAAAATCAACCCTGTTTTGTTTTAAGTTATCTTTAAATGTTCCATCTCTTATGGAAACTGACAAATGTCACTAGCCCTACTTACTTTCATTTTATACAAGACTCATATATATGAATTCATATATGCTTCACGTGCTTTTATAGTAGAAAACGTTTGAAAAAACTTGGGATTGCTGCACAAAGTAGAATTAATTAATTTTGAAGTTGAATTTTATTTATTATAATGAAAGATAAAACTATCATTGAAGGAGTTTTCACCCGTGAAGATAAAAATGCATCTATCCCTATTATGCGTAAGTAGTCAATAATGGTCATAACATTTAACGAAAACCTTCTTCTAACAGTGGGGTTTCAAAATGGAAGTTTAACGGCTATTAGCAAGGATAAAACGCGGTTCTGCCGAGTTAAGAATTTAAAGGATAAAAGTGTAAGAGCGATGTTTGTAGCAAATGATCAGGTATATCATGGCTTAACTGTCTCTACCTCATCAGAAGACAATACTGATACATATATTTGCGTACAAAATATATCCTCAAAGAAGGTAAGAAGTAAATGGTGGTAATTAACAGTGCACTAACTTGAAATCATTAAAGGTGCGTATTATGCCGATAGATCAAGTGAATCTGAAAAATCATGTTTACGACGAACTGACAAAAAAATCTCGAGCTTTAAATGCCTCGAAACAACAAGAAATATGTACGACAGAATCGTTACTCAGAACTTTCGGTGGTCGAAAGGCAAAGCGGCTAATAGATAATCGGGAAAAAATGACTGTTAACGTTGACCTCGTAAATACCGAACTTGAAAACATATTAGAGGAGTCAGACTTAATAGATGAAAAAGATTTAGAAATTAACGACGGAAGCCACTATGACAGACTACGTCCTGATTTTAACAAAGAAGCCACCAAAATCGAGGATATATATAAAGCAAGTAATGTTTTACCCACGGCGTTACTTGAAAGATTAGAAGAGGAAGCTAAGGTGGTATATAGCACAGACGTAGCACATTTGCCGTAAGTGGTGGTATCACTTTTTAATATGAATAATGGTAAATTTGTTATTTATAGCATCACGTCAGAATATTTGCTCAGTTGTATTAAAAAAATACAACAATCCACAGCTTCAGCGGAGCACTTTTTGAAAATTAAATTAATAATCTACATGGACAGCCTTTTAAATTTGATCAAGACACGTGCGCGGAATATGAAGAAAGTCGAACTCTCGCGCGTTACAGAGAAAGTTGAAAATGATGTACGAGAACGCTTTTCGGATCCAAATGCATCAGGGCCATTGTGAGTAACTTTAACTACACCCTTTGTTATATTTGCTGATATATGTGGTTTACATTATAGCGCGCGCACTGCTTTCAGCAGCGAAAAGGCTATATGTTATTTCATTGTTTTGGCTCTACTCATCAGTGATAAATATGATGTCGATATAACAATTTTGTCAAAGGAACTTTGCATTGCTCATCATAAAATTCACAAGTATGCACAGATTGTTAATGCGAAACTTGTTCCAAAATCGAATATTTTATCATTACGAATACCAAGTAAAATGCCACCGCTATCCACAAAATCATTTAAAAGATCAAAAAAATAAATAAATGGTGCATTAGTACATAAATTTAGTTTCTTTTAAAATTCAATGTATGAATTATGGCTAACCTGAACTACCTGATTTTTAGTGGTGGGGATATATTTCTTCTCGTAAATACGTACTTATAAAATTTTTAGTGTTTTGAACAAACAAATTGACTGATTTATTGAATTAATAAAATATTTAAAACGGCTATTAATTTGGGAAATTGTATAAAAAAGCATCACGAACTTCTATGAAGAGACCGAAAAAATATCGAAATCATTTAATGTAAAATTTTCTTTATGGGATTTTTTGTTAATAAAAAGTGAACTTATCGGCTGTGGTCTTCAAGATTGTGATCTTCAAGACTGATTTCAAATCTTTTAATTTGATGATGATATGCCATACATATACATATTACATATTAAAATTTTTGGGATTAGAAATGATTTTTCCCAGAGTTATTTTTACACAAAACAATTAGTTTTCTACAGTATTGCTTAGTTTTTCATGCATTGACTAGAGAAAATCGAGTATATATTTCATTGGAAATAGAAGTGTATATTAGTTTTATAGTGGATTTTTTCGAGGTGCCCTGCGAAGTTAGTAACTCTGTTTATCCGATATAATTCTTTATGTGAAATATAATATGTACCTATTGAGTTAAATAAAGTGGAACGTTAGGGCCGACGACGTACTTGCTTTCTTTTAATAACATAAGTTGTGATTTGCGACTTAGCCAACTTTGGAAAAAACTCCAAATTTTGTTGAATGTGTCTTGAAAACTAGTTCTAATTAAGAATCTCCATACAAATGTTTTAATGAAACACATACCAAATGAAAGGAATTTTGTTTTGGCCAATGGTTTTTTTTTTTAAATATTTGATTTTAGATGTAAAAATGGGTTTTAAATTTAGAATATTTAGCACAGTTTTTGTTGTCAAAGTGAGCATTTTGAAGAGAGTTCATTACTAGTGACGATTAAAACAGCACTCGATTACGTGGTATACTTGGCAGAACTATTTCAACTGTTTTTTTTTTTAACATTTACTCTCTTTATATTTTGTATGCAAACTAATTATCTGAATATAATTTAAATGAACCCAATAATAATATTAAATATCAAAAACAAAGTACAAAGATTAATTTTTATTTTCTTTAAATTTAATCAGCTAAAATCTAAAACATCCCAGGGTATTTTTATGGGTAATTATTAATCTCGCTGGTTTTCAAGCAATTTTCAATTTGGTAGCGCGGTGTGGTTTATTTGACTGTCACCGAGTGAAATAAAATTTGTCTTATGACTAAAGAGAAAGGTTATTTACTGTGTCAGCGGTTATTGTTGTTGTTGTTGTCGACAGCTCGCCCATGTCGTTGTTTGATCAGCGTTATTTAACTGGAGCGGATATCGTATGATCAATGCTCTTGCATTTTGAGGGCGGTGTGGGTGTTGCAACTTCTAGGTTCTGAGTTGGGTACTGTATGGTCAATGCTCTTGTATTCTGAGGGCTGCGTGGGTGTTAAAATTTTTAGGTGCTGCGTTGCGACTTTCCGATGTGTTACTTCTGGGAATTCTGCGTATGGATCGGTGACATGTGCGTAGTCGTTTTTTTTTTGGGGGTTCCAATATTGGAACGGAGGTGGAAATCTTCAAAAGACACTGGTAACATTACGGCACCAGTAGTGTGGGATTCTTACCCACTAAAACCACCTCCATCACAGCGTCCCCCCGCGTGACCGCTGCAAGGTAATACTTCTCCGGGGGGGTAGTATGGCCAGCGGACCCCTCCTAGCTATTTTCCATTGCGCGTCTTCGCCACTCCTGGTGGCGGAGATCTTTCATAATGGCGGCGGTGGTGTCACACACCGCAGCCCATTTCTCTGGGCTCTCGAGCATATGCTGCACTATGTTGTCGGGCACCACGGGCTCTCCACATACTCCTTGTAGTGCCACTCTAGCAATTTCATAACGTGGGCAATAGAAGAAGACATGTTTGGGATCTTATATCTCTGTACCTCCACAGTTAGCACAGCAGGAGGATTTCTCCAAGTGGAATCTGTGCAGGTATGCCCGAAAACCTCCATGGCCTGTCAGCAATTGTGTGACGTAGAAATTCACCTCACCATGCGACCTGCTTACCCATTGCTGAATGTTGGGGATCAGCATTCTTGTCCAGCGGCCATTTCTAGAAGTATCCCACTGGGCTTGCCACTCTTGTAGAGTCTTCCGCTTTCCAATTTCCAAGAGCTCTTCTACATTTGTCCCGTGTGTCCCTTTGGCGTGGTAGAGGTTCATCGCTTCTTTCGCTAGCAGGTTCACGGGAATCATGCCGGCTATTACCAAGGTGGCATCTGTGGATACTGTGCGGTATGCGCAGATCACTCGTAGTGCACTTCTCCTGTATGCTGCCTCAATGGTGCGGACGTAAGCCTTCACATCCGCGTTTTCGGCCCATATTGGCGCCACATAGAGAATAATGGGTCTGACAACCACGGCGATGAGTCGCCTTTTCCGCTGTCTGGGTCCTCCCACGTTGGGCATTATTCTACATAGGAGAGAACATGTGTTTGCTGCCTTATCTCCCATGCGCCGCAGATGCTCTTTGAAGGTAAGCCGCGCGTCTATCCACACTCCTAGGTACTTGAGGTGTGGAATCGTGGTTATGGCACGTCTACCAACTCTTATTTCCACTACCTCCAATACTCTGCGGCTCGAAACCAAGATTGCCTCGGTATTGTGTTCAGCCAAGCTAAGTCCAACGCTTGCAAGCCATCTTCCGACGGTAGCCAAGGTTCGGTTGGCCTCTGCTACCACTTCCTCCAAGTATTTAGCTGTGATTACCAATGCTATGTCGTCCGCGTATCCGATGATTTTGACACCATCAGGGACCTGTACGCGGAGGATGCCGTCGTACATAGCATTCCAGAGTAACGGTCCAAGCACAGATCCCTGGGGAACTCCTCCGATAATCTTGTGCGACTCAACACCTTTTTCGGACTGGTAGAGCAGGATCCTATCGCTGAAGTAGCTGGCAATCATTCGCCTCAGGTAGATGGGTCCCCAAACTCTGATATTCGCTCCCAGCTAGCTGAGTTGAAAGCGGTTTTGACATCTAGGGTGACCACAAGGCAATATCTCTTAGTTCCACCCCTCCATCGATTCCCCTGGATCGCTGTTTTAGCCGTTTGGACAAGTTCGTTGATGGCGTCCACGGTAGATCTCGCCTTCCGGAAACCATATTGCCGTTTTGAGAGCCCTCCAGATTTTGCAATGGCCTCATCAATCCTGTCACAGATTATCCACTCCAGAATTTTTCCCGCCGTATCTAACATGCAGAGTGGGCGGTACGCTGAAGGGTCCTCTGTTGGTTTGTTGGCTTTCAGCGCCAGGACCAATCGTTGCCTCTTCCATCTCTTGGGGAAAATGCCTTCTCTCAGGCAAGCGTCGTACATTTTCCTCAGTGGCTCTGGGTTCAGTGCAGCTGCGGTCTTGAGCAATCGGTTGGGTGCTTTCTGTTCTCCAAACTTCCCAACCGCCCGCAACACCTCATCTATAGTCACACTGGGTATTGATTCCTCCGTTTGCTCCAGAGGGAGCTCGTATGGGACATAATTCTGTACTGGAAAAAGCTGTGCCACTATGCGTCTGAGCAACATTGGACAGGTTGGGGCTGGCTGCCTATAACAGGGCAATTTTCGCTTGACAAGTCTATATGCCATGCCCCATGGGTCATCCTCAACTTGTGCGCATAATTCAGAGAATCTGGTGCTCTTGCTCTTCTTAATTGCCTTCTTTAGAACATTTGTGGCTTCCTTGAAGGCCTGGTGCTTCTGCAGGGAATCTGGTTTCCGTATGGAACGTTGATACCTTCTCCTCGCAGCATGGCATGCTTTACGGAGCTCGCCTATTGCATCCGTCCACCAGTAGACAGGTTTATGCCTCCCACCATATGCTCTCCTGCGCATTGCCGCATCGCAGGCGTTTTCTACCTTCCTTGCCAGCTGATTCGCCATTCCTTCTGCATTGACTTCCAGCACCAAACCTTCAAGCATCATTTCTAGGACGTCTTCGTCAAGGCTGTATGTCCTCCAGCCTTTCAATGTCGGACCTATCCGCTGCCGTTTCCGGGGCTTCTTCAGTTCGCAGATGATAGATTGGTGGTCGCTGTGGGTGTATATGTCACTCACCAGCCATTTTGCACCCCTCACCAGCCTGCTACTTACGAAGGTCAGGTCTATCGCAGAACTGGCACCTCCTCTGGCAAAAGTCATCTCGCCGGTATTCAAGACGATCACGTCAAGTGCTGCGAGTGCATCCATGAGGATATGACCCTTTGGCGTAGTCCGGCCGCAGCCCCATTCAGTTGCCCATGCGTTGAAATTACTACAGGGTTCCTGCCGTGTGCATCTAGAACGAGTCTATCTACCGCCGACTCAAACTCATCAGTAGTTAGGCTTGGTGCCATGTAGCAACTGTAAACCGTGGTTCCTCCTATGGTTGCCCTGACGTAGTTTTCATCCCTCCTGACGTCCGCGAGTTGAGGTGGCTTGACTCCACACATCCATATTGCAGCTCGGCAAATATTTTCCTCGACCCAGACTCCTTGGTGCTTCCGTCGATATGGTTCACTGAGCACAGCGGCGTCGATCTTGTGCTCTCTCCCCATCTGCTCAAGTAGGTCTTGTGCAGCTGCGCAGTGATTGAGGTTAAGCTGGAGTAACTTCATTCCATGCGTTTTGACTCCTTTACTGCTTGCTTATACGACGGGCATATTCTGCATCCTGTCGAGTGCTCCGTATCCTTGCGGCCTTTGGTCTTGCAGAGTGCACAGGTTGGGCTTTTGCTACACTCGCTGGCGTAGTGGCCTCGGCGCCGCATCTCGAGCACCGATT
This sequence comes from Clusia tigrina, assembly GCA_920105625.2. NCBI lineage: Eukaryota > Metazoa > Arthropoda > Insecta > Diptera > Clusiidae > Clusia > Clusia tigrina. The sequence goes on from OV050031.1 coordinate 157,307,408, forward strand.
CCGCCAGTGCTCCTTGCTACTGCACTTTTTGAAAATATGCCCAAACTCCATGCACTTGTAGCAACGTGTGGGTACTACCTTTCCATCCGACTCTCAGTTTCCCGGCCAGTAGCGCCGCGGCTGCCAGAGGGGGCAAACTGATGGTTGCTGTTTGCGTTCCACCGTACGCTTTCCGAAGGGAAATAATCGCGGTCACGGGGAGCTTTTCGAAGGTGCTCAGCTATTTGCACAGTGCTTCGTGAACTTCCTCAACCGTGTTGATCTCGTCCAAATCTTTTATTTCCAGCAGAGTCTCCTGGGTGAGTTGACGCACCTCCACACTAGTCCCCAGTGTATTTGCTACTGCTTTCCGCAGAGTGACCGTCTTCGGATCCGCTGTCGTGGCTAATTCGAGTAGCTGCTCACCTTTCGCGGCTTTCCGTATTTTCTTCACTCTCTCGCCCAATTCCCTAAGGCGCGGCTCAGTCTTTATCCTCCGCAAGATCTCCGCATAGGTTGTCACTCCCGTTCCCTTGATGACAATTGCATCAGCTCTGGTCAGCTTCGCTTTAGCGAGTGTCATCGGCTTTGCCCAGGGGCTAGCACGAACCATCGTCGACTCTGGTTTTTTCACCACTGCGTCAGGTTTACCCACTTCTGGTTTGATGGTATTTTTAGCTGCGGCGGCCATGGCCGCCCTTGCCGCATCCGCCTTCTGCCTTTTGGGTACCACTCGGCTCGTCAGGCTGGTTCCGTCGTCTTCTGCATTTTCGCGGGGACGCTTCGGTATTGCAATGGAAGCTGCGTAGCTCCTTGCCAGTGGCGATACGCTAGCTTGGACCTCCTTGTCTTCCTGCGCTTTGGAGGTGTGCATATAGTCATGCATACTGCACACGGACCACTAGCTACTTGACTTAGAATTTAAGTCCAAGCTCAATCTCACGATTTGTCACGTACGAGCGTGGCAACTCGATCGCTTGACTTGCCGCGCGCAATCCAAGAAGATCGAGCAAAGCACACATAAGTTCTATTTTGTTTACTATGCAGTTCCCAGGCTGCAAGGAATTCTTACGAATTTACTCCACCCACACATCTTGTACTTTAGTTCGTAAGACATGTATTTTAGTTTATAAGCAGCACTTTTGTATTTTAGTTCATAAGCAGCACTTTTGAGTAATAAAGTTTCAGTTTCGGAAAAGCATCCAACGACTCCACTTTACTATATCCTTGTTGGCTCGCTGCAGTAGTGGTGGTTGAACGGTGACTATGCCATCGGCATCCCGTTCTTGTGCCAATTCTAGGCACATGTCGCGGATCTTCGCCGCCTTTCGTTTAATGTCCGAATGGACATTATGTCGCTCCGCAATGTAGCTGATGAGTGCCTCGACATGCCACTCTAGCACAGCCATTTTCCCCTTAGCATTCACTTTCGGTGGCGGGCAGATTGCCATCTTCCCTAGCATGTCTGACTTACATGCCACCCGCATTTGCATCTCCCCCGGATCATCCAGGGAGTTTCTCCGCACCGTCAGTCGCTGGTCTTGCCCACTACTAGGCGGGGTCCGGCGCAGTATGGAACTTCTATTGAAAGGGTCCTGCTCCCTGCTTTTGTTTTTTGCTCCCTCGTTATTGTTGTTGTTATCTTTGTTATTTATCTTGTTCATGCGTTTTGGGTCACCGCTCAGAGTCGTTATCGCTGCCCGTAGAACCGTCGCCTTCATGATCCCATGGTTGCCTATGCTGGAGCAGGGAGGCCATGCAAGCGTTGACACAAGTCCTCATGGGAGCTTGCATACAGAGCCAAATCAGCGTTAGTCGGGAATGTCACATCCGAGACTGTACCGCCAACTTTATGGGGTCGGAAATCGAGCGTTCTCCGAGACCTGCTAAGGTTTTAACGGGACGGAGGCAAATGTGGCATTAAGGTGTCAGCCATTTCGATTAGATTTCACTCTTATGTACTAAAGTGACAGCATGCCACAATCGTCAGCCCATATCCATAATTCCCAAAAAAATGTCCGGTATCACAAACTTAAGGCCTTACCGGTCTCGACCTTAGTAGCGCTAAGCGCCTGTCGCACAGCTGCCCCAGGCATGTGGCAGCCGACCAAGGTGTTGGCTATCTGAATTCACTCTTGTATTTTTATGGTCCAACGATGATCCCACGAAGTGTCTCGGTGGTGAAACGATGCTCCGCGTTCGTCCCTCGATGGTCCATCGTTGTCCATCGCTGCCCCTTCAGCCGCCCCTCCGGGGTCATCGCTGAAAGAGTCGTTGCTCACTTCGGCTAGCAACCAGCGGTTGCTGGTATACCATTGCCCGGGGCCGCCACGAGGAGGCAGTTAGTTTTCTTGGAAGAGTTCTCTGTAAGGATCGCCCTGGCCTCTCCCTGGTGAGTGGCTATCAGAGTCTTTACCTTAAGATTATCTACCCTGACCCCGATTATCTACCCTGACCCGTGCGCAGTCGGCTTATGACTTGTTTACTGTGTGGGTGTTGCAATTTCTGGTACCTGCGTTGCAACTCTCCGATGTGTTACTTATTGGAATTCTATACACAACCCATTGACATGTGCGCTGTTAACTTATGCGTTGCTAACTTGTATGATCCAATTGAAGGTTGACGATTGCAATATCTTCGTAGCAACCAGTTACCACTACGTTTCGATTTCTATAATAATTTACCATATTTTCTATATTAGAGAGGAAATGGTGATCATAATCATGTTAGAATTGGACGTTAAGTAATTTCTCCTTCTAGATTTATGGGATCGCCAAGAAATATGCATAAAATTTACTTGGATGCAATGTCAATTGTTGCGAAACATTGCAAACCTTTAGTTATCACTATGTGGACACTCACTAATATATTTTTGGGTTAAGGTAAAATTTTATACTGGTGATAAAAATTTCACAATAGATTATTCCCATACCATTGGCTGTCCTAAAATATCATCTTTGGCCTCTAACGCAAAACTTATCCAATTAGTACCGTTTCAACACGTCGGGAGGAAGATACACAAATTCAGTACATATTGAAGGACTAAACACCGACAATTAAAATCTAATGATGGTGCTACATTTAGAAAGGTTGACTCAACAATTGGAAACGATTTCGACACTGAGGTTCAGGAAACTTGCCTTCAATTAGAACACTTATTATTTAATAGGCTATAAAAGCACTGCGACCTGATAAACCTATTGTACAGCCTTGTACCCAACTAAAATAATTCTAGACTATTTATGTCTTGTAAGTGCTGCGGGCTTTATTTTAACTAGGTGATTTGGAGCTAAGATCCCTTTGCCTAGTAAGTTAAGTCTTCGTCTTGCCATCGCTGGGCAAGTGCATAGCACGAAGTCAAAACATAATATGGACCGGTACTTTTTTCCATCACATACATATTTTCCGAATTATGATTATGTAAATGTCGCCAGACATTACTTGCTTACAAACAATTATTTGAAAATATAAATAAGTTATAAAATTATATAGTGTTACCCTCAAGTAATGGTAATTTGGCACTCATTTACCCCAATTCTCAATAACTTTCCGCATATTCTAAACAAAATCCGCATGCGATTTTTCACATTTCAATTTTCGGACTTGCGAAAAAATCCGCAAAAGAATTCCACATCCGAAATCCACGGTATTCTAAAGAACATAAATTCGCGGAAATTTGTCACATTTCACATAATTTTGTTCGCTAACATTTTTGATGTGAAATTAGTGGAATCTTGTGAGTATTTAATTCAAACTTCTTAAAAATCCAATTCTTTTAATAAATTGGGGTTATAAATAAAGCTGATGAATTAAAATATGTTTATATGTGAATTTTTTTTAGGAAAATCACTCATGTAAAATTTAAATACCTGCACCGAAAAATCGCATATGTATATTTACCCAGACCAAACTCATCTTATATAGTTGCAATATTTTGTAAATCTCCGATTTCCAGGCCAATGAAAATAAGCACAGTACATAAGAATTTATAATTTTCAAAAAGCAGCAGACGTCACTGCAAACATTCAAGGATTTTATTATTTGATTGAATTCATATACATATGCAAATGAGGCATTTGCAAATATTTCTAAATACAAAAATACACTATAATACAATATTTAAAATTGTTTTGGCTTTTTAAATATATTTTCTTTAATAATATATAGAATTTTATTAATTACTGCAAAAGTTAACAAGCATTAGAAGAATTATAAAGCATAAAAATATCAATGACATTATAACATAACGGGAGGTCCATTTCTAGTTTGTTTGCTTATAAAATTATAACCAATTGGAAAACTTAGTAGTCTGTGCATCCCTCCCCATTTTAATCACTTATTACATCGGTTGAGTTAGACAGCCAATCCAAAGACGGAAACAATACAGTACATGGTTTTGTTCTCCCAGCGAACAGTGCAGCTGCCGTCGGTCTCATTGTTCCAGTAGCAAGAGCTAGCTGTATGCAAGCCGGCTCCGTTTTTCTGCATAATCATTGAAGTGACAATATACTTGTACGGTTTTTGTTCCTTGGTAAGTACATTGAGGCAATTTTCAACGACTTGTCCTGTCCAATTGTTAACTTTATCATGCTGGTAGGCGTTTCCACCAATGGTGCGCTCTATAGCTTCCTTAATGATTTTGCTTACATCATCTACTATAAATTGGCTTTCTTCACGAGTATCGTCCATTGTTTTCTACGATTTTTATTAAATTTTTGTGTAAATCTGATATAAAGAACTAAAAATTTATGTTTTTGAAATGAAAATTACAGATGTCAATCAATGTTCTTCACAAAATTCGACTTTCAAATTCCTTTACTATTTGATTTATTCTTTATTGAGTTTGACATTTATTTTCCTAATGAAACTTTGTGGGAATTCTTACAACCAGGGCACACCTAAAAGGTAGTCGCAAGGGAGAATTTCTCTTCTTCTTGTTTTCGTTTTGACGTTTCCTCAAAAGCTTCGAAGCTTTTATTTGAGATCAGGGTTGTAAACAAAGTTTGAAACAGGGCACATCTAAATAATTAGTGCACACTGCAAATAAGAAAACAATGTTATAAAATAAAAAATTAATAATTTATTGGATATACTCTCTTGTTGTCGCAATTCTACATAAATTCAATATTGGGGGTATTTTCACAAGAATTATTGCTTTAAATGATGCAACTTTACTGACATTGGAAGTGGGCCCTGCTGTCTATTTGTATCCGTATTATTTATAGGTATCCAATGCGTTTGAACTGCGTTTTATTTGCATGGGCTCTTCCGATATCGGCAGTGCATTGTTTCGCTTCTGTGCATAATCCTCATAGTTAACTGTAAGTAAATAATTATCAAAAATTTAAGCTGCCTGAAAATTAGCAATTATACCATTTAGTTGCAGCTCCTGTTGGGGGGTTGAATTAGTATGCCGCATTTGCGTTAAATTGAATAAATAAATTACGTGTCTGTTTTTCCTAAATAAAAAATAATTGTAAAAAAGGTTAACATTTTTATAAGAAAACCATTTGTTACCTTTGGCCAAGCATCTTCTAAAATTCACTGCACATGCATTTTGTTATTCACTGCCGCTGGCAGCCGCCCATTGTCACTTGGTAGCCCTCCCACACAATATTGTGTACAGCGGGAGTAGTCGGGCCACTTGCTCCACTGATCCACTAGCACACACAATATTCATCATTTTTTCATTTAAACATTTTTACATTTCCACTTATTTTAAACATTTTCACTTTTGCACATAATTTAATTTTGCAGAAATCTCTGTTTTACATTTATCTAATTTTATCTAATTTTCCTCACTATCAAAATCGCAAAATCTTAATTCAAATTCAAATCCAGGGTACACCGATTTGTGCTCCCTGTTCGATGCTAAAATTGGATTATAGGTTGTCAAAATCGAGATCTTTTTCACTCCACTGACAAGCCAAAATCCAAAAATTGTTGTTGTTGTAGAATTGTTGTAGCCTTGCGGCCACCTTCTTAGTGCACACTGCACACTGGTTACAACTCAGAAGAAACTAAAATTTCTAAGGATGCATTTATACAGTTGCTACTATAAGGAAATATATTCCTTACCCTATTTCTCCACGAGCAATTTTTGAAGGCTTAACAACAGTCAAATTCGGCTGCAAAGGTTGGCATTATTTTAACCGTACTTCTCCACGGGCAATTTTTGATGGCATGCCATTGGCAATTTCAAGCAAAAATGAAAAATGGCTGTCACACAAACAAAATGACAACTGATTGCAACACAGCTCGTTGGTAATTTATGGTATAAAATATTTCATTACATAAATGTCCAACTTGAAACAATTTAAGTAATGAAATATTTTATGCTATAAATTGCCAACGTGCTGTTTTGCAATCAGTTGTCATTTTGATTGTTTGACAGCCATTTTTCATTTTTTCGTGACGCTCACAGTGGAAGCATTGTAGGACTTTTATGTTTTACCGCATCTATTAAATTAATAAAACGCTAACATGAATGGAGACTGTGTATTTGAATTCTCGGTAAAAAAGGATTCATCTAGAATTTCGGTGTCCTTTTTTCCTCTTCATCGTATAAATCAAAAATATCAGATTTGCTGGTAAAATATTTGTATAACATTCAAAAATTAAATTTATTTTTAAATAATGAATTGGAACCGAACACAAACAATGGAGCTCATATCGCTTTATGAGCAAAATCCATTGCTTTATAATACGAAGTCTGAAGAATACAAGGACCGTATAAAAGAAATTAAAGTTTTGGAGAGCATTACTTCGCAGTTGCGCCCAATCAGAACAGAAGTAACTACAGACGAAGTAAAAACTAAAATAAAAACGATAAAAAACTAGTACATGCGAAAAAATGCTGTTTTAAAATCGAAAAAAAGTGGTGCAGGCATAAAAAAGTTCATGAATCCAAAATATTCTGACAACTTGCAAACGTCAAAATGATGCGGCGGTGTTTACACAAAATTTAAGTATGAACATGAGAGTGCGGACTTATGACAAAATGAGTCGGCTCTCTGAGGCTAATGTGAACACGGTCATAGTCGCTTGATGCAAATACAGTCTTTAATTAATATGTCACAATCCCTTGTTTAGTACAAAGTCTTGAAATGTTGCTTCATATTCAAGGAATAACAAATGTTGCAAACACAAAATTTTAAATGTTTATAATGGCAATTATTTCTATGTGGATTTTATTTGCTTTGTTATTTTGATTATTATGTTCTAAATTGTTTTTCTCTCATTCGTTGTATCATGTTTCTACGGCAGCGTGAAATAAAAAATTCGGCTCTCATTCGTAATTCGCGGTTGAATTATGTTGGGAATTAAGTACTTCGTCACACAAAATTTGACAAGTTGAAGTACCTTTTCGAAAGTGTTGTCAGCACTTTATCGAGCTGACCGAAGCTGTATAAGCTAAGCCTTGCAGTGTTTGCTGAGTCATACACTGAATTAAATTTATGACCTGTGAACTTCTCTTTCTTTTATTATATACTTACTGATTTATTTGTACTAGATAAGATTGAGTAAAGGATGGTAATGGTAATGGTAATGGTTGTATGGGTTAGGCTAAGGCCTTTATGCACTGCGACCAACTTGATCTATTGTGCGCCCCTTCGTACTTAATTATTTAGTATACTTAGTATATCAAGGAATCGAACCAACTCCTTTGGAGAGAGCATTTGAAGGTCTTCATCTTCTAGTATATAGGAACCTAAGATCATGTGGCTTAATGCATCACAGTTGGTGATTAAGTGTCCCATAGACTCCTCTTCATCACAGCAGAATCTGCAAATGCTCGTACTAGATATACCTATTTTGTGTAGGTGTTTGTTGCAGGCGAAGTGACCTGTTATTTCTCCAGAGAGTAATCTAAGGCATTTTTTGTTTAAGGTAAGAGCGATGTTTGCTCTATTAGCGTCAAAGCTCAGGAATTTTTTGGAGTGATTGAGGCCGTCAATGCCATTCCAATATTCACTGATATGATGTTGGATCCATTTCTTGGTCTCTTGTTTTATGTTGTTTTTATTAAAGCCAAAGAAGGGAGTGGGTCCAATAAATGATCCGTGATATTGTTAGTAGTCCAAATGTCATTTATGGTTTACCATCAACAGTATATAATTTTAAAGTGCTTTGCTTCCTTTGATCTGTACTTAATAAATGATTCTTGATTTATTATTTTATAGAGTGCTCTTAAAAATTGTGCGTATAATTATTTTGGGTACCTGCGGTAAGCCAGCAACATTCTTTAAAATTAAGACGTATTAGTATTTTTATATAGTTTTTCTTTGTGGTGTTTTGTTAATTCCATAATTTACCGTACTACATAAGTATCAAACTTAATATTCTGCGCGAAATAAATAAGTCGCTAAAGAAATTTCTAAAAGGCCACGACATTAAGAAGAAAGAGTGGAAAAATGAACTCCAGCATTAGGTAAAAAGGATCGCAACTAATGCGAAAAGGTGGACAGTGACCAAATGGTGCATTGTAATAACTGCGACTATTGGTAGCCTATGTTAACTGGAACTCTGATATATGTGAACACATAGTGGAGAACGGGGATGGGCATTGACTTCATCGTCGCTGGTTACGGAATAGCCACGATATAGTCTGGATGTGGATCCCACATGGCCACCGCCGGCAACAACAACATTAACACAACATATTGCTCTAAATCCGTATCAGGGAACACTCAATTCTTTGGCAATCAATCCACATTCTCACTTCCTCTATTCATTGGAACGAAAGGAAATCCAGTGATGTCATCTTTTACAACAACACCTCCAGCGACAACTGAATAAGAAATGCAGACGCAAAAACAATATTTGGAAAATAAATACAAAATATTGACACAATCAGACATAAACAACTTAGAAGGAAGTTTATTAAATTATATGCCAACAACATCGCAACTAGCTGCGCGACAGGTTATTCGAAAACAGTTGCCCCATTTTATGGTGATCCGGAGAAGTGGCCGTTATTTATAAGTAACTTTGAAAATAGCACTGACGTCGCCGAATTCTCTCATATGGAAAACCATTTGCGACTTCAATGCTGCCTGAAATGAAAATTATTATTGCAATCAATGGTTCCAGAAATAATAAAAACCATACACATGTGCTTCGGACGTCCGGAGCATATTCTGGAACGCGTAATAGTTATAGCTCGAAGTTTTCCCCTATTCAAAGAAAAATTAGAAAACTTAATCGAATATGCACTCTGCGTACGCAACATTTGCGCCATTATGGAAACCTGTTAAATGACTTCAAACATCCATAATCCGTTTTTAGAGAAAGAGCTGTTAGACAAGCTACTAAACAACTATAAAATTACCTTGGCACCAAAAAAATGATAATAAACCGATAGTGTAAGCATTCAGCGACTGGCTGTATCAATTAGCTGAAGCGGCAAGCACTGTTGTAGCATAGTTGCACCTAGCAAGAGCGGTGCTACAGTTAACGCTCATATAGTGATCGCCAGTTCCTTAAATATAATTGAAAATCGAGCTGAACGGAACCCGCCTCCAAATAGATGAAATGTTTGTGGGAGCTCTACCCCGAAAAGCGAAGTCTTCTACAAAGCGTCGTTAAGTCGAGGTGGGAATATCTGCACGACAAACGTCTATCTCATTAGTGTCTTAAGTGCCCTGGGCACTATCATAAGTGCATACCGCACTCTCCACAAAATAATTTGTCAAAACTCATTTAATTTTTCTTTCGTAGAATGCGGTCATGGAATAATCATCGGCCGAAGATAAATTGCTTTTGCTACTAGTAGTGTTATTTTAAAACTTAAAAAAATATGGATGAAAGACTGAGTAAAGAAAAGAAATGTCTTTACTCATGAAAATTTATTAGGTAATTCTTATTATGGAAATTTTTTTCTGAGGAAATCTAACTCATTGAAACAGATGTATTTCCTGAGCAGTTAGTTCTCACTTGCTTTCATCCGCGGATGTGTTTATTGTTTCACGGTCGAAGCACGACTGAAAAATTGCTTGTTAATCAATGCCGCACGAGATAAAAGAAAAGTTAGGTAGGTAGGTAGGGCAGCCGTATCACCAATAACCAGTGATGCCACTTAGACCACCAAAGAAAAGATAAAATCAAGAAAATAAAGTATAAAAATTATTTGATTTTCATCAAAAAGCTACGAAGGCTGTAAAAGTGAGCCGATGATTCGGGACTAAGGCCGAGCGCACCCATACAGATTTAGTAGTGTCAAAATATTTTGATAGTGCCCAGGGCACTTTAGAGTTCACCGTAAAGGATGCTCCTTAAATAAGGAATCTGGTATTGATGGCTGCGAAGCTAAGCACCACCGGTTGCTTCATAAAAGGATAAAAGGAAGTATCCAAATGTACCATTGCAACCGTAAGTACCCAAACAATTCCTTTTATTCAACTAACTGCTCATTTTATGAACAAAATAATTCCAAAATTTGCATTCCTAGATGAAGGTTCTGAGGCAACATTAATTGAAAAGCAATGATGATGAACTTGGCATATCTGGAGAACATAATCCGTTGTATTTGAAGTGGACTGCCGACACGACACGGAGCGAAGATAAGTCTCAGAAAGTAACATTATAAATATCCCATAGCACTAATGGCAACAAATTTGAACTGATGGATGTGAGAACTGACCAAAGCCTTAACCTACCAGTGAAGTCAATAAATACTAATGAAATAATGAAAAATACCCGTATATAAAGGGATTAGCCATCCAGTCGTACATGAAAGCAGTACCTAAAATTTTGAAGGTAAAGTAAGACTGGGCAAAGAAGATCAACCGATTGAATAAAAATGTCGAATCGGTTGAAACCTTCAAGCTAGCGTCACACGTCAAACAAATGGGTTCCAACTTAACGAGCACGTATGTAATTGCGAACAAGGCTACCATTAACAAAACGAAGAGATGAAAGAATTTGTCAGCATGGAGAATTGTAGACTAGCTAAATTATTATGCTCTGATGACCAGAAAGCTACGGAATTTTCTAGACAACATGTAAGAACGTTCAAGGTTAATATGGCTTATTCTGTTGCCATAATAATGGTCGGTTAGCGGAGAGTTATTCTCATGTGTTTAGGAGACTTATGGGTCTACGTCACAAGATGTCATAGGATTTAGGTCTGAAAGATGCCATCCAGGCGCACATTGACAACCTAGTCGCTAAACGTTATGCTCACAAGTTGAATAGCGACGAAATAGCAAAATCAAAGAACAAAACCTGTTATCTGCCAACTTTTATAGTAAAAATTCAAAATAAACCCGAAAAGGTGCGTTTGGTATGAGATGCAGCTGCCAAATCTAATGGAGCGTCACTCAAAGATTACTTATTAACCGGACCAGATTTACTTATCTCGCTAGTTGAAATGTTTCTGGCATTTAGAGTTGGAAATTTGGCTGTGTCACAGAATAAACGTTCGAGAAGAAGACATGCACGCACAATGATTCTTGTGGTGTTACATAGACGACAATATGGAGACGTTACGCGTGCATTGACATTTTGAACCAACAGCACATTTCGTCCGTGATAAAAATGACTAGTTCCTCCAAGAGGATTTTCCAAGAGCAGTGGAAGCCATACGCCGACATCATTATGTCGATGATTTTATCGGCAGCGAAAGTGATGCCAAAAGCGCAATCGACTTGGCTATACAAGTACAAATTCCGAGACTTCATTAGTGAACTAGTTAGTGATACTAAACCGACTAAAAGAGAAACGTGGCAAATTCCGATGTCGATCGGCCACTTGGGGATTGTTTCGTGCTTTCAATGGACCCAATGGCTGTACCTCAATTGCCTAAAATGTCTCCATTGCCCCATTCTACATTACCTGCCTTAGAAAGGCCATTTACATTCGTTGGAACCGACCTATTTGGACCTCTATATGTAGCTGTTGGTAGGTGGGGCGTAATATTTACATGCTAGACGATTCGAGCGATCCATATTGAATTGGCACACAACTTTACGTTAGTTCGAATATTATGGAGATTCGAAATTTTATTCCGCGGCGAGAATGACCAATGGGGATCTACTCCAATAATAGAACCAATTTTAAAGTCGCTGAAAAAATATATAAGGATGAAATTAAATTTAAATTAAACCGAGTTGGCGCACTACATATGGGCTGCGTATGGGAAGGACTGGTGCCATCTTACAAAAGCGTACAACGCAGAATGTGTCCCACAATGTATTTTAATGATGAGAGTTTTCAATCCGCTCTTAACGACGTGGAGTTCATCATTAATTCTAGGCCACTCACATTCCTCTCACTAAATGTGTCTGATAACGAAGCTATCACACCAAATCATCTGCTCCTTGGTTCATCCGAATGTTACAAACCAATTATTATGATAACGCAGATTTGCGTCAACACTGCAATGTTCAAGCAGTCGATGAGAAGGTGCAGCAGCGATTACAACAAAGCGATGAGAAGATGCAGCAGCGGTTTCAGCAGAGTGAAACACGACTTAATCAACTAGCGGAACAGAACTGCCACAAAGGAAAGAAATGTACGAGATGGTAGACTGGAAGGTTTGTGAAATTTAGACACGGCAGGAATCGAAAAATCTGTACAACAAAAATTATGAGCTAGAGAGCAAAAGCATATAGAATTCAAACAACAAATAGAACAAAAGTTTCACCTACTATAGGAAGGTTCATTGCCTATGCCAGCTTTATCCTCTATAAAACTGAAGCCTCCGACCTATGATGGAACCACGATATTTAGCGTCTTCAGAATACACTTTTAGACTACCACTAGCACAAATGGTTGGAGTGTTTGCGAATAAGTGGCTGCATTAACCGTTGCGTTGGAAGCTGCTGCTGTTGATGTACTTCAAAATATTTCAGAAAGTAAGCGAGACTGTTATGAAAGCTTGATGAATGCTGTTCAGCGCAAGTATGGTAGTGAACATCGCAAGCAGATGTACCAAATAGAGCTACGAACACGGGTACAGAAGAGTGGTGAGTCTCTACAACAGTTTGCGGCCGAAGTGGAGCGGTTGGCTCATCTTGCCTACTCAGGAGAGATTACTGAGAGGTGTATGATGGACACCTTCGTATATGGCAATCGCGATGCGGAGATAAAGCGTTCTACGAAAGCTACATATATGGAGACAGTAGCTAGCGCTATAACTTCAGACACAGCAATATTGGTGTGTCGGCCCGTATCGTGGCGGAGAAAAATCCGAGCAAAGTCAGAGGCAGTTATATTGGCCAAAATGGACGGAGATGTTGAGAAGAACAAGTTGTGGATAGCGGAGACTGATGAAAAATTTGTACTAGACGACATCATAATTAGAAACATCCTCGTAGAAGAAGAACAGAACAGAATAGTGCCAGTAACAGTAATCAATCTCGAAAATGCCGCTAGAACCATAGAGAAAGGAGATATAATTGGAAATTGCCAGGCAATATCATCAATTGTAAATTGTGGGAATCAACCGCGAGACATGACACTTAAGAAACCAGATGATAAAAAGGTATTGGACGATCTGACTATAGAAAGGAGTAAAGACTTAGGTCGACTTCTTAAACGCAAGTTGCAAAGCATCACTGCACAGTATAGACTTTCTAAATGTATCTGTCAAATTTTTGACAACGTCTAATGTTCCTAAATGTGTGGCAACTCCGACTGATGCGTATCGGTTGTCAAAATCGCGCATCAGTTTTATTTCTGATGCAAGCAAACGTTTTCGTTACACGATGACAGAGTAAGTAAATTTATATTTAAAATTAAAAAAGCATGAAAATAATGAACAAAATTATTAAATAATATTGCAGTGAAAAGAAATGGACCCATGAAAGGAAACAGTTGCTAATAGCAACACGACTTCGCTATGAAGCCGATTTCAGGGCCAAAAAGAAGAAACGCAAATCAATTTGGGAAACCATTTTAAGGGAAATTAAATAAATTGAGAGCACCTTCCCATTGCCGCCAGACGAAATCGCTAGATGTCTTTTTAACACATTGGGAACATATAAGCGAATAAAAAAAAAGAAACAGCACATCTGGCGAAGCTGCAACAAGTTGGAAATTTTTCGATCAAATTGATGAAGTGTTTGGGAACCGTAGTTGCATACAAGTTCCGGAAGAGATGTTGGAGCACTCCCTAGAGTCACTATCTAGTGCCTTACTAGATAGCCCTGCGACTACAGAGATGAGGTGGACGAAATTGTAAAGCCTTTAACGTCACTAAAAAGGAGGAAAAATGAAGTTGTTGATTTTTTGGAATAAGAGTGAAAAAGACGAAGAAATTATGAAGAAAATTTTATAAATTGAAAATGAAAAACTAGAAATCGAAAAAGAAAAAGTCTCTGAATTGAAGTAACTACGTGTCTTATTTAAACGAATTGCTGAGCAACCATTGAATAAGTAGCGAAATGTATGCCTTTTTTTACATACTTACTTTTTATATACCTACTTTTCATATACTTTATCTATAAGCAAACAATGAAAGACATGAAGTCGGATTTATTTTAATACAAGAAATGTTATTTGTTTCTTTAAAAATTGTGAGTTTTTTTTACAAAATTTCAGTATGAAAACAATGCTTCATTTCTTTGCAAGATGGAATGTTATCTTCTGAGCGTTGACATTCATCTGCGGCAAATTCTTCTAGAAAAGAATGGTCAAGGTTTTGTTCTCCCTCTTTGATAATAATCACATTATGAAGAATCATGCATGCTAAAACAATAATTTTTGGCAAGTGTGCGAGCTGGACACCAATAAATTTAAGATTTCTGAATTTCTGTTTCAGGATTCCAAATGCTTGTTCAACAAAATCCCTATTGGAGCTCGCAATAGTGTTAAATTTGCTTTGTGGAGCCCTTAAAAAGCCATTATCGCGATACGGAACCATAAGGAATGTTTCCAGTGGATAGGCTGGGTCGCCTAAAATATGCTAATTTGATGGTATCTTTAATTCACCGCTAACTATAGCTTTGCGAAATGCGCTCATTTGCATACTGATGCGTCATGGCATCGTCCGGGACAACCTATATAGACGTCAATGAACCTCATTTCGCTGTCTTCACTAGCCTATGAAAATAAATTAGTTAAATAGATTGTTAATGAAGTAGTAAAGAAATGATAAGTCATGAAATGAATTACCTGTGCAATGATAGAAAATGTCCCTTTGCGGTTATAGAAACTAATTCCATCTTTTTTAGGCTATGATATAGGAATGTGAGTTCCATTTTTATAAAGCCTAGCACAGAAGGAAAACGGCGTGGTAAGAAATCATCAGCGATTTTTTTTGAGCTTCATTAGTTGTTGGAAATTTTATTACTGTCGATTTTAAACGAAATGCATATGAATTTGCTCGTTATGTAGCGCCCATCCCTACATCAAATCTGTCATTAATTAGGCGAAATTATTATTTTCAAGCTTCCAAATTGTTAGATATCACGCTTTCTTAAGTGAGACCCCTTTACGACCAGTTGAAAATACCGTCCAAAAAGCTTTTAACATGGCCATCAGCTTCTAAAATTTATAATGGAGCTGTTTTAAATATATTTCTTTGCATACGAACACTTTTCTTCTAACATTTGTTGAAGTAGAAAGCTATTTTTCTTTTTCTTAGTAATTAGTTTTATTACTGCGATATTGCTTGAACAACAAAAACAAATGATCTTCAGTTATTTCCATTGCTTATTTTTGTTGCTTACGCTGATTTAAAAAAATATATAAATGACATAAACATATGATTTGTACAGGTGTGTTCCTAAACGTCGTTCAAATGCAAAGCATCCTTCCACAAAGCAGAGTTGTCGTTAAAAAATGCTTTGCATTGTTCAGGTCGGAATTATGCTTTGCAACCTACGTTTAGGAAGTCGGCCTAATTCACAGAGCAGATGAAACAGCCAGCCAACTTTTGGGAAGACATTGGTCAGTATTTGCTGAAAAAGGTAAGAACGCAGGCAGATGGTGAAACACACAATCAACAATAGTGATGCCAAACCGAGTCGTCAAGCGTCAAGAAGAGTACATTTCCCAGAAGAGTACAGTACATGGCCAAGACCAAATAGTTTGCATGAGGTACGCAGCTTCTTGGGTCTTTGCACATATTACATACGCTTTGTTCTAAGCTTCGCAGACGTGGCTGGTAGTCCTTTGAAATGGAAACACGAACAGGAGAATGCATTGAGCAGACTGAAAGAACTTTTGTGTACAGCTCCGATCCTTTCGTATCTAATTCCTGGCGAACAATTTATTTTGGACACAGATACAAGTGGCTTCGGTATTGGAGGTGTTCTGTAGCAAGCTATTCACTGACATGAAATAGTAATAGTCGACTTCAGCCAGATCTTATCAAAGCTTGAGCGAAATTGTTAGGTAATACGGAGAGAACTTTTAGGGGTTATGCACTGCGTGAAGCGTTTTAAAAAGTATTTGTATGGACAAAAATTCTTGTTGAGAACTGATCACGCTGCTCTGCGCTGGCTGCAAACATCCTGTAAGTCAGCTGACGAGATAGATTGAGAGAATAGAAAGCTATGATTTCACAATAGAACATCGCAGAGGCGGAAACCACGGGAATGCTGATGCATTATCACGACGTCATTGTAATGTAAAATACTATTCTAAAGCTGAAGGGAAAGGAGTAGTCGATGTCCGCTTGATGGCTTTTTTTACCAGACGAAGAATGGACAGCGGAGCAAATAAAAGAAGAACAATGAAATGAACCAGAATGGCGAAAATCGTGTCAAGTAAGAAAGAAGGAAAACGGCCAGAATAGAACGAACTCTCTGCCGAAAGTCCTGCTATTGAACTCAATGGAAGAGCTTGAAGTTGGATGCTTATTTTGCTTATGGGGGAGAGGAGATTGAAAACTGCAAAGAACTTTATTGTAGTTATCAAGGCAAGAATAAGCGAAATTCTCAAGAAATACCATAGTGGGCCTAGCAGAGGACATTTGGGACAATTAAAACAGTTGAGAAAATTAAACCACGATTTTATTGGGTTGGTTTCCAGGAATCAGTAGTTGACTGGATCAGTGCTTGTGAAAGTATAGAGCTTCCAGAGGACCGATCCCTCGTATCCCAGGGAAAATGCATGTATACAATGTGGGAGCGCCATTTCAGCGTATTGCAATAGCCATCGCATGTAATGAATTCCAGCTTGCGCCTCTCAAAGCGTGGCCGAATCACCAGCAACACAAAGCACTAATAACAAAAATGCAGCTGCAAACTTATGTAATCAAAATCAACAGAACAAGAACGTCCCTGAAACAGGAAAGGTGACAAGTAATCTCAAGACTCAAACAAGTCTAGGTATGTACAAATAATAAAGCGTAAGTGCAGTTCACAAAATCGGTTAAAAATAATGGTTCCAAAATTATAAAACCAAATGAGGAAATAAATAGATTTACCGAAAGAAAAGGATGAACCTGAATTAATTGTGTCTAAGCAGAAACCACCCCCAATCTATCTAAGAGAATCCGTTGCTAAGTCTTCCAACGTACGAACATCGTTTGCAATTACCTTCGTTGGAAACTAGAAGGGTAATGATTAATGATTGTTTCGTCGTAAAATTGCTCTGTGGTCAAACAATTTCTTATTTATTGTTGAGTACTTGTAAGAACCAAAATCTTCTGTGGGAAATTTTGGCCCACACCACAGGTGACAGAGTCGCTATATACACACAAACACCATGAATAACAGACCGAATAATTGCATCTTGGAAACGCCCACAATGCCAACCGAAACAACTGCAGTGAGAACCTAACGAAAAGAACTACAAGCATTGTAACCAATTAGCGTGGCCGTGGTAGGAGCGCAGATCAGCAGCAGCATATTAGACCAGTTGGAATAATAGCAATTACAACAAAAAAACCGACCACCACAGCCAACGATCTTGCCAATCAGCGCTATGCTTGCGAAGAGCGAGGAAAAACACAGCGACGAGGAATACAACAAATACATGCAGGACAAGAGAAGGTGAGTGCACGAACTCAGCGGTGGAATTTGCCGAGTACGCTCGCTCGGAAATCTTACACCAACAACACGAAGAAACGAGAGCGAAGCACAAGAGGGACAACGACAGAGCAACCACCACGCCAAACGACCAGCACGTACAAAGCAGAAGGAGGAATACAAATGAAATGCTGGTTGTCAGTTAAATTAAATATTTAACAACAACACCACTACAGGATTCCGGACAGCGCTGCTGGCAGGCAACAATACTGCAGGCTAACCAGGGACCGTTGGAGTGAGGTGGCTGACCGCCAGAAGTTGAAGGTGGCCCAAGGGCAAAAGACTACAACACCAACAAGCCTGACTGCAACAACAACAAGCCTGCCACAACAACAACAATCGACTACTGACCAACGGAAGTAAAGTCACACAACGGTGGCCTGCCAATAACAACATGTGTCAGCCGCTGCGACCTGGGACTATATAAACCACGTAGCCCAGGCAGCAGGTCTCTTCGTCGACCACCAGCATCCTGACTAGCAACAGCTCTACAAAGTACAATACGAACACAGAAAGCTTAGCGAGAACCTCTGGTTTTTAATCGTTTTCTCGCTAAGCCATAGACAGACAGAGACAATAGGGATTCAGTGAGAGCCTCTGGTTTTTAATCGTTCTCCCACAGAATCACTGAGACACATACGCAACCGAGACTTAGGGACTTAGGGGGAACCTCTGGTTCTTTAATCGTTTTCCCACTAAGTCATACAGAGACCATAGGGACTCAGTGAGAGCCTCTGGTTTTTAATCGTTCTCCCACTGAGTCACAGAGACACATACTTACCGGGACGTAGAGACAGGCAAACAAGTATACACTAAGCAAGTTTATTTATATAGAATTAAGAAAATAGAATTGTTTCGAGCAAGAGCTCCCCATCATTATATTAAATAAATACGCTATTGTTAATATAACTCGCAGGACTTTTGATATTTTTCTGTACACGACCCCTGGAGCCGCTGAGTTTTACCCCAGCTATAAAAAAGAGTCGTTACATACTATAGATTTATCTGTTCCTATTCGTTCGGCTAGAAATTATATTCCCATTAGATTGAATATGTGTAGATATAATAATGCATTGTCTGATCCAGTCCGTAGTATGGTTGACGATTTTAACAAATACTTTTCACTTTTTTTGATTTTTCTTCACCTCCACACAGCTGCTGATTAGTTCATCTGTAGCTGTTTTATGATTCATATCCCATTGTCGTGGTCGCGATCGCAACTTTAGAATAGTCCGGACTGTTGCTGATTGTTCACCGGTTCCGTACGCTATGCGACCGCGCCCCTTGATCGGCTGGGTGGATAAGGGGGCCCGTGGGAGACGAAAAAAAATAAATAAAAAGAGCGTAACTCAAACATATTAATTAAAGATATTACAAAACTCATAGGTTTAAAAAATTTCCACGTCACACCACTGGTAAAAGGCAACATTCAAGAAACTAAAATCCAAGTTTATAGTGAAGCTAACTATCGTAAAGTTGTAAATTCCTTTATAAATTAAAAACTCTTATTACAAATACAAACTCCAAAGCTGCAAAGGGGTAGTAGTAGTCATCAAAGGTTTTGAGCCAGATGTTAGCAGGTGGGAAATAAAAGATGCGCTCTCGGAGGAGGGGTTTAATGTAAAATCACTTTACAATATTAAAAATAGAGACAAAATCGCTCAACCATTATTTCGCATTGAATGCAACTGATGCAAAAAATTTTAAAAAAGAGAAACACATCCCATTTATGACTTGTGCTATCTGTTACATAGAAGAATCACTGTTGAGGAGCCGTACAAGCATGTTGGTCCAGTCCAATATGCAAACTGCCAAGAGTATGGCCATACAAAAATCTACTGCACATTGCACTCAGTACGCATTATATGTTGAGATTTTCAAGCCTAAATGTTTTTTTTCTAACTGGTTCGCCAACAAATCATACCAAAAAGCTAAAAACTGTAGCAACTGCGGAGAGAACAATACTGCTAATAACAGCGGGTGCCAAGTGTACCATAATTTACAAAAAAATAAAAAATAAAATCGGCTGCGATCAGAACTGTTAACAAAGTAGAAGTAGAAGATGGAAAACAATCATCTAATGCATATCATGAATGGAATAATGCGATTAAATTACTTTCCACGCCTTCTATGGAAGGTATCTGAAATTTGTATGATATTGAAACCTGACAAAGATCCTACAACTGTATCCTTCATATACCAATAAGCTTGTTATCAATTTTCTCGAAAATCTTACAAAAATTTCTTTTTCATCTGATACAATCAGAAGCCAATATTAAAAAAATTTTGCACATGGAACAGTTTGGATTCAGAACTAAACACGGCACCATAAAGCACGTCCATATAATTGTTTCTGAAAAAAGAAAAGCCTTCGAGGAAAAAAAAATTGCAGTGCCGTATTTCGAGACATTGCCCAAGCATTTGACAAGGTATGGCATGAAGGGCTATTGTACAAAATACAAACCCTACTTCTACAAAAAACCAATGCTATACTCAAAAGCTACCTTACATATAGAAAGTTCGTAGTAAAACAAAAAACATTCACTTCTCGAAGTTACGAAATAACAGCAGGCGTGCCTCAAGGGAGTGTCCTTGGTCCTTTTCTCTACCTTATTTTCACTTCAGATCTACCAGCAAATGAAAAATTGCTGACATCGATGTTCGCAGATGCCACAACAATACTAATCACAACACAACAATACTACTAATACCGATCCAAGGATAGCAGCTCGTAGTCTTCAAACTCACCTGCATGAAATAGCACAATGGCTGCGAACATGGAGGATGAAAATTAAATAATTGAAATACGCACATTAAGGCAAGAGAACTGTCCCTCCATTCACATTAATGAACAGTCCATTTCACAAAAGACGGAAGTTAATTATCGTGGAGTGTATCTTAAAAAAATGAGGTTAACATGGAGACAACACTTAAAATGAAACATATTCAAACCAAAATCGAAGCTATTAATATGAACTGGCTTATTGGTAGAAATTCAAAATTGTCATTGGGTATTCTTCTTTTCAATACGATTATTAAACCAATATGGAACTATGGGATACAGTTGTGGGGTAACTCTTCCAGCTCAAACATAGAAAAGGTACACAAATTGCAATCAAAACTACTAAGAACTATCTGGAAAGCACCTTTGTACTCAAACTTGGTACTTGAAACTCAAACATTCAGAAAGATATAGAAGTAAACACAGTTAAAGCAGATATTCTAAAATTCTGCACAAACTACGCTAAGAGGTTAGGATCGCATCCTAATAAACTGGTAACTAATCTACATACCTCGGAGAAAATATACCAAAAGCTTAAATTAAGACACAACTTTTATTGGAAAATTCTGAACGAAAGACTGAACATGTTTTTTTTTCTCTTTTACGATTCCTTTCACTACTCTATAGTAAAATTTAACTTAAAATAAATAATAATAAAGTAAATATGAAATAATATTAAATATTCTGAGCATTGGAAAAGAATATCTTGCACGGTAGTTTTGAGATTAATTTATGTTTTTTTTAAGATTGGAGTAATTTCGCTTACCTATTGTCATTTTCCACAAAGGAAAGATCCAATAAATAAATATGAATAAAAATAAACTCTATTCGTCTATCTATTCAACATACAATCTATGGGTAAAAGCATATTCTAGAATCTTCTCGAAACTTCTTTCAAAGTGTAGGCCATTTTTTAAAATTTTCTAGTTCAAAACACTATAGGTATCCACCACACAATCTCTCGTTTGCAAGTTTTGTTCTTTTGCACTTTTCACCTTTGGAAACCAAACTTTTTGTTGGTAGCTTGCGGTAGAATAAATTAGTTTCATTTGGATTGAATTGATTTTCTGGTGCATAATCTTTCAATAAATATTGCAGTTTATTTTTGCACTCTGTTGCAGCTTGATAGTCAAAATACCCGCCTTGTGCAGGAAGAGCTTTGAACTGAATGCTATTTCTCGTTCGAAAAGATTCCAACCAGCTATTACTTGCATGGTCATTAATGTTCATCTAATCTGCTAACTGCTTAGCTTTTGTCTGAAACGCAAGACCACCTACAGGAATGTTTTTAAACCAACATTTATGAAAAAATTTAATAGCACCGTTATTTAGGTCCTCAAAGTTAGTTTTTCGAAGTTTTGTTTTTCTAGCTTTTAAGGTATTGAATTCTCAGAACAACATTTTTTTTGCCAATTGTTGATTTCGATACCCCATATCTCTCACCCAAAACACCCATTGGAACTCCTTCATCCAATTCCTTAAGAATTTCTGATTTTTTCGTAATTGACAATTCAACAAGTATTATTTTCGTTTATATATAAACGAGTATGTATGTCTAAGAAATTGTAAAGCCATATTAATTATACAAAATTGTAACTGATGCACATTAATCAGCGACAAATATATATTGGCGTTCAAAGATAGTAGCTGCATATTAATCGTGAAAAAATTCCTCATGTCCAACTTTCAAAGGGATTTTCCTGTTAGTTTGGGAAAAAATTATCTATATTACCGTCCAACTACCAAGTTAGACAGGGTACAACTTATTGAATGAAAATGAACGCAATTTCTTCGCAATTTTCTAGACGAGTGTCCAAGTTGCAAGGGGGTACTACTTTATAGGTTTAACTGTAATAAATAATTGAATAAAAAAATAAAATAAAATAAATATAATAAATAGAATAATAAATAATAGAATAAATAAGAAAGTGACAAATTGTATTAAAAATAAACTCTAAGCCAAAGATTAAGAGTGTAAATTACAATAATTGAATAAAGTTAATTATTCTAATTTAACCAAGTGATTCGGCACAATCCAGGGGTATGTATTCGAGTATTGAGAGTTGGTATAAATTGTTAGGGGGCTATTTCTTAACAATATTTTTCATCCGCAGGGTACGAGAACCACGTCGAGGCGAGAATCGAATTTCAGATAGCAGATGTCACTACCCTCTCTGTATAAACCGCACGTCAAAATAAACAAAAGAATCGAAGAATTTAAAAACAGGCTAGAAAAAAGTAAACGGACCGGCCCGTAAAAAAAAAATGGTTATAAAAAAATTAATGGTTATAGAGTAGGGTACCATTCGCGGACCAAACTGGCTAGGGAGGAGTCACGAATTAAAACAAAAAGCATAATGGATAACGATACGGTTAATACGCCAGGTGGAATCCACGTAGGTGGCAATCCATTCGTTTCGGCGGCAGCGACACGGATTCTGGAGGTCCCAACCATTGCGTCTGTCGCTTCCTGGTTTGACAGGGAGCGAATTCTGGAAATCGCGGATCCAGAGGATCTGAGTGGCGGAGCTGCTTCGGCAGTAAAATGACCTACCATTGGTTCAGCGAGTTCGCTGACATGTACCCAAAAGAGGAGAGAAAGAAAGACGAGGCAGGCTATGCGCTACAGGGAGAAACTTTGGAGCGGCAACGCTAGACTTTCTGCAACTGGGTCTTCCAAAAGGCCGCGGTCGGTTGAGGACACTCCAACCGGGAGTTCGGGAGGACACTCCAACCGGGAGTTCGGAAGAGAAGGCTTCGCCAAGCACTTCTAGGAATAGGAGAAAGCACAGGAGGTTTGCGGATAAAAGTGCTGCCACAGTGTGCTCAACAGTCAGTGCAATGGGAGGCGCTACGGGCAAACAATCTATAAGAGTATCCTTTTCGCCGAAGGGGGTGGTATATGGTGGAGGTGCTGAAGATGCCACAGGAAGCCCTGAGGATGTAGCAAAGGGTGTTATCTCAACCTCGAGGGGTTCGAGTGCTGCCAAAGCAGCAGTTAAGGGGGCACTTGTAGGCGGTTTCAAGATGCCTCGGTTCTCTAACCTTTTTTCTGCAAATGTAACTGCCTGCCTGGCAAAATTTGGTTCTGTGGCGGGACAAAAGTTGGATGAACGGCCAAGCACATCCGAGGTTTCTGTGGCCATGTCCTCCTATAGAAGAAGAGAAGGTTATCAGCCCTCATCCTCTGGCTGTGATTGGACGGAGCGGAACGGATCGGAGGATGGTTTATGCAGAATTTAAACACTGCAAAAGCCATCTCATGAAACGGGCAAGGCAAACGCGGGGGGCTATGAGATGAAGGACGGAACCTTTAGGGTGAAGTGCTCATTTATGGCCAACTTCGAATGGATCCGGACAGAGGTTGAAAGGATCCCCGCTCTTTAGAAAACTATCTTCTCTCTATAGAGGGAAGAGAATAAATGCCCAAGGAAGGCAATCGGATGGTTGCAGGATTCAGACCTGGAGACTGACGATATGCTTCCGGCTTTACGTGCCCATAACTCAAGCATTGACAAATCGGGCTGGCATATCCTGTCGCATACAAGGGGAAATAACCGACTGGACGAAAAGCCTGTGCATGTTCTGAGGTCTAGGTATGCTAACCGCCTCAACCTGTTCTTTGGGAAGATTACTTTCCAAGTCTTCCCAAAAAAATAAACTAGGCGCGTCCACTTGAGTTACTATAACACAGATCAATTTGGAGCATTCACAAGCCGCTACTGCTTTCCTAAGTAAACGGCTTTCCCGGTTGCAGACATTCCCCTTTATTACAACTATTCAGGAACCGTGGGTCCAGTGGATTTCTATGTGGACTTGGGGGTTAAAGGGGGTAAAGATTATAAATGACAAGAGTTCCAGTAGGCCAAGAACCAGTCTTATAATGTCTTCTTAGCTTAAAGAAATCGGGTTAAATCAATTCTGTTGCCAAGACCTGGTGGGTGCTAGAATGAGCTACAAAAGTATGGAGTCGGACTCATGGAGTCATGGAGGGTCGGACTTTGTGATTGCTTCCGCTTATTTTCCATATGACGTCCCTCTGCTACCGCCCCTAGGGCGGTGGCGGAATTAGTGGAGTTCTGTGAGGAAAGACGCCTGGGGCTTGTAGTTTGTTGTGATACTAATGGGGAAATGGTAAAAACAATAGGCGCGGTCACTTGCCATCTGGGGAAATAGTAAATGCAATAGGTGCGGTCTCTTGCTTTTCGACTATGTCGTTTCCTCTGCCTTAATTATTCAAAACAAGGGCCGTCAACCTACCGTTACCACAGCTAGGACGCAGGAGGTAATATACATTACTCTGTCCAACAAATGAGTGGGATGGTCGTCTTTAAACTGGAGGGTCCTGAATGAAGACTCATTATCGGACCACAGATACATTGATTTCAGTTGTGGCGCGAGGATCTTACAGTGATTACCCACCAGGAACATAATGAAAATGGACTGGAATAAAGTTACTGAAGTATTGCGGAGTAGACTTGAAGTACCAACAAAATTACGCAACGAGCGAGATGTCAGGCGGCGGTGGAGATACTCAACACATCGCTCGATGTCAGCTTTGCTACTTCCTGTCAGTCTCGTCGTCCTCTCAACCGGACTCCGGTACCTGGTGGAACCAAGAGCTTAATGAGTTGAGGAAGGAAGCGAGAAAATATCAAGACAAATCTCGATGAGGACTGGGACCGATATCGCAAACTCAGAGGGAATTTAAGAAAACCATTCGGACAACGAAGAAGTCTTCTTTTAAAGATTTTTGCAGCAATATCGAATCGCTGACATGGCCAGAATCGGCGACGTTCTTCAGAAGGATCGCTCTCTAGATTTGGGGTCGCTTAGGAAGCCTGATGGTACTTTTACGGAAACGCGGAGTGAGACACTTTGTTCATTGGAATCCCACTTCCCTAAAACTCAGGTTACAGTCGCCCTGCAGCTACTAAAAATTCACCCGGCACTGTATAGGGCATGATTGGTTTGTAGCAAAGACTGCGGCGAATGAACGTGCTATTATATATATGCGATTGCAGCATTTGACAACTTTAAGTCGCCAGGTCTGGATTGCATTTATCCAGTCATGCTGAAGCAGAATATAGATAATCTTCACTTCAAGTTTGGCGCTAGCCTATATTCCACACTCCTGGATTTGTCAGAGTTTCATTAATCCCAAAAGTGAGAAAGGATAAGAGTCCAACGAATTGCAGACCCATTAGTATGATGTCTTTTGTACTAAAAGGGCTGGAACGACTGGTTGAGGAAATCCTGCGATTTCGCGTTACATAGTCTTGTCAGCAATATTGAGCATTCAATCGATTAGAGGGAGTACGCTGTGAGTGTGTTTGTGGACCTAGAGGTTGCTTTTGATACTGCTAGTTTTGACAATATGTGCAGCTCTGCTCGTCATGGTGTAGGTAATGTGTTATATTCGTTCAATGCTTTCGACTTCAGCAGTCGAATACGACACTCTATGAATCTGCGTAGTTTCCGCGTAGTTGGAGGGGTACGTTTTGTCCAGTATAATGACGATGTCGACTTCCTTAAGTTTTGATCATTCTCAAAACCATTTACTACTCCGTTCCAGGCTGACATGATGCTCGTGTCGCCACAGACGTCAAAAATGCTGCCTTATGGTTGTGATACCATGCCATCTTTGACATAAATCCCCTTTGAAATCGACAGCGTCAAGTTCAGGAAGCGATATAAAATATCCCGTGCCAAACAGTCCAAGTCACTTACATCTATTGCATGCGAGCATAGAGGTTTGGAGATGACACATGTTTCAACTTCAGGCAGTAGAGTGCTGAATTCTTCAAACGAAAAAGCGCATCCCCAAGCACCCTCTTAAGGTTTACACCGTTCGAAAAATTAACGAACGGAGTCATCGTCCATACACTGTTGGAGCATGTGGCGTAGCGCTCTTTCTGCACCGACAAAGTTCGTACCGTTATCTGAATTAACGTGTCGACAATAGCCTCGGCGGTTAATAAAACATCTAAAGGCATCTATGAATGTGGTAGAGGACAGATAGCTCACCACTTCCAATTGTATAGCACCTGTGCTCGTGCAAATAAAGGAGCAAATATATCACTTTGTAGGTTTGGTTCCTACTCGTGGTGAAAATGTGAAAGCGTACTGTCCTCCAAAATTCATAGCGCTTTGTAGGGTATATATAGCGCTTTGTAGGGTATATATCTCACAATTTGGCCGCAAATTAACCATTAATTGCTGGAGGGGCTGGTGGTGGGTGGTCGCTTACATTTTACACAGCTGTGAAATAATTTTCACACCAAATTGCGAGACCTGATTACCCAATATCGATGCTGCAATACCACTTGCATGATTCGGGGACCGGCATGAATTGTGAATTTATGAATATCGAGTACCAAAAGCTTAGCTTAGTATTGAATTTCTCTGTAGGATGATGGGATGCTTTAATGAGACCGCCAAAACGCAATAACCCCTCTTGGTCCAGAAAAGGTTGTAAACCAAGTAAATTGCTTCGCAAGACCAACGACTTATTTAATCTGCAAGACAGAATTTCGTTAGGAAATGAATGAAGCTATATATACCTGACCGGTTGTAACACCCGGTACCGATTGCAAGTTGTACCATTCAGTACTAATTAGGGTCAGAGAGTACATAAAATCATCATGGAACAAATTGAAATCAGAAAACACTAGAATGTGATTGCGGATGTTTCATTTCACTGTATTTCGTTATAACAATTTGGCAATGAGGAGAAAAAAAGTATTCACTGTGCATAAAGTACACGAGATTTGTCATTTAAGAATTAATCAGTTAAAATCTACATCATCCATTGAAATGTTCGTGCTGAATGGTGAAATGGCAAAAACCAATACAGCTGGCGAAGCAACGATGGCAAGGATCCAACCAATTACATTAAATTTTTTTTACATTCCAAAACGACGAAATGGTCAAGATGGATCAAAAGATTCAAAACCCCAATGCAAATTTACAAAGTCGAGGAAAATAATCGGCGGCAATATGTGCTATTCTACATGGGGAATCATGCATTCGATATCTTGTCTGATAAAGTTG
The DNA here is from genome assembly GCA_920105625.2 of Clusia tigrina. Taxonomy (NCBI): domain Eukaryota; kingdom Metazoa; phylum Arthropoda; class Insecta; order Diptera; family Clusiidae; genus Clusia; species Clusia tigrina. The sequence continues at coordinate 157,335,203 of OV050031.1, forward strand.
CACCAATAGAGCCAGAAGCCGTGAAGTTTATATCATATTAAATTTGTATTAACAAAAAAAAAAGAAGAATGTGAAGATTTTCTAACTGCACTTTGGGGCATGGTCCATTCTTGGAGAGCGCATTGAGCGATCATTTTGTGTTTGGTCTGCGTAACAATCACGGCTGTTATAACCTAACCCTAAAAATTACTATGGACGTTGTCGTGGCTTGTGAGTCAGCAGAATTGGGTGGAATGCAATTGCAACACAAGGCAAAGGAGATAAATCCAGGAAATGCAGTCAACTCAATTAGAGATACAAAGAAAGCCAGCAAAAGCAAATAGAAATTTAATTCAACCAACAAATTAAATTCAAGTGATGGTAAATCGGCCAAGAAATGCTACAGATGCGGCTGTACTACTCACTCGGCTAATGCGTGTTTTGTCAAGGAAGAAGGAATCTGAAAAAGGTATGTTTCAAAGCAAATCAACAAATGAAGCAAATGGATGAACTAACCCCCGCCCCCTCGACAACTGTTGAAGAATTTTGCCCAACATACGAGGAAAATAATAACCAAATCGAGAAGATTCACCACATGCAGGAGGTTCACACAACATTAAATCGTTCTAAATTTTTTGTTAATTTTCTAGTTAAAAATTCTGTTTTCAATTTTGAAATTGACAGGTGCTCCAGTGACAATTGTTTGCTTGGCTGATGCGAGAAAGCACCTTGGGAATTGTATAATTCAGCAGCACATTCTATAGTCACATAGGTACAATCGACATTGTGGGCTACATTATTGTGAATATTACAACTGATAAGAAATATAAAGCAAAATTGTATATCGTTAGGGACAATAAATCACCGCTTCCTGGACGCGAATGGTTACGAACTATTAAATTGAATTGGAGTGAAATTTTTGAAATGCTAATAGCCAAATTAGGTACTGATTTAGTTATCAATTAAGTTCAGGCGAAGCTGCAGCACTTCGTAAGTAAATACCCATATTGGAATTGTCGATTTTATCGAATGGTCTACACCCATTGTCATAGTTCGGAAAGTAATCGGGAAGTGCGAATTTGTGGTAATTATAAGGTCACAGTGAACCCATATCTGAAAATCGATGAGCATCCATTACCTACCATGGATGAATTATTTAGTACAATCGCTGTGAGTGAAAAAATTTTCAAAGATAGATTTATTCAATGCTTATTTACAATTAGAGGTGCACCCGGATGATCTACCTTTGCTTACACTCGCCACACACAAAGGGTTATATCGGCCAACAAGCATGATATATGGTATTGCACTGTAAGAACTTAAATCTTCTGTGGGAAATTTTCGCACACACTACAGGTATCAGAGTCGCTACCCAGCTATATACACATAAATATCATGAATAACAGACCCGAACAGTTGCCTACAATACAAAGACAAACTTGAATAAGTTAAACAAATTGAAAAGAGAAAAACCACAGCGACGAAGATTAAAACAAATACACATAAAGCCAAGAAGTTGAGTACCCAATAGGTACCGAGCTTGCCGAATACATTCGTTCGCTAAACGACATGTAGAAACAAATACAAGACACAAAAGTAGCACGACAGAACGATAGCTACGCATGGCACCAGTACGGACAAAATACAAGGAGAAAAGAAGAAAATTATACATAAAATAATTGAGTGATGAAAAAAATCGACAAAGCCGCAAAGGTGAACGAAGGGCAAATGTCCACAATAACAAACCACTATTGAAGGTCGCCAAAGGACAAATGCTTAGGACAACAACAAACAGAAGAACAACAACAAACCGATGAAGGTGATCAAAGGGCAAATACTCAGGGCAGCATCAAACAGAAGAACAACAACAAAGCGGCGAAAGTGACCAAAGGACAAACTACTACAAAAACAACGAGCATGGATTAGCAGAAAGCGAGGCCGCCCAACGGGAGTGCAATTACGCAACGGTGGCCGCCAGCAACAACATGCACCAGCCGCTGTGACAAATTGGGCTATATAAGCCGTGTGGCCCAAACAGCAGTCTCGTTTTCAGGGAATAGTTTCCGAGCCGACAACAGCCTTCAGAACAATACGCCGTCGACACTTAGTAGGAACATCAGGTTTCCAATCGATTTCTTATTAAGTCACGTACACAAGCAGGACATAGCAACTCAGTAAGAACACCAGGTTTCCAATCGGCTTCTTACTGGGGTACCTATGTTACTGAGATATATATTTTACTTGACCAACACGATACAGAGCCGTCGCGACTTGGTAGGAACATCAGGTTTCCAATCGATTTCTTACTAAGTCACGCACACAACCAGGACATAGCAACTCAGTAGGAATATCAGGTTTCCAATCGGTTTCTTACTGGGGTACCTGTGTCACTGGACCATACACTTGCCGAGACAGAAAGACAGACAACAAGTACACAAAGGTTAAGTCTATTATAGAGGAATAGGATTAATAAGTAGTTTTGTTTGATTTCTTTGAATTTAAATAAACACCATAAAAATCTAACTCACCGAAGTCTTATAATTTCTGTATAAGACCCCTGGAGCCGCTGAGTTTACCCCAGATATAAATTGGAGTCGTTACAGTGGCGCCCGAGCAGGGACTCTCAGAATAAAGAGAGTAAATAGAACAAACGTTGATTATCCAACTCAAGCCCCATCACCAGAGTCTGACACAGGATGGGAAAGACGAGTTGGGTGTACACCGTGCGGAAAGACCATCTGGTAGTCTGTTGTGTCGAGTTTGGTCTAGAGGCCACGGGCACTGTGGAAGAGCTACGAAAGAGGCTTGCGGAGTTCATTACCGACACAGAGATGACTCTAGACCAGGAGGTTCGGCTGGCAGAGCTACAGGCCCGACTCACGAGGAGTTTGTCGCCTGGACCCAGTTCACACTTGAGAGCTAGCCCCAGCGCAGAGCGACCTATAAGCCCCGGAGCATCGACAGCCACGAAGAAAGATACGCTATGGGCAGCCGGGAATGTTCCAGCTGTATATGATACGGCGTTCCAGACAGTAGTCCCCGAAGTCTCGCGAAGCGGGGTTGCCATCTACTCGGCAGTCATCGACCACGTTAGGTCCTTTAAATATGATGGAGGGCATGACCTGATAGCTTTCTTAGAGCGAGTGGAAGAATTATCGGAAGTCTATGGACTAAACAAGCACATGCTGCCTCGAACTATGCCAGAACTCCTAAAGGAGCGTGCTCTGCTCTGGTATAGAAACAACAACCGAGCATGGGTCGATTGGGTGCTAATCAAAAAGGACTTCTTGAAGTTTTTCCTACCCACCAGGTACTTCGAAAAGTTGGAGGATGAAATTCGCCAACGACGGCAAAACCCACGTGAACACTTCAAACCGTACGTGGTAGAACTTCAAAACCTGATGCGTCACGCAGGATACACGGAGGCCCAGAAATTAGAACGAATCTTTCGCAACAGCCTGGAGGAATACCAGTGGTATGTCCGGCAAAAGGATTTCGATACGCTGGAAGAACTGGTGGAAATGGCGGAAGACAGCGAGGGTATATGTGGTGACAGCGAAACTTCACGAGCAGCACCACCACGACCATCACCACCGCGACCACCACCAACACGCCACGAGATACAAACACGGGTCGAGCGCATGTACCCACGCGAAACGAGGAACCTACAAGTAGCAACGAGCGTGGCTGCTGCCAGCAACGAGGCATGGTGCAGCCCACCAACAACAGTCCTCAAAACTACTAAGGATTTTACGCTACGATGGACAGCGTATCAGTGCCGCGGTCACCATTGGCACCATCCAAGTCACAGCCACCATCGATACCGGAGCTACGCGGAGCTTCGTCAGCGAACGCCTTAGCCGCCAGTTACGTGCAATCACAGGTGGGGTAACCCCCACACACATACGCGCACGTATGGCGGACGGGCACACTCGAGAAATAACAGAAGTACTCAGGGTGAACATACAGCTAGGAGAACAACTTTGCGAACTAGATTGCTTAATGATGCCCGAGTCTACAATGACCTACTCCTAGGTCTTGACTTCACGATGAAGCAAGGCACAAAAATCACACAATCAAGAAGTCACACTAGGACCCCAGACCGATGGCGTGCAACTCCGAGATTTTACATTGTGCACGACCATTCGGGAAGAGGCCCTCACAGAGGAGGAAAAGATTCAACAATTCTTAACTACAGAACTAAGGAAATTCAACGAGGAAACAGGCGTCTCCAACATTACCAGCTACAAAATTGTGATGCGTGATGATAGACCAATAAAACAAAGATACTATCCAAGAAACCCACCGCAGCAGGAGGTGATCAACAAACAAGTGAATGATTTGTTAGCAAAAGGTTGCATAGAGCCGTCCCACAGCCCTCACAGTGCCCCAATTGTACTCCTGCGAAAGAAGGATGGAGGTTGAAGACTGTGTATCGACTATCGACAACTGAATGCAAGATCCATTCCAGACGCTTATCCGCTAGCACGGATACATCACATCCTGGACCGCTTACGCGAAGCAAAGTACACGAGCAGTCTGGACCTAAAGAACGGGTATTGGCAAATACCCATGGAGGAGGAAAGCAAACAATACACAGCCTTCACTGTATTAGATAGGGGACTCTACCAATGGAAGGTCATGCCCTTCGGGCTACACTCTGCGCCGGCAACTTTCCAGAGAGGTTTGGATAGAATAATAGGCCCCGATTTGGAGCCCTACGCCTTTGCCTACTTAGACGATATAATCGTCACAGGAAAAACTCTTGAAGAACACTAGAAAAATCTTGCCGAAGTCTTCTGGCGATTGCGAGAAGCAAATTTAAAACTCAATCGAGAGAAGTGCGCTTTCTTCCGCAGCGAGATCAAATATCTCGGCCACATAGTCAGCGAGAAAGGTATCCACACGGACCCTGATAAGGTGGCGGCCATTCGGGAATTAAAACCCCCACATATACGAGAGCTGCGACGGTGCCTAGGCATTGCATCTTGGTACCGACGCTTCGTACCTGATTTTGATAAAATTACACACCCCCTGACAGCACTACTAAAGAAGGGTAACCACTTCAAGTGGACCGAAGACCAACAAACAGCGTTCGAGCAGTTAAAGCAACAACTAACAGAGGCCCCAATCCTCACCTGTCCCGACTTCACGCAAAGATTTATATTACAGACGGACGCTAGTGACTATGGTTTGGGTGCTGTACTTACCCAAGAAATCGACGGAACAGACCGAGTAATAGCATACGCCAGTCGACACTTAAATGGAGGGGAGCAGAATTATTCACCAACGGGAAAAGAATGCTTAGCCATAGTGTGGGGTATAAGAAAGATGCGGCCATACCTCGAGTGCTACCGGTTTACCGTGATTACCGACCATCTGTCGCTCAAATGGTTAAATTCTATTGAGAGTCCTTCGGGACGCATAGCCAGGTGGGAACTGGAACTGCAACAGCATTCATTTGAGGTGCAATACAGGAGGGGAAAGCTCAATGTGTTGGCAGACGCACTCTCGATACAGCCGATAGAACCTGCACGCGGTGTGAAAGTACAAGAAGAACATGAGCAGAATTGCAACTGGTGGAAGAAACGTAAGGCGGAAGTGATGGCAGAGCCCATGAAATACGCGGATTATGCCATCGAAGATGGACAACTCTACAGACATATCCCAAATCGAGCAGGCGATGAAGACTGCACTCCATGGAAGTTATGCGTTCCCGGACCATTGAGGGAACGCATTCTTAAAGAAAACCACGATGCACCGACAGCAGGACATCTGGGTATCCGGAAAACTATCGCCAGGATAGCCAATAGGTACTATTGGCCAGGTTTCTTCAGGGATACTAGCCGATATGTACGCCAGTGTAAACTTTGTCAAGAGTACAAAAGCAGCCAACAACAGCCTGCGGGGAAAATGCTAACCCATATACCCGATGAACCCTGGGCAATCCTCTGCGTAGAATTTGTGGGACCACTACCTCGTTCCACACACGGGAACACCATGATGGTGGTGTTTTGTGATAAATTCACAAAATGGACAGAAATGGTACCACTTCGGAAAGCCACTACTGAGACTTTACAACGGGCCTTCCGGGAACGGATCATTGCACGCTTCGGGGTCCCAAAGATTCTAGTCACATATAATGGATCCCAGTTCACGAGCAAAACGTTTCGCAAGTTCACGTAGCACTACGGTATACGACATCAATTCACTGCACCTTACACGCCTCAAGAGAACGCGGTTGAGCGCACAAATCGTATAGTGAAGACGATGATATCGCAGTTTGCCAACAAGCAACAGCGAAAATGGGACGATCTACTACCGGAATTAACGCTGGCAATAAACACAAGTGTCTCGGAAACTACGGGATATAGCCCCGCGTACCTAGTACAAGGACGGGAACCACGTTTGCCAAGAGCCATGTACGACGAAGTCACCATAGGAACTGGACAACTAACTAGAAGTCTCGTCGAGCGAACGGCACAACTAAAGGAAATTTACACCCTCGTTAGACGCAATTTGGAACGTGCTGCACAGGATCAGGGTAGACATTACAACTTAAGACATAGAGCATGGAAACCCAATATCGGACAGATGGTATTAGTCAAGCAGCACCACCTGTCCAAAGCCACGGATCATTTCGCAGCTAAGTTGGCGTCACGCTACGATGGTCCATACAGAGCAGAAAATTTCATTTCTCCTGTGAAGAAAAAAAACTGCCCACATAAGTGAACTAAAACCGTACTGTGCACCTGACACCAACGAGGGTCAAGTTACCCTTCCACGAAGGTCAAGGAATGGGGAAAATTAATACAAGAACACGTTGACAAAGAACGAGGGAGAAGCCGAACAACAAACTACCGTTTTCCCGAAAACCCCGACACGCTAGTTTCGGGTATAAAGCTCACAGCCACACAACCAAGATCCTCTTTGAGAAACTAGCTGGCAACAAGTAAGTATCAAGTCAAATGGAAAAAAATAAATCCAATAGAAAAAAAAAGATGAACAGTACAAAAGTGGCCTACACAAAATTAACACGTGAACACAAAATTAACATTGAGACACCATGGACCACGGAACTGCCTACACTGGAGATAAGTTCAACAGATGAAGACGAAGACCCACAAGAGGAAATACTCCTGGTGTACCCAACCGGCGTAGGAGGATTGTGCATGCGGAAAAACGACATCGCACGCCTACAGGAGGGCCAGTTGCTGAATGATATAATCATAGATTTTTACCTCAAGTGGATTCGAAATAACCTCATTCCCCGCAGTCAACAACTTCTTTTCGTCACTTACGAAAGTACCTGACACGCCCGAAAAACAACATCAACGTGTCAGATGATGGACCAAAGACGACAATATTTTCCAGAAAGACTTCATAATGATGCCTAACCACCTAAATCAGCACTGGTACCTCATCATCATATGTTTCCCGGGTGCAGCTGCGGCAGAACAACACGGCACTACCATTTTAATTTTCGACTCCATGGTAAAGAGATCCTACACACGTGAAGCAGAAGCAGTCCGACAATACCTGCAGGAGAAATTCAGAGCGAAAATTGGAGGAACGCCACCCGCCACATTCGATGCTAACAAGATACCGGTTTATGTTCCAAAGACACCACAGCAGCACAACCAAACAGACTGCGGTGTCTTTTGCTTATAAAATGCCGAGAACTTTTTCACGCAACCAATAGGCAGTAAAGCATGGGAAACGGCCGACCTGAGTCAGGGCTCCCGACGAAGCCCAAATCCAAACGACGAAACACGTCAGACTCCGACAGCTGACACGAAGGAGTCTGGAAGAGGCAAAAAGAAACCCTGAAAGCAAGGAAGTCAACAAGTAACTACCGTCCAGACCCACCAGAGGCACAGTGGGCCAAAATTGTGTTCGAAAACAGCGCGGAGCTAGACGGACCTAAAGGTGACCAACTACCACCCAGCTTTGTAGAAGCATTAAAGAACCACGTACCAAGGAGCGGCGGTAGGATTCGCTTCAGCATACCACCGTATCGAGTGTGGCGCCACCATGAAAAGATTACTGTCTCCTTTCACCCGCAAAGTGGGGAGGGCGTGTAAGAACTAAAATCTTGTGTGGGAAATTTTCGCACACACTACAGGTATCAGAGTCGCTACCCAGCTGTATACACACAAACATCATGATCAACAGACCCGAACAGTTGCCTACAATACAAAACCAAACTTGAATAAGTTAAACAAATTGAAGAAAGAAATACCACAGCGACGAAGATTACAACAAATACACGTAAAGCCAAGAAGTTGAGTACCCAGTAGGAACCGAGCTTGCCGAATACATTCGTTCGCTAAACGACATGTAGAAACGAATACAAAACACAAAAGTAGCACGACAGAACGATCGCTACGCATGCCACCAGTACGGACAAAACACAAAAAGAAAAGAAGAAAATTATACATAAAATAATTGAGTAATGAAAAAAATCGACAAAGCCGCAAAGGTGAACGAAGGGCAAATGTCCACAATAACAAAACACTATTGAAGGTCGCCAAAGGACAAATGCTTAGGACAACAACAAACAGAAGAACAACAACAAAGCGATGAAGGTGATCAAAGGGCAAATACTCAGGGCAGCAACAAACAGAAGAACAACAACAAAGCGGCGAAGGTGACCAAAGGACAAACCACTACAAAAACAACGAGCATGGATTAGCAGAAAGCGAGGCCGCCCAACGGGAGTGCAATTACACAACGGTGGCCGCCAACAACAGCATGCACCAGCCGCTGTGACAAATTGGGCTATATAAGCCATGTGGCCCAAACAGCAGTCTCGCTTTCAGGGAATAGTTTCCGAGCCGACAACAGCCTTCAGAACCATACGCCGTCGAGACTTAGTAGGAACATCAGGTTTCCAATCGATTTCTTACTAAGTCACGTACACAACCAGGACATAGCAACTCAGTAAGAACACCAGGTTTCCAATCGGCTTCTTATTGGGCTACCTATGTTACTGAGACACATATTTTACTAAGGCCAACATGATACAGAGCCATCGCGACTTAGTGGGAACATCAGGTTTCCAATCGATTTCTTACTAAGTCACGCACACAACCAGGACATAGCAACTTAGTTGGAATATCAGGTTTCCAATCGGTTTCTTACTGGGGTGCCGAGACAGAAAGACTGAGAACGGGTACACAAAGGTTAAGTCTATTATAGAGGAATAGGATTAATAAGTAGTTTTGTTTGATTTCTTTGAATTTAAATAAACACCATAAAAATCTAACTCACCGAAGTCTTATAATTTCTGTATACGACCCCTGGAGCCGCTGAGTTTACCCCAGCAATAAATTGGAGTCGTTACAGCACCTGCACCAGCTTAGTGGCAGCGGTTCATGGAGGGTTTACTACACGATCTACCTGGGGTTGCAGTATTCCTGGACGATATTAGAATTACAGCGATACAGGATACAGAGCACTGTGAACGCATCGATGGAGTGCTGAGTGTGCTAAATGCACAATATGCATATAAATATGAATAAATCCGAATTTATGAAGGATAATATTGAGCATTGTGGGTATGTGATTGACGGAAATGGCATACGCAAGATGAAACGTAAAATGGTAGCTATTAACGAGATGAAAGGACCGACAAACAAAGATGAAGTTTGGGCATTTGTGGGTTTAATAAATTACTATAGAAGGTTCATAAGCAATTTGACCACAATTTTATTTCCCATTAATAAACTTCTTCAAAATAGTATTCCATTCAATTGGAGTCCTGAATGCGAAAAGGCAATGGTGGAAACAAAAAGCAAATATCATCAGATATTGTTTTAACCCATTACGACCCAACATTGCCATTGGTCTTAACGGTTAATGCCATCCCACATGGGGTTGGCGCCGTTTTACGCCATGCGTATCCGGATGGAACCGAAAAACCTATTCAGTTTGCATCGTAAACCTTATCGAAAGTACAGAAGCGTTCAAGACAAATCAATAAAGAATCCTATGCTATAATTTTTGTGGCTAAGAAGTTTTATCAATACCTATTTGGTAGTAAGTTCGTCTTGGAAACGGATAATAAAGCAATTTCAAAGATTTTTACTCCATCAAAGGGCTTACCAACCTTATCAGCAAGTCGAATGTAACATTATGCAACTTTTTTAGAATCATATCAATACGAGATTCATTTTAAAAGGTCTAAGGATAATGCGAATGCCGACGTTTCGTCATGGTTACCAAAAACTCTTTTCAAGAAATAAATTTCATTGAAGCGGAAATAATTGAAAATTTGCCAGTAACAATGGAAGAGCTCAGGGAGGAAACCAGTAAAGATGAATAAGTGAAAATGCTCTTGGAATGTCTGAAATATGGGTGAGGGTGTATAAATTTGGGATTATACATTCAGAGTTCACACTACAGAAAGGGTGTTTGCTTCGCGGAATTCGAGTTTACATTCACACTGGCGTACGAGAGCGAGTATTAAAGGAGTTACACTCAGCACATTTTGGCATCACTAATATGAAATCACTAGCTAGAGGATCCTGTCGGTGGAATCGAATGGATTAAGACATCAATGAGTTGGTGGCCAATTGCATCGCTTGCAAGTCAGTTTAACCATAGACTACAAATGTTACACCAATCCATTACTGGAATGCACCAGGTAAACCAATCCTGGTGCATTCCAGTAATGCAGATATGCAGAACAAGACAGTATGTAAAGAGATAGTATAAATTTTGGAATATTAGATAAAGAATTAATAAGAAATTATATTAAAATCACCGGATTAATATAATTAATTTTAAAACTGATCCACGTAGCGTTAACTGTAACTGTGAAAAACAAAGGCTTTTGCTAGATTTTGAGTTCTTGGTGTTTCTTTGGCTTCTGTACATTTACGGTATGGCAAAATGGCATTAAGAAAAATAAGTGTTGTTTTACCGGAAATGCTTCTTGGATAATCGTGAATCAATAAGCCAAATCTTGTCCTTTTTGTTATAACTGCGGCAGTTGCACCCGGTATATCAGACGTTATTTCTTCTTGAATGTTACTTAAATTATATAGAATTTTGTATGCATTTTTTTATTTTTAAAGTAAACTGATAGATAATACTTACTATGTCACAAAAGAGATCATAGTAATCGAAAGCAATATTTCAGCAAATATTGTTTTCAGTAATCACAGCAGAATGAATATTTTATTTCATATTCGTTGGGATTGTATCTTTAAGCCGTCTTCGAAGATGGATCGATCCGTTTGCAAATGGTTGTCCTCCCCGACTTGTTAGTATAGAAAAAGAGAGCTTTTTCAAATAAAACCTTTGAAATCTATAGCCAATGCAAAACATGTTTGTAATTAAAATAATGCAGATTAGACAATTTATCATCAATGACATCATGAGATTACTATATCTAAACTATATTGCAAGAGTCACTTAAAAATATATATTTCACATTTTCATACAGTACACATCGATACAATGATTTCAAAGACTTCCAAATTCGTTGAACACACTTATTTTCCCGCCAACTAAAGTCATATGTTAACAAAAATTTAAGGCAACTGATAGATCACAAACTTTATACCTATAATGAGAGGGCATAGATCGTAGTTGAAAAGTTTTTAAATTTAAAAGACACGCTTTTTAAGTATAAATGTGTTTCTGTAAGGGATGCACTTTATTAACTGTTTGGCATAAAAACACAATAATTTTTGGAAAAATCTATGTAAATCATTTTACATGTATAGGCTTGTCAAGCGGCCTAGTTTAGAATCATATTATTTGATACAAAAACTAAAACATACTGCAATTACATAGATCTATTCTGATAGCGGAGATGTGTAGTATTAAACAAAGAGGAGTAAGAAGCTACAAGTACATCTATTTTTTATCTTATAGTTATTCTAATACAAAATTTTCTTGAAATTAACAGACGATTTTCGCCCAAATTTTCTCATATATGAGCATTGTTTATCTTATCTGTTCATTATTTATTTACTAGTACAACATTATTTTGTTATTATTACTGTGCTCTAATTTTTTATTTGTTTGATGAATATACATTAAAATAATGCACACTTGCTCCAAAAAATTTTTAAGTTTATGTTATGAAGAGATACGATTGCTTTTCAAGCATTTGTGGTTTTGTTATATTTATTTTTGTTGCTTTGGTGTCACTGATGGAAACAATGTCTGCTTTTTTACCGATAATCTTTTGTGTGCTCTGTTCGAATTATTTTATTGTACTTAGTGTAATTTGTAACCTTTTGTTAGTCCCCTGCTGCTCAATATTTGTGGTGTTCACATTTGAATGCATATGTACATATGTATGTAATAAATATTATGTCTGAATCTAAATTTTTCTTTTCTAAAATATCTACGATCTACACATAGGATTGCTAATCCAACGAAAATATATGGTGCCTAAGGAACTTTTTTTTGATTAGTAAAAATAAATAAACTTTCGAACATTGAACATTGGAATGTGAAAGGCTGATGGATTATGCATGCATAATTTTATTTAATGTTGTAAATTAGTTTTCCCGATTGCTTCTGTGTTGGTGCCAAAACCAGCGAAGCTATAATGTTTGCTTTTGACGATATGTACGACCTGCTGCAATGAAGAGCAAAGTATTATGTTACATGATATTAAGCTGCGGAATTGTGAGAAACTTACCAAAACTAGCTTGATTAAGAAAACAGCAAAAGTGAGAAAATTTATGCTCATCAGAGCAGCTTCTGGTGGAAAATTTAAATTTGATTCCTCTAACAGTCCGCGCTTGCGTCGTTGACTCTCTTCTTTTGGTTGCCAAAGAGCGGTAAATTGATGTTCTATTAGTAAATAATGAGGTCCTATAAGTGCAATAAAGTAAATAAATTCCAACATACCAATAGTTCGCATAAGATTATCTCTCAGAGTTTGTAGCAACTTAATTTTAGCGTCAATACCAAATCCAGATTTATGTATCCACGTTTTGCGTAAAGACTTCAGAAATTTAAAAAAACCTTGGACGGATGGAAATTGCAATTGGTTATTTGCGTTACTCCCTGTGCCAACACCATCGTGATAGTCCTCTTTGTCCACATTATCCGTTAACTGTATCAATTCCAAATTAGCACCTTTTTCTCCTTCTACTCCTAACTGGGATTTTTCATTTATTTTTTCTTTTACGTCCATGGGAGTTGTTGCTTTTAGAATTCGGTTTTTTAATTGGTTTGAGGAGTTCGTATATGAGTTAGGTATGCTTGCTGGTACAACAATCTGTGCACTATTTTTTAAATGATCTTTGGATATTACAATAAGTTTCTGAGATTTCAAGTTTTCTGTGTTACTAAATCGCTCTCGTTGATATTCGAGCCAGAGCGCACTAGGAGTTGTTGTATCTGTATTGACGAAAAAATTGCCCTCGATTTGTTTAAGGATTTTTTTATTAGGATTAGCTGTACTCGCGAGCATTTGTTTCTGTGCTATCTCCACCCATTCCCCTGTAATTGTTATAATGAGTGCTGTAATTATAATACATCCGAGTAACTGCATCATTTTGCGTAGTCAGCTTAATACTAAAGTTAAGAGACATAAAAAGCAATTTCACTACAATTTTTCGCATGTAATCATAAATAAATCTTCCACAAAGAAAGGCTTAAAGCACTCACTGCCTTGAATGTATTTCAAACTTCACGGTCTTTTGAGTTTAGAAGCTGTGAAAAGTGTCATCCGTCGCATTCGAATAAATTTGCTCACTTTACATTAGAAGACAAGTGAGCAAGTTTATTTTGTTGTACATTAAAATTAATTGTTTTAATGTAAAAAATACATATTTATATTTGTGTGTGTTTGGTAAGCATATGAGAGTTTCTTTGTAATCAATTTTCGCAAATTCTACTTCGCATTCATGAACTCGGCGATAGGCGGGTTAACTTCAATACCACGCCCACTTTTAATATATAACCATAACTCGAGATCTATACAAGATTTATATAAAAAGTTTAACATAATGTCCAAAATTATGTTACGAATCTTGGTTTTCATTGTCGGCATAACAATTCAGTCGTCGTCCATCTACTTACAGAATGCACAGTATGAAAACCGTACATATAATGATAATATCTCTTTATTACCTTTATATGGACACAATGTCGCCGTGGTTTTACTTTGATGGACATGTAAAGATAAGGGTAAATGTATGTCGAAGGGGGTGTAACTTCAGCTTTGTTTACTGGGTTAGTATATTCTTGCCAATATTTTCCAAATCGTTTATCTCAGTTGTCGCTGTATTACATATGTACATACATGTAAATATTTGATAATTTTTCGCTGTAAAAGAAGTCAATACTTTACAATTATCAGAAGTCAATACTTTACATCTATGTTAAAAGTACAGCTGGGTGGCGCTGTAATGAATAACGAACACTTTTGAATACGCTTGGTTCAATATATTTATTGAGAGGACATCAATGATAATATTATTTCCTGCAACGACCACCAATTTTTTTAAGGAATTTTATGAAATCCGATTGAAATATATCTGAGGCCTCGCGATTTTGGAGTCAACAGTAATGATTTCGAAAAATTGTAATGTTATATATATATATATATATATATATATATATACTCGTATACATATATATATATATATAAATATATATAATATATATATATTATATATTATATATATGTATACGAGTATATATAGTATATATATATATATATATATATATAATATATATATCTATATACTATATATATACATATATAAACATACATACATATATATATATAAATATTATATATTATATATAATATATATATATATATATATGTAGACGAGTATATATATATAATATATATATATATATATGTATACGAGTATATATATATATATATATATATATATATATATATATATATATATATATATATATATATATATATACATATATATATATATATATATACTATATATATTATATATATATATATATATATATATATATATATAATATATATATATATATATATATATTTATATATATATATATATATATATATATATATATATATATATATATATATATATATATATATATATATATATATGTATACGAGTATATATATACGAGGTGTGAAAAAAAAATAAAGTATTTATTTATTCATCAACAACTATCTTGTGCCCTTCAAAGTAATTCCCTCAGATATAATACACTTATGCCAGCGTTTTTCCATCCTCGAAACACTTCTGAAACGCTTTTTTTTTGGTATCGCCAACAGCTCCTGTTTCGATTTTTCTTTTATCTCCGCAATCGTAGCAAAACGCTTTCCTTTCATCGGCGTCTTCAGTTTTGGAAAGAGGAAAAAGTCAGCGGGGGCCAAGTCCGGTGAATACGGTGGTTGAAGCATGATAACGGTTTTGTTTTTGGCCAGAATCAGCTCCTGAGCGATGTCCATGCGACGCTGTTTTTGCTCAAAATTTAGCAATTTTGGAACAATCTTCGCTGCCGCACGTTTCATGCCTAAAACATCCGTAAAAATTGCTTGGCATGAGCCGAACGATATGCCAACATCATCAGCAACCTCTCTGATAGTGATTCGACGATTATCCAAAATCATTTTCTTCACTGCGTCAATGTTTTCATCGGTTGTTGACGTGCTCGGGCGACCAGGACGAGCATCGTCATTGACATCTTCTCGGCCTTCCTTAAACCGGTTATACCACTTATGTTCTGCTCATAGTAGACTCGCCAATGGCCACAGTCAACCATTTCAAATGTCCTTGCGCATTTTAATTTAATTTTTTACACAAAACTGTATACAGTTTCTTTGGATATATTTATATTTTTATTTATATTTGTATATATATATATATATATATATATATATATATATATATATATATATATATATATATATATATATATATATATATATATTATTTTGGTTTTTTTAAAATTAATTATATTTTTTTTTTGGTGAATGGTGAATTTGTGTTTGGGGTTGCCAACTAAAAGCTTTTCAACGAAATTTGTGTGCTTATATTACATAATTTTATAAAATATTAACACGATAAGTACATATCAGTACAATAAATTTAACACGAAATTATATGCTAGTAATACATTACACTAACTAAAATCAATTAATTTATTTTTAGATGTGTAATGTGATGTGTAAAAAAACTAACTTTGCATTAATATAAATATATATACGAGAATATATATATATATATATATATATATATATATATATATTTATATATATATATATATATATATATATATATATATATATATATATATATATATATATATATATATATATATATATATATATATATATATATATATATATATAGGCAGACTTCGCTGCCCGCTCTTTTATAAATATAATAAATCGCAACAGAATCCCTCAGCCATTGTTTCGCGTAGAATTGGAGCCTGAAACCCAAAAGCTTAAAAAAGGAGAAGTGTATGGTATTTATAATCTCCGCTATCTTATGCATCGCAGAATTACTGTGTAGGAGCCTCTCAAACGAAACGGCCCAGTTCAATGTTCTAATTGCCAAGAATTTGGGCACACAAGGTCCTACTGCTCTCTTCGTATTGTATGTGTTGCTTGTGGTGATTTACACCCCACATCAGAATGTACGAAGACTAAAACTGATAGAGCTGCTAGAAAGTGCAGTAATTGTGGTGGTAACCATACTGCCAACTACAGAGGTTGCCCTGTATACCATGAAATTAAGAACAATGACCCTCAGTTAAATAATAAGCGCACTCAACCTAGTCCAAATATACCGCCCATTGCACAACCACAGAAGTCAATTCCATACCCCGACTCGGGACGACGTATGCAGGGGTACTTAAGTTAGGGAAGGATCAGCAGTCCGGGACTGGTTCAAATCTGCATAGTTTCGAAGGAATGACAGCAATGCTCACACAATGTATGACGCAGTTCATGACCTCCATAAAAACATACATGTAGCTTCTGCTATCTCCGAAATGAACGTACTGAAGATCTGTCAATGGAATGCAAACGGTGTAAGCCAGCACAAGTTAGAAATCAACAAATTTTTACTCACTAATAAAATCGACATACTTCTTATATCCGAAACCCATCTAACCGAAAATCACAATTTTTACATACCGGGATATAAATTCTATGATACAAAGCATCTCGCTGGTAAAGCCCATGGTGGCACTGGAATCCTAATCAAGCAAAGAATAAAACACTTCGTTATGGAAGAATACAACAAGGTGTACCTATAAGCAACATCAGTTTGCCTGGACGGATGCGAGGATAACTTAACAATATCCGCTGTGTACTGCCCACCTAGATTTAAAATAACAAGTAACCAGTTCTCAGATTTCTTCTCCACACTTGGAACAAGTTGTCTATCTGCTGGCGCCTACAATGCCAAACACACTTACTGGGTCTCACGGCTAACAACACCAAAAGGAAAACAATTATATAACTTCATGCTTTCTGACACCAAGATTGATATTATCTCTTCAGGACAAGCATCGGACTGGCCGACAGACCCACGTAAGATACCTGACATTATTGATTTTGGAGTTGCTAGAAACCTAAAACGAGAGCAACTCAAAGTAGAACACATTAACGACCTCTCTTCAGATCACTATCCTATTATAATACATCTGAAAAAAAAGTTACGCCCTACCTACGAATTCACACCCACTAAAACTAACTGTCTGAAATACAGAAAATACATTAGTAGTCATCTCAGCCTAAGCCCACGTCTCAAAACTAATGAGGACATTGAAACATTTCTGGAACAATTTACCTCGACCCTAAGATTAGCTGTGCGCCACTCTGCGGACAAGCGTGACAACAACTGCAACAGCATCCGGCGCCCACAAACCTCAACCCAAATCGATATTCTCCTTACTGAAAAAAGGAGGACGCGTCGTGAATGGCAAAAATTCAGGTCCCCTTTCCTAAAACAGAAGTTATCTATTGCCAGTGAAAATTTGAGAAAAGCCTTGCGTCTAGAATCAGATCGTTGCCTGGACCAATATATCCAAAACCTTGCTCTGACTGACGTCACCAATTACTCTCTGTAGAAAGCTGTCAGAGAAATGAAAGCACCTACACGCGGAATTCCACCGATTCGTACAAAAAACGGAAACTGAGCAAGAAGCGATGATGGAAAGTCTGCTGTTTTCGCCGAACACTTAAGAGATGTTTTTACCCCCAACCCACCTCGCAATACAAATAACCTAATATTAATCCCTACGCCAGATACAACATGCTCGCCTATTAAATTAAAAACAAAAGAAGTAAGTAATGCGATTAGTAACCTTGCTCTTAACAAAGCTCCAGGATACGACCTCATTACTGGAAAAATGGTCAAGGAGTTACCCCAAATGACCATCATCTTACTTACTTCACTATTTAATGACTTGTTGCGCTTAGGATACTTTCCTAATGCCTGGAAAGTTTCAGTAATCACAATGATCCCGAAACCAGGAAAATACCCCTCCCAATCGTCATAATATAGACCGATTAGCCTCCTGCCTATCTTATCAAAACTACTCGAAAGGCTTTTTCTTGCAAAACTAATGCCGCATATAAACGAAAAACGCACTATTCCCACTCACCAATTTGGCTTCCGAGAACACCATAGTACAATAGAGCAGGTTCATCGAATAGTGAACGAGATAAAAAATGCATTCGACAAAAAGCAATATTGTTCAGCCATCTTTTTAGATGTGGCGCAGGCATTTGACAAGGTCTGGCAAGAGGGGCTTATTTACAAAAAAAAAAAAAAAATGTTGCCCACAAAAGTACACGACATATTGGAATCGTATCTGAGGGGCAGAAAGTTCAAGATAAGGTACAATAATGCTTACTCTAAATGCTTTGACATCAAAGCTGGCGTACTACAAGGAAGCGTGCTAGGTCCGGTGTTGTATCTACTATTTACCTCAGATCTGCCTACCAATAAATACTTAACAACAGCAACTTTTGCAGACGATACAGCTATCCTTAGCATTCATCCGAATTCCAAAATCGCAGCCCGTGACTTAGAAGATCATCTGGTCCTAGTAACAAATTAGTTGACTGACTGGCGAATAAACGTTAATGAATCGAAAAGTACGCATATTACCTTTACTATAAAAAAGGTACATGTCCAGCGATAAAACTCAACAACGTTCCTATTCCTCAAGCAAAGGAGGTGAAGTACCTAGGAATTCATCTTGACTCACGTTTGACATGGAAGCGCCACATCGAAGCCAAAAAAAAACAAATGAGTTTGAAAACAAATAGCCTACACTGGCTCATGCACAAAAATTCCAGGTTGAGCCTAGAATATAAAACACTGCTGTACAAAGCCATTATAAAACCAATTTGGACTTACGGTAGCCAGTTGTGGGGCGGCGCAAGCAACTCTAACATAGAACTGATTCAAAGAGCGCAGTCCAAAATTCTAAGAACCATTACTGGGGCTCCTTGGTTTATAAAGAATACAAACATTTACAAAGATCTGAATATTCCACTCGTAAAAAAGGAAATCTTTGACGCCAGCTTAAAATATGAGCAAAACATCAAAGAGCACCCAAATCATCTAGCTAGGATACTAGCATGTAATAGGGTTCCAAGTCGCCTAAAACGTACGAAATCACCAGCACAACTAACATCGACGAATCATGTACAAACACTAATATAACATTTATTACAGTAACTAACTTATAAGCATTGGCAAGGTGTATTGTTATTAATTATTTGGTTTGTAAGATATGCTTACTTATTGTTAGTCTAAGCTTAGAATATACACTAAATAAATATATGAATATATAAAAAATAAAAAAAATTATTAGAAGTACTTGCGCCGTTTCCAAGCAAATATCCACAAGAAGACATAAGAATAGCTGTATTACTACAATAGATGCCCCATATCAAACGAATATTCCGATCCAGCATTTTAAAATAAAAGAAATTAGAGAAATTATCAAGAATACGCTAAAAGACAAAAAATCGCCGGGATATGACTTTATTACAAGCAGAATCCTAAAGGAGCTACCAGATTGCGGCTATAAATTCATTGCCCAATTATTCAATGCGATTATCCGATGTGACCACTTCCCAAGCGGCTCAAATTATCCTTGTTCCCACATCTGGGAAACCGGGAGAAGTGGTCACCTCATATAGACCAATAAGCTTGCTTCCGATAGTTTCCAAAGTGTTTGAGAAACTTCGTTTGAAACTTCCTCCCAATCATCGAGTCAAAACAACTTATACCTTCTCATCAATTTGGATTCCGAAAGCATCACGCTACGATAGAACAAATAAATCGAGTATATGCATTTGCACGGAATGGATATCACCCAAGCATTCGACAAGGTGTGGCACCAAAGGTTACTGTACAAATGGAAAATGCATTTACCCTATCACTACTTTGCCATATTAAAGTCCTACTTAGAAGCACATTCTTCATGGTCAAAGTTAACAGTGACGTAACTTCCCTCTATCCAATCAAAGCTGGTGTTCCACAAGGGAGCGTTTTGGGGCCTGTGCTCTACACACTATTCACGGCTGACCTGCTTCTAACTGATACCACATATACCGCAACTTTTGAAGATGATACTGTTGTAATGGCCAGCAACAAAAACCCCGTGTTAGCCTCGAAGCATTTGCAGGAGAACCTGAATGAAAATGACTTATGGCTAGACAAGTGGCGAATAAAAGCAAATGCAATAAAATTAGTGCAAACGACTTTTACCCTACGTGCAGGTTCTTACCCTCCAGTGACACTAAATAACTCCCAATTGCCAGAAGCAGACCATGCAAAATACCTTGGGATGCACCTGGATCGGCGGCTTACGTGGAGCTGTCACATCTTCTCCAGACGGAAACAACTTGCGCTAACGCTTAGGTCATTGTTCTGGCTACTTGGACGAAGGTCAGCCCTAACCCTTGGAAATGAAGTCCTGATATATGGTAATACTGAAGCCCATATGGACTTATTGTATTCAAATTTGGGGATCAGCATCCAAATCAAACCTGGACATCCTACAACGATTCCAATCATAAGTCATACGACTGTGTGCTAATGCGCCTTGGTATGTCAGCAACGACATCATTCATCGCGATCTAAACATCCCAAAAGTAAATGATGAAATCATGAAATATAGCCACTCATATCGCAAACGTCTTAGAGTCCATCCTAACAACCTGGCGGTAGAATTGATAACCAGCAATACCAGCGCGCGAAGGACTAAACAAATATGTACCATCGGACTTACCATTCAGATTTAACCCCCTAAGATTAAATTAGAATTAAAAAATTAAAAAACAAGATTAAATTAAAAAATAAATTTAAAAAAAATAAAAAAATAATAATAATAATAATGAATTAATGAAATTAATATATATGAAATCTAACTTTGTTAAATTAATGTACTTAATGTATTGAATGCTACTGAATATTCATACACATGTTTATACCCATAATATAATATAAGTAGTACTGAATGTCCAGCTGGACAGATTGTAGTTAAATAAAATGGAGATAAAAAAAAACAAAAAATGTATTCCTCATAATGATAAATAATCGCATGCAAAGCTGAATGGTGGTAAATAATCAGCACATTCCTGAGATTGAAGAAATAACTGCAGGACTCCTATTATTGAACCAATTTAACGGATCAGCGACAATTAATAATGAAATTGTAACGTGAAAAGGAAACCTTCTAATACGATATCAGAACGCATCGATTACAATTAACAACAAAATCCTATGCATCAAAAGAAGTCAACACCTTTACTCCATTACCCGCCTTATTTCAACCAACAAAAATTTGTAGAAATCCTATCATTTGAAAAGATGAAGGACCTAACGTCAACAATACAGACCACATCGCTATTAGATTCATACATCAAAATAGCATTCGCATCCAGCATCGCACTGACTGCTGCAATAATCTTAATAGTAATCTTCGCAGGCATAAAGGTACTACCACAAAGAAAATCGATAAAAGTTAAAATCACCGATCCAACCAAAAATGATATTCAACTCTCAAGATCCACAATAGAAGGACTTAATAAATTATTCCCATAAACAACAGAGCCAAACGAGGACGTTTGAATTCAGCAGGGGAGGGTGTTAACACATATAGTTATTCAAAACACATTCCAAATCAAAACTCGCCAGAAAATATGCTGACACCATGTCTGCACTACACGCGCATCCACCCCGCATTCCAACATATCGTGGGAATCAACATCGGCAAAAGTGCACGCTTATCAGCTACAGTCCAACATACCTTGGCCTTGGGAATCAAACTCAGCATAGCGCAGCTTTAGATATAATATTAAGTTATAGAAATTGTTAAGTTAGTTTAATTTTGGAAGTAAAATAATAAAGTTTGCACTTCGCGAAAACAAAAAATAAATAAATAAAAAAAAAATTAAATATATATAAATATTAAATATATATTATATATATATATATATATATATATATATATAATATATATATATATATATATATATATATATATATATATATATATATATAGTATATATATATATATATATTAGGGTGACATTAATTTTCAAAAGTTTGATTTATATATATATCTTATAACTTGCGTTAGAATTGTTTAAGGATAATTTCGAATATATGGTATAATACTGAGATACTCAAAAATATACTCTGATATAAAGCGGGTATAATTAAATGTCAAATTTTTCACCGTATGGAAAAAAACATGTATAGTGTGCACTGGTACAGTGTATGTGAGTTCACCTCAAAAAAAAGGATGCTTTCTACCCAAAATTACATAGCACGAAATTGTAGTACGAAAAACAAAAAAGAAAGTATTAGAATAAAAGAAGTTATCACTTTATAGTGTTTCTTATTACTAGAAGCAAATAATAATAAGAAAAATGTTGATGCTTATCCTTAAACAATTCATACGCAAGTTACAAGTTCAAATTTTTATAAGAAGTATTGAATAACTTCGCTAATAAAGCTTTGGATAGCAGAAGTTCACATCATATCATATGCTTGAAGAAAAATAAATAAATAAATATATATATATATATATATATATATATATATATATATATATATATATATATATATATATATATATATATATATATATATATATATATATATATATTAGCGTGACATTCTGTTATATGGAAACATTTTTTTTATCAAATTTTTTAAGTCTCACCCAAATCGGTTCTGTTTTATGAAAAAAAATTACAAAAAAATTTCATAGCGATAAGTTAAGTTTTGGGCGTGCGCACGCCCTTCAAAGTTTTATATGAGCCTTACAGTATGAACTATATTGATATTTTGGTCATATATTTGGTCATATATTCAGATAAAGCATTCTTGATAAGCCAGAGGCAGGAAGGTCGACCAGGACATATGTACGGAATTGATTATAAGACACTTCAAATGGAGATTCAAGCTGAACACCGCGAACAGATTAAGTTAAAGCGAGTTGAACGTAATAAACGTGAACAAAATATTATAAGTAAGATTAATAATGAACTTAGATTATTAATGAACTTTCTATAATAGAGGTAATTTTTTTTTATGTTCAAGGTGAAACCGTGCAATTTCAGTCATCATCTGAAAGTGTTCAAAGTTTTCAAGCCACAGAGTCCCACGATGAAATTGTTAAAGTTCGCTCAAAAAATGCAAGAGTAAAACAAACAATTATTACTCCAAAATTAGCTATTGCATTAGATTATTGCAAAATAAGTAACAGAAATGCTGTTCACATTATTTCTGCTGTATTGCAATCATTAGGAAAAGACATTGCTGACTACATCATTAATAGATCTTCAATTCATATGGCAAGAGAAAAGATGCGTAAGAAAAGAGCGTTGGAACTACAAAATAATTTTAAATTGAATAAACAAGACATTATAACATTACATTGGGATGGTAAACTTTTACCAGCATTAACGGGCAATGCAAATGTTGATAGACTTTCTATAGTCATATCTAGTGGAGAGATGGAGCAGTTGTTGGAAATACCTGCAATGAAATGTGGTTCAGGAACAGAACAAGCCGATGCTGTTTATAATTGTATTTCCAAATGGGGTCTACAAAGAGAAATTAAATGCATTGTGTTCGATACAACTGCGGTCAATACTGGGCGCTTGAAAGGTACATGCACGTTACTTGAAAAATCCTTAAATAGAGAACTTTTTTGGCTGCCTTGTAGACATCACATTTACGAAATTATATTGAAAAGTGTTTTTGAAACCAAATTTGACTGCAGTACAAGTCCCTTCGTAAAATTATTTGAAAATTTTAAAAAATCGTGGAAAATTTGAATATAAACAATTGGCAGGCTGGAATTCAAGATTAATTAGCTATGTATCATTTGCAAGGGTCAAAAACCAGAATAATAAATTTTGTAAATAATGTTTTGAGTGAGAAGCAGCCTAGAGAAGATTATAAAGAGCTTTTGGAGCTTGTCCTGATGTTTCATGGCGAAAAATTGAACAAGTCCAAAGCAAGCGTAATGATAAGATCACCAGGAGCTTTTCATCATGCACGGTGGATGGCAAAAGCCATTTATAGCTTGAAAATATTTTTGTTGCGGAAGGAATTTGCTTTATCAGAGATTCAACTGGCAGGATTGCGTAAAATTTGTATTTTTATAATCCAAATATACATAGAGGCTTGGTTTTCTGCTCCTGCAGCCATAAAAGCACCAAATACGGACACATTTTTAAATAGACTTCATAATTTAGAAAAAATGTATACAGATATATCGCAAGTATCTATAAAAAAGTTTTTAAATCATCTATGGTACTTAGGCTCAGAATATATAGCATTTGCTTTCTTTGACAATAATGTTTCTGCTAACACAAAAAAAAATGAAAGCTGCTTTGCAAAATGAAAATGCAAAAATAATAAAACGGGTGATTTTAAAAAAAGAAAGAATTGCAGATGTAATTGATAATGGACTTGAACAATTTGTTTCTTCCACAACAGCAAGATTTTTCGAAAGATTTAATATTGATAAATCTTTTTTGGAATTAGACCCTTCAATATGGCCAACCCATGAATGCTATCGAAGTGCATTTGTATATCTAAACAAATTAAAAGTAGTAAATGATGTGGCAGAAAGAGGAGTTAAATTAATAGAAGATTACAATAAACTTCTGACTAAAAACGAAGAGCAAACACAATTTCTTATGCAAGTTGTGACGGACTATCGCAAACGTTTCCCAAATTCAAATAAATCGACTATATCAAAAGTACTTTAATTTTAATAAACATTTTATAAAAAATGAATATAGAATTTTTTCTACTTTCTTGTAAAACAATTTAAATAAAAAAATATATATATATATATATGAACAAAATATCAATATAGTTCATACGTTAAGGCTCGTATAAAGCTTTGAAGGGCGGGCACACGCCCAAAACTTAACTTATCGCTTTGAAATTTTTTGGTATTTTTTTTTCATAAAACTGAACCGATTTGGGGGGTGAGACTTGGTAAAATCAAACTTTTGAAAATTAATGTCACCCTAATATATATATATATATATATATATATATATATATATATATATATATATATATATATATATATATATATATATATATATATATATATATATATATATATATATATATATATATAATATATATTTAATATTTATATATATTTAATTTTTTTTTATTTATTTATTTTTTGTTTTCGCGAAGTGCAAACTTTATTATTTTACTTCCAAAATTAAACTAACTTAACAATTTCTATAACTTAATATTATATTCTAAAGCTGCGCTATGCTGAGTTTGATTCCCAAGGTATGTTGGACTGTAGCTGATAAGCGTGCACTTTTGCCGATGTTGATTCCCACGATATGTTGGAATGCGGTGGATGCGCGTGTAGTGCAGACATGGTGTCAGCATATTTCTGGCGAGTTTTGATTTGGAATGTGTTTTGAATAACTTATGTGTTAACACCTCCCCTCCTGAATTCAAACGTCCTCGTTTGGCTCTGTTGTTTATGGGAATAATTTATTAAGTCCTTCTATTGTGGATCTTGAGAGTTGAATATCATTTTTGGTTGGATCGGTGATTTTAACATTTAGCGATTTTCTTTGTGGTAGTACCTTTATGCCTGCGAAGATTACTATTAAGATTATTGCAGCAGTCAGTGCGATGCTGGATGCGAATGCTATTTTGATGTATGAATCTAATAAGCGGATGTGGTCTGTATTGTTGACGTTAAGGTCCTTCATCATTTATAATGATAGGATTTCTTCAAATTTTTGTAATGTTTATGTTGGTTGAAATAAGGCGGGTAATGGAGTAAAGGTGTTGACTTCTTTTGATGCATAGGTTTTGTTGTTAATTGTAATCGATGCGTTCTGATATCGTATTAGGAAGGTTCCTTTTCACGTTACAATTTCATTATTAATTGTCGCTGATCCGTTAAATTGGTTCAATAATAGGAGTCCTGCAGTTATTTCCTCAATCTCAGGAATGTGCTGATTATTTACCACCATTCAGCTTGGCATGCGACTATTTATCATATGAGGAATACATTTTTTGTTTTTTTTTATCTCCATTTATTTAACTACAATCTGTCCAGCTGGACATTCAGTACTACTTATATTATATTTGGGTATAAACATGTGTATGAATATTCAGTAGCATTCAATACATTAAGTACATTAATTTAACAAAGTTAGATTTCATATACATATATTAATTTCATTAATTCATTATTATTATTATTATTTTTTTATTTTTTTAAAATTAATTTTTTAATTTAATCTTGTTTTTTAATTTTTAATTCTAATTTAATCTTAGGGGGTAAATCTAAATGGTAAGTCCGATGGTACATATTTTTTTGGGCTTCGCGCGCTGGTATTGCTGGTTATCAATTCTACCGCCAGGTTGTTAGGATGGACTCTAAGACGTTTGCGATATGAGTGGCTATATTTCATGATTTCATCATTTACTTTTGGGATGTTTAGATCGCGATGAATGATGTCGTTGCTGACATACCAAGGCGCATTAGCACACAGTCGTATGACTTATGATTGGAATCGTTGTAGGATGTCCAGGTTTGACTTGGATGCTGATCCCCAAATTTGAATACCATAAGTCCATATGGGTTTCAGTATTACCATATATCAGGACTTCATTTCCAAGGGTTAGGGCTGACCTTCGTCCAAGTAGCCAGAACAATGACCTAAGCGTTAGCGCAAGTTGTTTCCGTCTGGAGAAGATGTGACAGCGCCACGTAAGCCGCCGATCCAGGTGCACCCCAAAGTATTTTGCATGGTCTGCTTGTGGCAATTGGGAGTTATTTAGTGTCACTGGAGGGTAAGAACCTGCACGTAGGGTAAAAGTCGTTTGCACTAATTTTATTGCATTTGCTTTTATTCGCCACTTGTCTAGCCATAAGTCATTTTGATTCAGGTTCTCCTGCAAATGCTTCGAGGCTAACACGGGGTTTTTGTTGCTGGCCATTACAACAGTATCATCTGCAAAAGTTGCGGTATATGTGGTATCAGTTAGAAGCAGGTCAGCCGTGAATAGTGTGTATAGCACAGGCCCCAAAACGCTCCCTTGTGGAACACCAGCTTTGATTGGATAGAGGGAAGTTACGTCGCTGTTAACTTTGACCATGAAGAATGTGCTTTCTAAGTAGGACTTTAATATGGCAAAGTAGTGATAGGGTAAATGCATTTTCCATTTGTACAGTAACCCTTGGTGCCACACCTTGTCGAATGCTTGGGTGATATCCATTCCGTGCAAATGCATATACTCGATTTATTTGTTCTATCGTAGCGTGATGCTTTCGGAATCCAAATTGATGAGAAGGTATAAGTTGTTTTCACTCGATGATTGGGAGGAGTCGCTTCAAACGAAGTTTCTCAAACACTTTGGAAAGTATCGGAAGCAAGCTTATTGGTCTATATGAAGTGACCACTTCTGCCGGTTTCCCAGATTTGGGAACAAGGATAATTTGAGCCGCTTGGGAAGTGGTCACATCGGATAATCGCATTGAATAATTGGGCAATGAATTTATCGCCGCAATCTGGTAGCTCCTTTAGGATTCTGCTCGTAATAAAGTCATATCCCGGCGATTTTTTGTCTTTTAGCGTATTCTTGATAATTTCTCTAATTTCTTTTATTTTAAAATGCTGGATCGGAATATTCGATTGATATGGGGCATCTATTGTAGTAATACAGCTATTCTTATGTCTTCTTGTGGATATTTGCTTGGAAACGGCGCAAGTACTTCTAATAATTTTTTTTATTTTTTATATTTCATATATTTATTTAGTGTATATTCTAAGCTTAGACTAACAATAAGTAAGCATATCTTACAAACCAAATAATTAATAACAATACACCTTGCCAATGCTTATAAGTTAGTTACTGTAATAAATGTTATATTAGTGTTTGTACATGATTCGTCGATGTTAGTTGTGCTGGTGATTTCGTACGTTTTAGGCGACTTGGAACCCTATTACATGCTAGTATCCTAGCTAGATGATTTGGGTGCTCTTTGATGTTTTGCTCATATTTTAAGCTGGCGTCAAAGATTTCCTTTTTTACGAGTGGAATATTCAGATCTTTGTAAATGTTTGTATTCTTTATAAACCAAGGAGCCCCAGTAATGGTTCTTAGAATTTTGGACTGCGCTCTTTGAGTCAGTTCTATGTTAGAGTTGCTTGCGCCGCCCCACAACTGGCTACCGTAAGTCCAAATTGGTTTTATAATGGCTTTGTACAGCAGTGTTTTATATTCTAGGCTCAACCTGGAATTTTTGTGCATGAGCCAGTGTAGGCTATTTGTTTTCAAACTCATTTGTTTTTTTTTGGCTTCGATGTGGCGCTTCCATGTCAAACGTGAGTCAAGATGAATTCCTAGGTACTTCACCTCCTTTGCTTGAGGAATAGGAACGTTGTTGAGTTTTATCGCTGGACATGTACCTTTTTTATAGTAAAGGTAATATGCGTACTTTTCGATTCATTAACGTTTATTCGCCAGTCAGTCAACTAATTTGTTACTAGGACCAGATGATCTTCTAAGTCACGGGCTGCGATTTTGGAATTCGGATGAATGCTAAGGATAGCTGTATCGTCTGCAAAAGTTGCTGTTGTTAAGTATTTATTGGTAGGCAGATCTGAGATAAATAGTAGATACAACACCGGACCTAGCACGCTTCCTTGTAGTACGCCAGCTTTGATGTCAAAGCATTTAGAGTAAGCATTATTGTACATTATCTTGAACTTTCTGCCCCTCAGATACGATTCCAATATGGCGTGTACTTTTGTGGGCAACATTTTTTTTTCTTTTTTGTAAATAAGCCCCTCCTGCCAGACCTTGTCAAATGCCTGCGCCACATCTAAAAAGATGGCTGAACAATATTGCTTTTTGTCGAATGCATTTTTTATCTCGTTCACTATTCGATGAACCTGCTCTATTGTACTATGGTGTTCTCGGAAGCCAAATTGGTGAGTGGGAATAGTGCGTTTTTCGTTTATATGCGGTATTAGTTTTGCAAGAAAAAGCCTTTCTAGTAGTTTTGATAAGATAGACAGGAGGCTAATCGGTCTATATTATGTCGATTGAGAGGGGTCTTTTCCTGGTTTCGGGATAATTGTGATTACTGAAACTTTCCAGGCATTATGAAAGTATCCTAAGCGCAACAAGTCATTAAATAGTGAAGTAAGTAAGATGATGGCCATTTGGGGTAACTCCTTGATCATTTTTCCAGTAATGAGGTCGTGTCCTGGAGCTTTGTTAAGAGCAAGGTTACTAATCGCATTACTTACTTCTTTTGTTTTTAATTTGATAGGCGAGCATGTTGTATCTGGCGTAGGGATTAATATTAGGTTATTTGTATTGCGAGGTGGGTTGGGGGTAAAAACATCTCTTAAGTGTTCGGCGAAAACAGCAGACTTTCCATCATCGCTTCTTGCTCAGTTTCCGTTTTTTGTACGAATCGGTGGAATTCTGCGTGTAGGTGCTTTCGTTTCTCTGACAGCTTTCTACAGAGAGTAATTGGTGACGTCAGTCAGAGAAAGGTTTTGGATATATTGGTCCAGGCAACGATCTGATTCTAGACGCAAGGCTTTTCTCAAATTTTCACTGGCAATAGATAACTTCTGTTTTTGGAAAGGGGACCTGAATTTTTGCCATTCACGACGCGTCCTCCTTTTTTCAGTAAGGAGAATATCGATTTGGGTTGAGGTTTGTGGGCGCCGGATGCTGTTGCAGTTGTTGTCACGCTTGTCCGCAGAGTGGCGCACAGCTAATCTTAGGGTCGAGGTAAATTGTTCCAGAAATGTTTCAATGTCCTCATTAGTTTTGAGACGTGGGCTTAGGCTGAGATGACTACTAATGTATTTTCTGTATTTCAGACAGTTAGTTTTAGTGGGTGTGAATTCGTAGGTAGGGCGTAACTTTTTTTTCAGATGTATTATAATAGGATAGTGATCTGAAGAGAGGTCGTTAATGTGTTCTACTTTGAGTTGCTCTCGTTTTAGGTTTCTAGCAACTCCAAAATCAATAATGTCAGGTATCTTACGTGGGTCTGTCGGCCAGTCCGATGCTTGTCCTGAAGAGATAATATCAATCTTGGTGTCAGAAAGCATGAAGTTATATAATTGTTTTCCTTTTGGTGTTGTTAGCCGTGAGACCCAGTAAGTGTGTTTGGCATTGTAGGCGCCAGCAGATAGACAACTTGTTCCAAGTGTGGAGAAGAAATCTGAGAACTGGTTACTTGTTATTTTAAATCTAGGTGGGCAGTACACAGCGGATATTGTTAAGTTATCCTCGCATCCGTCCAGGCAAACTGATGTTGCTTATAGGTACACCTTGTTGTATTCTTCCATAACGAAGTGTTTTATTCTTTGCTTGATTAGGATTCCAGTGCCACCATGGGCTTTACCAGCGAGATGCTTTGTATCATAGAATTTATATCCCGGTATGTAAAAATTGTGATTTTCGGTTAGATGGGTTTCGGATATAAGAAGTATGTCGATTTTATTGGTGAGTAAAAATTTGTTGATTTCTAAGTTGTGCTGGCTTACACCGTTTGCATTCCATTGACAGATCTTCAGTACGTTCATTTCGGAGATAGCAGAAGCTACATGTATGTTTGTATGGAGGTCATGAACTGCGTCATACATTGTGTGAGCATTGCTATCATTCCTTCAAAATTATGCAGATTTGAACCAGTCCCGGACTGCTGATCCTTCCCTAACTTAAGTACCCCTGCATACGTCGTCCCTGAGTCGTGGTATGGAATTGACTTCTGTGGTTGTGCAATGGGCGGTATATTTGGACTAGGTTGACTGCGCTTATTATTTAACTGAGGGTCATTGTTCTTAATTTCATGGTATACAGGGCAACCTCTGTAGTTGGCAGTATGGTTACCACCACAATTACTGCACTTTCTAGCAGCTCTATCAGTTTTAGTCTTCGTACATTCTGATGTGGGGTGTAAATCACCACAAGCAACACATACAATACGAAGAGTGCAGTAGGACCTTGTGTGCCCAAATTCTTGGCAATTAGAACATTGAACTGGGCCGTTTCGTTTGAGAGGCTCCTCCACAGTAATTCTGCGATGCATAAGATAGCGGAGATTATAAATACCATACACTTCACCTTTTTTAAGCTTTTGGGTTTCAGGCTCCAATTCTACGAGAAACAATGGCTGAGGGATTCTGTTGCGATTTATTATATTTATAATAGAGCGGGCAGCGAACCCTGCTTCATGTAGTGCTTCTTTGACTTCAGCAGGGGGAATATCTGATTCAAGTCCCTTTATGACAATGGTAAGGCCTTTGCTAATTTTAAGCTGATAGGTGTAGTAGCTTTTTTTCTCAGTGTCGAATTTTTTTATAACCACTCTGTAATTGCTCTCACTATGTATTTGGATTTTTGTTTCCTGGATATTTCCTTTAACAAGAGGGGTGACATGGACATTTTTAGGACCAATGAGCTCGGTAAGCTTTGCAACTAATTTACTTTAGTTACCTTCTCGTAGGTAAATGGGAGGTGGTTTGAATATAATATTAGGTTTGGGTGCCTCTGCCTCCTCAGCACTTAGAAGTAGTGCGAAGCGATTATTACTAGAGATTAGGCTCTCGCTAGTTTTGCTGATTTTTGCGATGTTAGATTTAATTGCACTCGATTTTGGGCTTCGTTTGCGCTTGTTTATAAGGATATACCTATCTAAACTAGTTTGTGATGTTCCACTTTTCCCTGCTGGGTTGCTTGAACAATTTTTGGTTGAGTGGTTTGCATTGATGGTTGGTGTGAGTGCATTTTCAATGCGCTCAGCCACTGTTGGCGAATTTGCACTAGCACGATCGGACGAGTGAGAGAGAGGAGTGGATGGAACCTGTTTGCACTCTTTAGTTATGGACTCCGTTGGGCTGGGTGTTGAACATTGAGCGCTCCAAGAGGGCGCATGCGCAGAGAGTGCCAGAGACACTTCTAATAAATGAAGAGCAAATTACTGTGCTTTTTCCTTATCAGATCTGGCCCATCCGCCATCTTTCGTTTTAATAGGTGGCACATGTGATGTTGGTTGATTTAGTTTTTTTGTGGCTTTCCATAGAGAATAACCTGCAGCCTGTGAAGGTGACAAGCTGCTGAGATAGCTTTGTATTTCTGAATTTTTTGTTGACCACAGGGCGTTTTTGAGTTGCTTTGTAGCACAATTGAACCGGTTTTTGTCATAGGGGCTTCTGGTCATTTGCCAAATTCGACACAGTCTACGCTTTTCTTTTAGTTACTTCTTTACAACCTGGCTTACATCACGATGATTACTTATACAGCTGGGCTCCAATATGGAAGTCCATGCAGCATGCTGAATGGTTGAGTTCAAAAGTTCTACTGCATCGTCTATATTGGTTTTGTTTTTTAAAGGAATATTGGTGACTAGAGTCTCGATAATGCTTTGTCTAAACAGCTCCCAATTTGTGCTTTTATTGTGCAGACAGATTGTTCTTGCTCTGATCTGAACCTCACAGCTAATTGTTAGAACTATCGGTGAGTGATCTGATGACAGGTCCAGGCACGATTCCATGGAAGTGTCAGTAGGTTGGCTTACCCGTTGATAGGTGGGACAGGCTGTTTTGTTGCATAGATTTCTATAGGTTACGGCCTGTAGGAGTTGTTATTATAGACCCCCATTGCGGGTGCTTAGCCTTATTATCACCCCCAGCGATGAATCTTGATCCTAGGGAATTGCAAAATTCTTGGAACTGTTCACAGTTAACTGGATGGTTGGGAGGGCAATACACCGCTGCAATTGTTATGGGGCCTTTATAATCATCAATTGTTATAACCGTTGATTGTAGGTATTTATTTTTATAACATTCGTGCTCCACGTGTGCAATAGTGCTATGAATAATTACAGCAGTTCCCCCACGCGCAGTGCCAGCTGTGTGGTTTGTGGAGTATAGGTCATATTGCGGAATTTTTGCGTAACTTTTTTCAGTGAAATGGGTTTCAGATATCAACATAATGTCAATATTTTTGTCTGCTAAGAAAGCTGATATTTCATGGATATGACGACTGAGCCCATTGGCATTCCAGACTGCGATTTTTAATGATTTATTCATTTCGACATATTTGCTACGACTGTGGTTAGTAGATTAAGTAATGTACTCACTTGACCCATCAATGCTTTAAGCATGGTTTTTAGGTCGGTCCTATCCTCATTCAGTTGAGTATTTGGATTGTTGAGCGGAATGACGTACTACATTTGCATACGACGTTGTTGTTCGTGGAGCGGATCTTTGAGGCGCTTCCTGGTTAATGTTCCTCGCTTCTCTGTTTCTGAGTGCTGGGAACGACTTTTGTTGCAGCTAGTTATAGACAGTGCAACCTCTATAATTAGCGGGATAATTGCCTTCGCAGAGCACACATTTAACGTCTTGTGCAACGAGTTTGCGGGAACATTCGGAGGTAAGGTGGTTTCCTGTACATTTAACTCATCGTGGGCTACGGTGGCAGTATCGCTTGGTGTGTCCGTAACGCTGGCATCGGACACATTGGGGAATTTCACGTTTCTTCCTAGGTGGCCCAATTTTAAAAGTGTATTACATTCGTATATGTCTTTGTTATTGCTGCATTGCTTCAGACTGATGTAAAACATAGGAAGCGGCTTTTTTGTAGTTCTTTGCCTAATATTGCAAACGTTAACAACTGTATAACCCAACTCCTCAATTGCTTCTCGTATTTCGTCGATTGGGGTTGAACAGTGCATACCCCTTAGTACTACATTAAAGTCTCTTTCCTGTTTCAATTTAAAAGTATGAAACTCAGTGTTTTTTTCAGTTAGAGCCTTTGTAATGGCTGAGTATTTTTCAGCGGATTTTGGTTGTATTGTGCCAACGTCTCCGTTTATAACTCTGAGATCATATTCTTTCATAGCAATTACTTCAAGTAATTCTTTTAGGGGAATTATATTACGCACGCCTGAAACAAAAATAGGTGGAGGTTTTTATTCTCTCCGGACGTCAGTTGTTGCATCTTGACGTGCCTCTTCTTGGTCTAGAGCAGCGAATCTATTCGAGCTGTTTAAAGAAGGTGTTGCGAGCCAGTAATTATCCAATTTGGATTGTTTTGGAGTGGGACGCGATGTTGCGCCTGGGCTAGATCTATTCCTCTTCGAGTTTGCTTTCTGCCATATTCCAGATGCCTCCACTCCCAATTGTGGGAGTTTAAGGCTCGTGGAAGCCACCATACCAGTGATGCTTTCACCTCGATTACATTCGCTTTATTTTTTCCTGGTTCTACGGTACTGCACTGATTACAATCAGTATTTTTGGCGATTGTTAGTGCATACACAAACCAACTATTCTGAGATTTACAAAGTAATAGATTGAACTGTTTATGTCAATGTGTTGTTAGATCCAAGCTACCTACGCGTAGTTGACTCACAGCAACGACTCCTATTAAATTCATTAAGAGAGCACATATTTTTAGGGTGCAAATATTGTAAATAGTAGTATTTATGCTTTAATTATGATGTAGACATTTAGGGTGTCACAGTTCCGCAGTCAAGCTGACGAGAAGCATTTAGAATGCACGCTTGTGCAAGGGGCATTTAGAATGCACCGACAACACTTTTACTTTTAGTAGGTCAGTTGGCTTGATCAACTGACACCAAACAACAATTGCGTAACTGGAACACCAGAAAAGTCAAGACGTAGACTGTAATGTTTATTTGTTAAGAGTATATAAGAACTAGTATTTTAAGAATAAAGCTTCTTGTTGTTTTAAACCGAAAATAGTGCAGTGGTTATTTAAGAAAGTGATGTAGGTTTACAGGTTCCCGCGCAGGACAAGCCGCGAGAGGACATTCCAGAGGACGTTCCCGAGGACAAGCAGAAAAGGACACCAACATTTTGGCGCAGCCGGTCTAAAGGACCTACAGGAGGAATCCCAGGGCAAGGAACCCTGTAGCAGGAAGCATCCTGCAACAAATTCAAGGAGGAGATGTCTTCGAATGCAATAATGGTGAGTATGCTTATATTAGGAGATTTTAGTATTTAAGTGAGTTTGTCGACGATTCTTCGGTGGCCGTGTGGGCGCTTTTGCGCCGGTCATGCAGAAGAAGCAGCATCGGGGCTGACTAGCCGCTGCGGTTAGGTGACACTAGGTTGATTCGCAAAAATTGTTAATGGTCAGGTTGAATAGGTATGTTTCACTGAGATTAGGCTCATATTTTTGCTTACTTCTTATTTCAGCATTCTCGGGGGGTGTGAAATGTGGGAAAATGAGTCTAGCGGAAACAAATTTCTTCGCGGGTTACTCTCCCCTATTGTATTGCGAACTTGTGCATACTTGTTGGTTTGGTTCGGAAAGAACGTGCCACGTTATAGGGTTCATGCATTCATAATAGGGAATGGTGTTCTTTATGCTCGTCTCGCGGGATTAGAGTTTGATTCTCTTGTCCATTTCAAGTACTTGAATAAAGTTATGTTCACTTTTTGCGGGCGTTGCGATTATTCGATTGGCAGCGTGTTTCGTGGCTGCGATTAACATATATTAAATTTCGGTATATTAAAATTGGATATTGAAAACATTTAAATGCTATTATTACGTGGCGCATACGTTACGGGTTTGTTTTTAAATATGGATTCAAATTTCCGGGAATGAATCAAGACATTTTTGCCTGTAAATCAAATTTCGGTTTTTACAAACATATGGCCTTTTCTATGGATTTTTGGGAGTATTAATTATGGTGAGAGGAAATCAAGGAGTATCTGTGCGGAAGTCAAGAACCAATTTGCACTGATGGAAGGACTTAGTGGACGCCGTTAGACAGCGGATTTGAAACTAGAGATGGAGGATAAGTAAAGAAAGAATATAAACATAGATTTTACGGTGGAATGTTTTGTTTTTAAATTTGTATTTATCAATAAGTAAGATTTAATAAAATATTGGGATAACTTAATAAAAAGTTTTAACAATTATTGGGTTTTATTTGTAATTGGGACACGCGACCTGTTCTGGCATTTGGGATGTACAAATAGATGGAGATTTTTTCTTGAGATTGGGTTGTTCAACGGGATATTTATTGAACTAGGCATAGTCCACGGGACTCTCGAAAGAAGTGAAGGAGTTGCTGAAATCCCAGGAAGTGGTGGGTAAAGAGGTCTAGAGGTTGGTTTCAAACTTCAGGAAGGACCGGAAGGATGTCAAAAACGTGAAGTACTATCACAGACGCATCACAGAGTTGCGAGGCTTGGTGGAAAAACTGAACAGCAACAATGCAAAATTGCTGCCGAACAAGGAGGTCTGTAGGGAAGACGAGTACTTTGCGACGGGTTTTCATGGATATGTGGAGAATTTAGCGTCAGCGTGGCTTAAAGTATTCGAGACGGAATTGGCAACGATTGAGGCACCGAGGGGGTCTCCGTTAAAGAGAAAGGAGGACGCACAGGACGAGTTAAGAACAGTAATAACGGAGGTGGATCTTTTCACCGAGAGGGTATTCGAGCAGTTCGAAGCAAGTACGAGCAGGGAAGAAGCTCAGAAATTGTGGAAACAGGCGAACGCTAGAGGAGCTGTGTCACCATTAGAAGTAGCGGATCAAGCCTTGACGGCAATCCAAAAAAGGACAGAAGAAAAGTTGTTCAAATTTCATGAGAAAACAGAAGATTTGAGAGCACAAAAAGAGTATCTCGGGAATAGGGTAAAGGAACTTTCTCGGAGATTGACGGAGACAGAGGAAGCAGCATCGCTGTTGGAAAAGGAGTGTGCGGAATTAAAAAGAGGACGGGCTACCAATAGGACCTCACCGAAAAAGGAGAGATCAAAATCAGCATCGGCTGTATTTACACAGACAGTATTGACATTGCCTCCGGAAGTTCGCTGGCCGGAATATTTAACACCTTTTAGTGAAGAAAAGCAAGCTGAATTTTTGTTTGGCGCATCTGAAATCGGTGTCGAGCCATTTTCTCCGGAAAGTCCGATAAATAATAAAAATCAGGTATATCCGCCAAACGAGCCAGAAGCAGTAACAGTGCAGCAAAGTCTCGATACAGTGGACAGTATTTCACCTGTACGAGCAAACGGCCGAAGATTAATAAGTTTGAGTCCGTCACTGGTTAAGTACATCTCAGATCCGAGAGAACTGCATTTGGAAGCCACGCAAAAAGACAACGCTCAAGTTTTACCAGCCATAAGTAAAACAAGAATAAGTAAAATGGGTATCGAGGGTATCTCCAAGACCGTGTCCAGGCTAGTACCTGTGGTTACTGGCGCTGAGTCGGTGGATTTAAGATCGGAGGTTAATCGATTTATCCAGGGGTGTGAACTAGCAAAAAGGAGTATTCGTCCTGACGAATTGCAAGACTTTTTCGATTGTGTGAAACAGAAGTTGTTTGGAGATGCGTACAATCTGGTTTTGCCAAAAAGCTTTAGTAGCGTGGAAGAGTTCTATACGTTAATAAAGAAAACGTACTTGAAAACGAGAACGTTGGAAGAAGTCACTCAGGAAATCAGGGTGGCTCGGCAGTTGGCAGGCGAAGAGATACGAATCTTTGCTAGGCGATTGAGCGCATTGCAGGGGTGTGCGACTGAAATCATTCGTGGCCAGTACAACGGTGTGGATGACAAGGCGCTGCTATATGAAGTTGACAAGTCGGTACTGACAGCTTTTGTAGTGGGACTGAGGGAGCCTGCATTAAGGGTGCACATGCTGGGTATTCGGACCGGGACTCTGGAAGAGTTGGTAGAGGAAGCCATCAGGGCGCAGTGGAAAGAAGTCAACCTAGTGCTAGTGAAGTAAATGCCGTATTTAACAGGCAGGACGTACCTGTGGCTGTAGCAAGAGGCGGAGAAGCGTACGTGACAGACTCACGCACACATGAAGGAACTTACGACACCGGTACAGGTACATATGGAGGTGCAAAGCGGGACGGGAGACGAACAGAAGGGGAGTTGCTTCAGGCAATACCGGTCTGTTCATTCTGCAATAAGTGGGGACATACAAGGGATGAGTGCATTACACGCAAAAACACGACCTACTGTATCGAGTGCCAAACATATGGTCGCCAAATTATGAGGCAAGTAGACAGTGCCAAGGGGACACTAAATGGGATCAAAGTAGAAGGCAGCCAGGTACAAGGCGCCCGGATCCACCCTTGAGGGACGGCAGGAGTAATAGTCCCCTAGTTAACACAGCGGAAGGAAATAACCAGGGAAGAAATCCTTTTAACACTGGGAGTGGTCAACAGAGACCAAATGGAGTTCCAGAAGTGACCCAAGGATAAGGAACACCCAACAGGGGTTGAAATGCTTCTCATGTGGACGAATGGGACATCAGGCAGCGGAATGTAGGGATAGACAAGTCCAACAAAGAAACCAGGAAAACTTCGAGCGGCCCAGTCGAGGCCAGTAGACTGGAAAGCCAAAAGAAATGAAGTAACAGTTAGGCCGGAGGTACGTGTGACTGGTAATGTAGGAATTACAGTCCAGAAAAAGGAGGAGCAAGAGGCTCTCCAATACCACGTACCGAGTAATGTAAGAAAAATGGTTCAAGAAACGGAGGAGCAAGAGTCTCTCCGGGTAAAAGTTTTTGATTGCGTGTTGATTTAGGTAACTGTGATGATTCTAGTACTTAGATTAAGTTTTAATAAGGTTAGAGAATATAGGCCAATCGCCGAGTACGTGGTACGAGGATGTATAGTTAAAATATTCACGGTAATTTTGAGGGAGTATAGGATTGTAAAGGATAACTGTGGTGCATGGAGACAACAATTTGAAGAGTTAGGAACTAGATACGCGTCCATTTTGGAATCAAAAGGGCGTTGTTTCGTTGTGAGCAGGATAGGTGATGCTTTTATCGAGATACCCTGCAAGGAGGCAGCTAGTGGAAAGCTAGTACTTTTGGTAGACTCAGGGTCGGACACCAGCCTCGTAAAATCTAGTGTTTTATGGAAAGGACTAGTTGTTAACCCAAAGAATATAAGAACACTTAATGGAGCGTTCGGAGGATGCATCAGGACACTGGGGTCGCTCAGAATAGGACACAGTGAAGTTAAAGGCATGAGTTTTAGGGTGCACGCAGTGGAATTGGATAGGGAAGGTATCCCGGCCGATGGGATAATTGGCCGTGATAATCTCTGGGGCCGCATCATACTGGATGCGCTGGAAAAACAGTTATAATTTTATGATGATAA
The DNA here is from genome assembly GCA_920105625.2 of Clusia tigrina. Lineage (NCBI taxonomy): Eukaryota > Metazoa > Arthropoda > Insecta > Diptera > Clusiidae > Clusia > Clusia tigrina. The sequence goes on from OV050031.1 coordinate 157,374,861, forward strand.
TAAGAATAGAATCCTTACTCTTTCATTAAAGTCATGGCAGGAAGGAACCGTGAATAGGGTTAAAAATTGTATGGAGGTAGTGAATGCAAGGTCAACTAGAGTAGTTACTATGCATGTAAATACGAGACTTAGGACTGTTGTTTTGCACAAGCAGCAGCTAGCGGAGGGCGTATATATGGGAGAAACCATAACGCACGTTGACAAGGGTAAGGTGTACGCTTGCGTGCTCAACGCATCAGAAAAGGACTACCTGATGGATGATGGTTTTAGGCCTAAGTCCACTAGTTACAATAATTTTAAGGAACCAAATTATAGATCGGTAAATCAGATTAAGCAGGTAGATATAAGGAAAAGAATGGAGAGGGTGCTAGAATCATTGAAGTTAGACCCAAGCGAAAATTCAGAAGAAAAGGCATCGATAAAAGCCATTTGTACGTCATTCCATGACATATTTTTGCTGGAAGGAGATCAGCTAACATATACACTAGAGGTAGAGCATGAAATACCTACTAGAGTGGATCAAGCACCAATAAACCAGAAGCAATACAGATTGCCACAAGCTCACAAAGATGAGGTAAATAGGCAAGTGCAGGGAATGTTAGAAGATAACATAATCTCACCGAGTATTTCGCCTTGGAACTCACCAATTATTTTGGTACCAAAGAAGGGAGGTACTCAGGGTCAGAAGAAGTGGAGAATGGTCGTCGATTTTAGGAAATTGAACGACGCCACTATCAAGCAAGTGTTCCCAATTCCAAGGATAGAAGAAATTCTGGATCAATTGGGGCATAGTAGATATTTTTCTACACTTGATTTAGCGAGTGGTTACCACCAAGTTCTGGTGCATACCCAAGATAAGCAGAAAACCGTGTTCAGCACGGGCTTAGGGCATTATGAGTTTAATAGAATGCCGTTTGGATTAACAGGAGCACCGGCTACCTTCCAACGGTTGATGAACCATGTGCTAACAGGCTTGCAAGGGTTAGATTGTTTTGTGTATCTGGATGATATTGTATTTTATGGGAAGAACTTGCAGCAGCATTCGCAACGCTTGTGCAAGTTGCTCCAGAAATTACGAGAACACAATTTGAAATGGAACACGGAGAAGTGTCAATTTTTGCGAAGAGAGGTTGTTTATTTAGGCCATCGTTGCTCAGAAGCAGGAGCACTGCCTGACCCGTAGAAGGTGGAATGCGTTAAAAATTTAGCGGTTCCGAGAAACAGAAAGGAATTGCAAGCATTCCTAGGACTAGTGAACTATTTCAGAAAGTTCTTTGAAGGACTAGCCGGAATTGCTTTGCCGATTAATAAGTTGCTACGAAAGGAAGCGAAGTTCGAATGGACAGAGAGCTGTCAGCAAACATTCGAGAGGCTAAAGGAAATAATTAGCTCGCCACCGATTTTGGCGTACCCGGACTTTGAGCAAACCGTTTTGTTGACCACTGATGCTAGCAATGAAGCATTAGGTGCAGTATTGTCACAAGGGGAAGTCGGTAATGACCGACCAATAGCATTCGCAAGCAGGGCGCTTAGCGATACGGAGAAAAGATACTCCACAATAGAAAAGGAATTTCTAGCCATAGTATGGGCTACGAAGAATTTTAGGGCATATCTGTTAGGACGCCCATTTAAAATATATACTGATCATCAGCCGTTGAGAGGCATAGCCAATTTAAAAGACCAAACGTCTAGGCTAGCCAGGTTCAGACACAAATTGTCTGAGTATGATTTTGAAATCATAAACAAAAGAACTGGGAAAAAGAATCTGAATGCGGATGCACTCAGCAGAGTACCGCAGGCACTGAAGGTATCAGTAGTGCAAACGAGGGCCAAAGCACGGTCGGATAAGGAGAAGACCGAGAGAAGACAAGACAATAAAATTGATGCAACAGGAAATGTTAACAATGCGGGTGACGATGCCAATGAACAAAGAGCCAGTTGTGTGGAATGGCTGGAGGATATAAAGGATATCCAGGCAGTGTTAAAAGGTTTCCATGATTCACCGCTAGGAGGACACCAGGGATTCTGGAAAACTCATGACAGAATTAGACGAGTATACAAATGGAAAGGTATGCTCAAAGACGTTAAAAAATATTTAAAGAGTTGCCCAAAATGCCAGGCCAATAAGAGTTCACGGTTAACGAAGATTCCAATGGTGTTAACTGACACACCAAAACAGCCATTTGATAAAGTTCATATGGATATTGTAGGTATTTTACCTGAGACTGTTTCGGGCAATAAATACATATTGACGTTCCAAGACGATTTCTCAAAGTATATGGCGTGCGTGGCCATACCCGATGCTGAAGCAAGTACGGTAGCCAAGGCATTCCTTGACGAAGTTATAGCACGGTACAACATACCTAAGGTCTTGATAACCGACAATGGTTCAAATTTCAACGGTTCATATCATCCACAGGCGAATGGCTCATTGGAGCGTAGTCATCGACCTCTGGCCGAGTACTTGCGCAGTTTTGCCAAGGAAGACGGCTCGAATTGGGATCAATGGTTAACCACTGCAATGCATGTACACAACAATACTGTGCATGTATCAACGAAGCAAACTCCGTTTAGAACACTCTACGGGTTTGACTTCAATTTACCAGCAAATTTGAAGCGCAAATGTGCGCCAGTATACAATGCTGATGACCCCAATAAAGTGCAAAAATATCAGTTACAGCGAGCGCACGAATTGGTTAGAGAAAATCAGGATTGTGCTAAACGAGTAGCCAGGGAAGCCTATAACAAGGTACTAAACCCAGTAGTTTTTCATGTGGGTGACCAGGTACTCATGAAGAATCTGGCTAGAAGAAACAAATTCTCATCTGTTTGGATAGGTCCGTATGTAGTAGCAGAGATCCGTAGCCCAGTTACAACAGTCGTAACAATTAAGGGTAAGAATAAAAAGCTACATAATAATTTATTGAAATTGTTCCACACTAGACCACACAATTAAATACATGTGTTAACAGTGTTTGCAAGTGTAATCAAAAGAATAACAACGTAAACATGTACACAGCTCCGATTTTCAAAGTCAAGGCCAGTAGAAGTGTGCCGCTTAAACTCGGGCAAGTAAAATTGACGTAATGAAAATGTGCTTATTAGGCACTGTAGCCGAATGAGGCACCATAAAGAAGAATTTTTTTTTTTAAATATATATACATACATACACCGAATGAAGCACCGTAGAGTAAATAATAATTCTATAAGAAAAATAAAATCATAAGACAGTCGTGGGTAAGTAATATAAAACTTATCTTAAAATATATACGAGTACATACATACATACTACAGTTTATGAACTCAAATTCGACGGGTAAGCGTTAACGCCAGGCAACCGAACCGCTGGTGGAGTAAGTATATATATGTATATACGAGTATGTGTATAATGTACAGAATGAATGTACGAAGGTATATTTGGGAAAGTAAGTAATTTTGTTAATAGGAATGGGTATAGCCATATAAGTAAGTATATAGGGACATATGATTATGAATTGGGAATCTGCAGTTATTTTCATGCTGCAGCAGGCTATATGAAACTATGAGTATATGTAATTATACATAGATTTTTCGGTTTATCGCTTAGGAGATTAGCGTGTGGGGAATAGTAAAGTATATATATGTATACATATATTGAATTAGAACAATATATTTAGCTTACCATTACACATTAGGTAATAACTGTAGCAATTAATTTTATACAATTGAAGGTGCCTTGAATGTATGTATGTATTCATATAAAAGCAGGTTACATGTTGTATCCCTACAACACTTGTTAATGGATATATACATACCGGGCTAGTAGTAAAATTTCAATATATAGAATAATTAGATGCAATGAAAAATTGAGTCATGCAATGGACAATGTTTTCACATAAACGGGTTTATCTTAAATATTCTGGTTTATGTCAGAGGGCAAAAGAATTTGCTCAGAATTGAAAAATTTAAAAAGATATAAAAAAAGAAAAATGATATGAAAGGAATTATGAATTGTTTAAAAAATAGAAAAAGTAAATAATAAATTTATCTTATGTAAGATGGGCAACTAGTTTTGCCCAGAATTGATGTAAACATTTTTGTTTTTTGGGCGGCATGTAATTCGATAGAGTAAATAATTGTTATGTATGAATCAATTATTATAAAATGAATATTCATTGAAAAGAATTAAAATTTTGAATGCCGCTAACAATTTTAAAAAGTTTCATAGTTTATTAATAGTATCTGTAAAGGAAATAGTTTTGATTCTTATTTATAGTCTGCTTGTTAAGACGTAGTAGATAAGCGATATATAGATTTAAATACAATTTACTGTTTACGTTAGGAAAAATATTAAAAATTGAATGAATAGAATAGCTAGTAAGAATAATTAAAACTCGGCAAACTCCGATACATGTATAAGCGTATTGTTTTTAGATATTCAGGCGTTGGTGAACAAACAAGGACATCTGGATGGTTCAATATGGTGCAGCATGAACCTGGAAGGGATTTCCTGCAGCGTCGAAGACAGAGTAAGGTGTTAACCAACATCCAGGAGATCGGCAGATGAAATGCACGAGCAGCGGACAAAATCTGATCAAACAAGAAGTAAGAAGACGTAGGAGAAGGTTAATCAGTAAGCCGCAAAATGATAATACGAAATTTGCAATGATGATGTACCGAGATAATTTATGGTTAGAAGAACATGAAAACAGAATAAGTGGGAATTCATTTTTATATGAAAGAGTGGAAGAGCTTCCAACTTCCCATGTGCGAGATGACTGCGATTTAAGCTTATGGAGAAATACCGGCTGAATACAAGCATCTCTATCTGACAAGTAAAAGCTGATAATACTTGAGTTTAATTGCATAACAGACAAAATGGCATGAAAAACACTAACATGTACGTTGTCCGTATAGAAAATCCAACGTGTCAGCCATTATTGCATATGTCAGTATGTATATTGTATTATTGTCTAGAAAGAAGAAGAGATAATTTTAGCCAAAACCCAAAGTTACTCCGTAATTTTAGCGAGAAACGGCTACAACAACAATAACAGCCACAACTACCATCGTTCAATTAGCTTCGTAGAAAAATCTCCTGGCGCAAAAAATCGTTTTAACCACGAAAAGATCGAGCATAACATAGCCCAGCTTTATCGCCTAACTTCGTAACGATTTTTCCAATGAGAAAATTTCCACTGTCACTGACTCAGCGAATATTGAATATTTATTTTGACGTCGTCAGAAGCGCATCTAGTCGCACAAGCTTGCATCATCTTTGTACGTACCGGTCCAGAAAGAAGGGAGGGGTATGCGGAGTTCATCGAGGGACTTCACTCCGACAACGACAGCCCATCAACCGGATCAGCAGGGAGCAGAGGTCGCAGTGTAATATAAGATTTTAAGTTTAAACTAGAATAGTGATATTGTAAAGATGTTTGTATATACGCCAATGAGAAAAGAGTCAATAAAAGAGCAAATTATAAAAAGGGATATATATATAAAAAAAAAATGATAGAGGAAAAAACATACAAAAGAAAACAAACACAAAGTAAGAAGAAAAAAAAATAATATGGAAAAGAAAAGAATACAAAAAAAAATAAAAAAGAACCCAAATAAGGCGATTTAAAAAAAAAAAAAAAAAAAAAAACTAATACACATTATATGTATATACTATAGAGTTAAATCAATGCACATAATTGTTTACAGTGCAAGAAAATAATTGTAGAGATTTATTAGAAGTTAGTTGCACTGACTTCTTTTAGAAAGAGGGGAGGGATGTTGTGAGTTAGAACCAAGCTACCTACGCGTAGTTGACTCACAACAACGACTCCTATTAAATTCATTAAGAGAGCACATATTTTTATGGTGCAAATATTGTAAATAGTAGTATTTATGCTTTAATTATGATGTAGACTTTTAGGGTGTCACAGTTCCGCAGTCAAGCTGACGAGAGGCATTTAGACGTTTTAACGTTTTATTAAATAGTAATTTTTACACTTTTTAGAAAACTTCACGGAGCAACCCGACATGCATCCGAATCACTCTACTCGTTAGAAAGAATACATGACGTGTTACTTATATCTATTATGTTGTCGTTGGGACAAATTGATAATTTATTATACATTCTACATTCTAATTTTATTCCAAATATTCTGTTGGTACATTGGAAAACAGAATTTTATTCAATTTTGTTAATCTTATTTTTATTTTTTACTGGTTTTATAATAATTTTCTTACAAAGTTCTGTATTTGTTCAGGCAGGCTGACAATGTAAATAAGAATTTCATCATTTGTTTCTATTGTTATTTCAGAGCTTTCGACTGCTTCATCTATATTTAGATATGCAATAGTCTCTTTATCAAAAATATCTTTTACTAAATCTATCTCATAAGTTGACAGCAAGTATGAATTAATAATATTGGCTTTGGCACAATGAATCGAATATTCGATATTTATAATTTATTCTTCAATTCTAGCTTACGTTTTAGAATCATAATTAAATCATTTTCAATTTTACTTACTGCTTTAACGAGATTTAGGACTTCAATAGTTACATTAATTAGTCCGTTAATTTTTATCTATTGCCATTTTATTTATTAGAACTTGCTGGTTATTATTTTTAAGTACATTATCATTTTATCTTATAATATATTTAGATCGGAATGGTCTGGACTTCCGGCTATCCACTTCCAAGCGCTACCTAAAAAATCGAATGACCCTTTTTGTCTTTTCGGAGGATTCAGTTTTTTTAAATGATTCTTAATTTGGGATATTTCGTGGGAAACGATGGTATAGGGGGGATGATCTTGTCGAACTTTTGTCTTGATTGTCGATTCCATGTTGTTAGTCACATCCTCGTATTGTTTTAAGTCGATAATATGAATTAATTTAAATGTACCGGTCTGCAATTTTGCGGTACCTGTGTTTATGGCAACCAGCTGTGAGTTGGTGTAATCTAAAATTTGTATACATGATGAGATGAGTAACCTGTAAAAGAACAATGATCAGTTCCCGATTAGGCTCTTATGAATTATTTTTCCCTTTTCTCTTAGCACCGCACTATTTCTATTTTCTTGCACTATTTCTCTAGTGTATGGTTTGGATAATTTAGTCCCTAATCTTTTATTTCGTTTCACGAAAATAACCTGCCCTGGGAGATACGTTTTTGGTTCTTGTTTGTTTGTATTGTGGTGTTCAATGTCCTTTCTCTGTTTTTCTGCTAGTTTGCTTATTTCGTCCAGTCTTGGCTTTTCTATATCGTCAGGAATAAATAATACATTTCTATTGAAATATAAATCTACTGGTCGTTTTCTAGTTACACATGAATTGTGTGGTTGTATTCCGATACCGAACGTTGCAAGAGTTCTTCAAAATTTCTATGGCCTCCATTTTCTTTGACGCAGCGCATTATTTCCAAGAGTGTTGAATAGAACCGTTCTACTTGTCCATTCGCCTGGCTCCTGTATTGTGAAGTAGTATAAACTTTTATCCCTAACTCGTCCTGCATCATAAATTTGATCGTGGCCGAATTAAGTGAAGGTTAGGAGCAAGGACTCTGACTCCTTTGACAATAATAAGAGGATCAACTTACAATCACTAAGTACGTGACCGACGTAGTTCACTTAAACAAAATAACAGTGCGTTTCAATTGGAGCCAGTGGTCGGCTTCATAAAATTATTATTTTTTATGTGACGCGTCGCGATCACGTTAACTTATATATATAATCTTATATATATATATATATATATATATATATATATATATATATATATATATATATATATATATATATATATATATATATAGAGCCAGGATATGGTTCGAGGCTGGATGCCCCATCTTGTTCCCATGGATGTCTTGCAACAGTACAGAGCACACGTGGCTTTCCGTACCGTCTCCGCCAAATTTGCTTTCCAAGTTTGGGAAAGTCAAAACTTGGTATTTTGTGCTTCCTGGTCAAAAGAATAGCCTCAGTTTTGGAAGGATTGACGTCTAGGCCAACTTCAAGACACCATTGGGACAAAATGCTAAGAGTATAGCTTAGATTTTCTGATAGTGTTGAAAGATACTTGCCGGAAACAGAGATAGCAATGTCGTCCTCATAAGCTATAGTGTTACAGCCGGTCTGATCTAATCTCCTTAGTAGTGTGTTCACCGTCAGATTACAGATGAGCGGTGAGAGCACACCGCCTTGTGGAGTACCTCTCTTGAAAGTCCTTTTAGCATGCACGTTTCTTATTGAGGAGCTAATGTCGCGTGTTTTCAGTAGCTGTTCGATGAACCTAACCAAGCTGGGGTCCAGGTTCAGGTTTACTAAGGATTTAGTAATGGCGGAGGGACAAATATTGTTGAATGCCCCTTGAACGACGGTTAAGGTCAATGACAGCTGAGTATTTTTTATTTGCATCAAAATACAAGTATCTGCCGCATCGGCAGTTTTTCATGTATGTGATGCAGACAGGATGCAAGCATATTCGCCCATACGGAATTGATTGCGATCAAACTGGATTCGCAATATTTATATTACAGAGATATATTTCTCGGAATGAAAAGAGAATAGGTATTAATATATATTGTATGTTTGTAGATTACATAGAATGTAAACAAGCCTACATTCATCGACGATTTGTGGAAAAAATATAACCTGAATTATCAAATGTTCCAATGTGAAAGGTAGGATGTGATAGTCATATATACGGAAAATTAAATGTTTTAACCTGGCTGTGAAAAACATGTAGACTGACATATTCTTTTATTTAAAACTAAAACGTATAATTATTTTTTTACATTTTTGAATTTTTGTGGTTAGTGCAGTGAAATAGTTCTTAATTCGGTTTATTTTTGGAATAATTACATAAATATGTAATTATTATATTTTATTATGTACAAATAAAACGAACAAGAGAAAAAAGTTGTAGAAGCAAAATGGAAATGGTGTTAAAAAGAGCACGTCTAATTTGCTTACTTCGATGTTTGGTTGAGTTAACATACATACATAGATGTAAAAAAAAACCTTTATAAAATTGTATTTTCTTGAATTTGAAAAAAGTACCGAGGTAAACGTCACAAGTTATTGATACATTTATACTGAAAGTACCACTACTATACTCGTATGTATTTTATTAGATTTTGCCCATATTTTACATTTTACGGATCATTTTTTGTTCTATGCCAGTTAACAAATAATAAACTCTGATTGCATTAATCGCTAAAATATGTTTGGCAATCATTATTTTGTTATAAAATTTCCGCATATTTGGCTAAACACAAAATTGTTTGGTAAGCAAAACAAATGGAAAAAATCGCATTTCACTGTTGGGAGTGATTAAATGTAAGCCATTAACTCGGAACAAAGCTGATAAATGTTGATTATTGGAAAAAAGTCATAATAAAAAAGAACTTCGTCGGTCAAATGCTGTTTGATTGCAAGGTGTGTACACCAAACTGTACATACACATTGAGTAGATTTTTCGGTCGATTTCATACAAATCGGAATACAGACCACTGCAAAACTGGCTGCTCATTGGATTCCAAAATAAAATAACATCAACAGTGGTACTGGCAAATCAGTCGAGCATGACCAACCACTGCTGGAAATGCGTTAACAGACCTTGACTTTAAAATGTTGAATCATCGCAGCCGCTTACTTTCTTCCTGCCAGCACCAGGTTTGTTGACTTCAATCTATCGCATGTCTTTCTCACTGTCATTCAACCTCTTTTGCTTTATCGATGATGTAAACAATTATTGCATTTATTCTGGGTCACAATTCGCAGACATCGCTTAAAAAATTGGTAATTTAAAATTAGAGTAGATTTTATTTTGATGGAATTTTTTCCATGCACTTATTTGAGCGATTTAGGCCAGGGCTTTGAGAAGGCATTGAAGCTGATTATTTTCAATTCATAACTAAATTAGTCTTTCGGCAATGAAGCATTTATTATTATTTCTGAAAATAATGAACTGAATGTTTGCACTAGAATTGGTGGATTGTAACATTTGTAACAGGGCATACTTAAAAGGTAGTCGCAAGGGACTGATTTCTTCTTGTTTTGGTTTTGACCCTTCCCTTTTTTGCTATTCGTAGCTTTTATTTGCGTATTATAGTTTTTGAAATAAACAAAGTATGAAATACCGTCCCTGAAATTCTTAAACAAGATAAAGGTTTTAGACGCGGTTTTTTCAACTAAACCCACTGCACATACAAGTTAACAACAAAAATGTTAACAAAACAAAAGCCAATAAACTTAGTTACAGTTTTTGCGTAACAACATTGAGAACCATAGCACCGAAACTGCAAAGCCAAACAATCGGGCAAGAGCACATCGACCGCTCCAATTAAAATAAACGCTGATCAACTAGTAAATAAATAACACGTCGATCGCTCCAATCGAAATAAACGCTGACTGCCCCAGAAAAAGAAATGCTGACAAAAACACCTGCACGCGCTAGTGCACGAAAACAACAACAACAACAACAACATAGTTAAGTTATTAATTAAGAACTTTCTTGTTAAACTTAAGAATAATTGTAACTCACTCCTAAAGTAGCAGTCAATAAAGACGCACTGTCATCAGTGCTAGTTTTTTTAAAAAAATAAAATAATAAATATTTTATTAACTGGCGCCCGAGCAAATTAAAATTAAATAAAGTCCTGTTTTAAAGTACTCAATTAGTAAAACAAAGTTAAAGTGATTTTAAACGCCCTAAAATAGTGCTAAAAATAAACACTTTAGTTAAAGTAACAAAGACAAAGGTGAAAAAGTGCCCTCAAGTAGCGCAAGCCTGATCAAAGTTACTCAAAGACAAATAGCAAGAAAAAAGTGTGCTTTTTAACAATCCAAGATTCTTCATAAGAATTACAAAAAATAAAAAACCAGCGTGTTGCAGAGGAACGAGGCCCCCGAGTAGCTATCAGCAGCAAAAAGGAAGTGCAACGCACTAGCCACTCCGCCCGCAGAAATTAATTAAAATTGGAAAGGAAAAACCTGGAAAGGAACCTCCACTTCATCTCCAAATCAACTAATAAAATTTCATCCAAGATGACTACAATTAAGCTTGTACTGTAAGCAATTTTATTCTTAGTAATGTATCTTTTTTGTATTAATATCACAATATTGTTTTTTACATATTTAATTTTGTAAGCTCTAACCATTCAATTGCATTAAAAAAATAATAAAAAATAGCATTTTTTCCCAAAATTTTGATACTGAATCAATAAAATTAAGAAATTTCCCTCTCTCGCTCTTACAAAATAAAATGAGTAATCCGAACAATCTTATCCGTCCACCGGTACTTAACGCCGGACAGGCTGCACCAAACATTAATATGGAAGAGTTAGGTCCCATAATAGCGCAAATCGCCTCAGAGGTATTTTCAAGACAGGGTCCAGCCTTGGTTCAAGCAGCAATGAACCCCAACGCTCACCTTTCAAACGCTAGAGATCAGGTCATCGAAGAAAAACATATGAACAACATTACGGACTTGGACAAAATTCCCAACGTAGTCAAATGCCTACGCGAATTTTCTGGTAGACCAGGCGAATTTAATACCTGGAAAAAAAGCGTTGAGAGAATTCTCAAAATTTACGAGCCCAGCAAAGGAACGCCGAAATACTATGGAATTCTAAACGTTATAAGGAACAAAATTGTGGGTAATGCAGACACTGAATTAGAATCCTACAACACTCCACTCGCTGGTCAGCTATAGCAAAATGTCTAACCTTACATTACGCAGACAAACGCGACCAGTCCACACTCGAATACCAAATGACCGCCCTAATTCAAGGCAGGTCAACAGTAGAGCAATTTTACCAAGACGTCTACTCTCACCTATCACTGATTCTTAACAAATTATGCTGCTTAGAAGTTAGTACAGAATCCCTTCAGATTCTCACCCAAACATATAGAGAAAAAGCACTTGATACTTTCATTCGAGGACTTAACGGTGAACTTCCAAAACTGTTAGGAATAAAAGAACCAGCTGACTTACCACAAGCGTTACATTTATGTTTAAAGCTAGAAAATCAGAATTTCCGAACCAACTATGCCAATAACCAACAACAAGCTACCAAAAAATACAATTCAAATTTAACCCCACGTCTACCAAATAGAAATATCCCTATGCAACGCTTCAGACAAAATTTTCATCCTCAAATAGCATACATTCCTAATCCTCAAACTCCCACATTCCCAAAACCAATCCAAAATACGATACAACAACTTGACCAATACCCACTGAGACAACCACCCCCAAGGCCATACGCTCCCAAACCTTTACCAAAACCAGAACCTATGGACATCGACGTAAGCCTTCGCTCAAAAAGAATTGACTATATGAATAGACCAAGACCAGCACAAGTCCCAGGAAAAAGACCACCGCCCTCCCAGCGTACCTTCATCCCTCACAAGACCCAACGAACATTCCATATAGACACTGAACACGACAGTAATGACCTCAATGAATACGAACATGACCAAAACGAAGAGGAATACGATCAAACTTTAGACGAGTACCTAACAACCATAGAATCTGAACAACAAGATTATACAGAACAATCTTCAGAGCTTAACGACATTCATTTTTTAGAATGACGAGCTCTTCATTGCCATATTTTGAATGTCAACAGAAGAGCGGAAAAATTTTAAGATTTCTCATAGACACGGGATCAAGCAAGAACTATATCCAACCCGGTCTTGCAAAAAAAACTATTCCAAACGAAACACCTTTCCATGCTAAGTCAATCGCAGGAGACGTAAAAATTCAGGAACACACATTCATAAACTTATTTAATCTTGAAGACAAGCATAAATTTTTCATTATGCCAACTTTGCAATCATTTCATGGCATTTTAGGCAACGATAGCCTTAAAGAACTCAATGCGATAATCCATACAAATAAAAACTACATGCAAATAAAAAACAGTAAATGGGTAAAAATAAAACAACTAACTTCAAAATCAGTTAATTCAATCGATATTCGTGACGAACATATGACACAACAGCAAAAACACTCTATTAAAAACACAGTCAACAAATTCCCTAAACTATTCACTGAACCGGACGAAAAACTGACATACACTACAAAAGTCTTTGGCGAAATTCGCACATCCTCCGACGAACCCGTTTATAGTAAATCTTACCCATACCCTAATTCTTTGAAAAATGAAGTCGAAAACCAAGTGAAGCAAATGCTTAATGATGGTATAATCAGACCATCAAGGTCCCTTTATAACTCCCCAGTATGGGTCGTAGAAAAAAAATCTGATTCCAAGGGTAACAAGCAATATAGGATGGTCATAGACTATCGCAAACTAAATACAGTTACCATAGCTGATAGGTACCCAATACCCGAAATCTCAGAAGTTATCTCACAATTAGGAAATGGCGAATATTTCTCGGTCCTAGATCTAAAGAGTGGCTTCCACCAAATCCCTCTCAAGGAGAAAGACAAGGAAAAGACAGCATTCCCGATCAACAACGCTAACTACGAATTCAATCGCTTACCATTTGGTCTAAAAAACGCGCCATCAATCTTCCAACGCGCACTCGATGATATTTTACGCGAATATATCGGCAAAATATGTTACGTATATATTGACGATATAATCATATTTAGCAAAAGCGAACACGACCACTCGCAACATATTGAACTTATATTCGAAGCTTTGGAAAACGCGAACATGAAAGTACAGCTTGATAAATGTCATTTCTATCAAGAAGAAGTAGAATTTCTAGGGTTTATCATTTCTCCGCAAGGAATAAAAACAAATCCCAAAAAATTGAAGCTGTAGCAAACTTCCCGACACCTAAAACAATAAAAGATCTACGAGCATTTTTAGGTCTATCAGGTTACTACAGGCGTTTCGTGCAAGACTATGCAAAAATCGCGAAACCATTGACATCCCTCCTAAGAGGAGAAGAAGGCCGAATATCAAAAAAGCAATCGGCAAAAATACTAATTAATCTGAACACCGAAGCCCTTGAAGCCTTCAGAAAATTAAAAAATTCACTTATTTCCAAAGACACCCTGCTCTCATACCCAAATTACAATGAATGCTTTGAACTAACAACAGACGCATCAAATTATGCAATTGGCGCAGTGTTGTCACAAAAAGATAAGCCAATCTCATTCATCTCTCGAACCCTCAACAAAGCAGAAGAACATTACGCAACAAACGAGAAGGAGATGCTGGCTATAATTTGGGCCCTAAATTCTTTTCGCAACTATCTTTATGGATCTCGCAAGGTTATAATTCATACTGACCACCAACCTCTCACCTACGCCCTAAGTAATAAAAATAACAATAGTAAGATGAAACGATGGAAGGCCATACTAGAAGAGTATAACTACGAATTACTATATAAACCAGGGAAAAGTAACGTAGTTGCAGACGCCTTGCCAATAATTCCGTTACAATCGCAAGTAAATTCAATGTCCACGATGACGCATAGCGACGACAGTTCAGGACAAAATCTTATAAGTAGCGTCGAAGCCCCCATCAACGTATTCAAGAATCAGATCATTCTCAACATAGGTCCTACCACACCATACAAATTTCAGATTGTATTTCCGACATACCACAGACACACAATAACAGAATTTGATTACACCACAGAAAAACTAATAGAAATCCTAAAAAAAAACCTTAATCCCTCTCTTATACATAAATGGTATAAAAACATCAGAACTAATAATGGGCAAAATTCAAGAAGTTTACCCAGATCATTTTTCAAGATATCGAGTCAGGTTCACAAGGCACCAAGTTGAAGACGTTGTCAATGAAGAACAACAACAAGGTATAATTATTGAAACACACAAACGAGCCCATAGAAACACAAACGAAAATAAAATTCAAATTTTAGAGAAGTACTATTTTCCAGGAATGAACAACAAAATAAAGAAAGTAGTTAAACAATGTACTGTTTGCAAGCTTAATAAATATGACCGACATCTCACTAATCCCGAACTTAAAGAAACACCCATCCCTACACATCCCGGACACACCCGCCACATCGATATTTATAAAACAGAAAACAACCTCGTCTTAACCGCAATTGATAAGTTTTCTAAATATGCCCAAGGTAAAGTCATAAAATCAAAAGCAATCGAAGATGTAAAAGAACCACGTCAACTTCTGTTCCTATATGGAGTCCCAAAAGTTATCGTTGTTGATAACGAAAAATCCCTCAACTCATCTTCAATAAACTTTATGGTCGAAGACCAATTAGGTATTCAAATTTTTAGATCACCCCCTTACAAAAGCACTGTTAACGGCCAAATAGAACGATTTCATTCAACACTTTCAGAAATCATTAGATGCCTGAAATCAGACGGAACCCACCTATCCTTTATAGAACTTCTAGACAGATCTATCTACGAATACAATTCCTCAATACACTCAACAACTGGAAAAAAACCCATTGAAATATTCTTTGGACGAAACACAAACATAGACCCTGAACAGTACGAAAAAGCCAGACAAGACAATATTCAAAGACTAAAAGAAAAGCAATACAAAGATATTAAATATCACAATAAAAATCGACTACCTTTCATAACATACAATCCAGGTGACACAGTTTACGTTAAAATTCACAGTCGTCTAGGATCCAAAATCTCACCTAAATACAAACAAGAAACAGTAAAAGAAAACAGAACAACCACAATCCTTACAGAATCAAACAGAGTAGTACATAAAAGTAACATTAAAAACTAAATCCCCTTTAATATGCTGGAAACATAAAAAATAAACCAAACATATTCTTTTCAGACTACTCGTATTCCTGATTACAACAAACGCAGAATTATTGCTGACCGACTATTCCTCCGCTCATCTAATAACTATAGACGATGGACAAGCAAAAATACAAAATGGAACCTTTAATTTTATTCACATAATAGACTTAAAAACATACGAACAATTCTTATATGACACAGATAAATACGTAAATACAAGCATCGAGAAAAATAGCCTTTATTATCCACTACTCAAACACGAAATCTCTCAGTCCATAGACATTTTAAACCAAATTAAACCATTGCATTCTGAAAAGAGAAATAAAAGGTCAATAAATATGTTGGGCACAGCATGGAAATATCTAGCCGGCAGTCCCGACCATGATGACCTACAGTATATAGAAAATAATCTGGAAGAACTAAATAAAAATAACAATCGGCAGATAACAGTAAACAGTGCACTTACCAAGCGAATTAACGAATTATCAAACATAACGGACCAACTCAGAAACTCACTAAGGAAAAGCGAATACGTAAACAATGAAATAGCTTCAAATATCCAAAATAGAATAAGACTCATTAAAGAAGAATTAACAAACATTAGATATGCAATTGAATGGGCTAAGGCAAATATGATTAACTCTATATTATTTAATAAAAATGAGGTAAAAGAAGTACTAGAAAAGCTAAGAAATGAAAACATGCCATTCAGAAGCATTGAAGATGCGCTAGAATTCACAAAAATCAAAATCTTATATAATGGAACGAATATTATGTATATAATTAAAATCCCAATGACAACAGAGACAATTTATGTAAAAACCGTAATTACAGCTATTAAAAGAAATGAAACAATTATTGATATCCCATACAAATCGTTACTAATCAACGACCACGAAATATTTGGTATACAAAACAAATGTAATAAATATAATTCCATTAATATATGTAACCACAATAATTTAATAAATTTAACAAACGACCTGTGCGTAAGTAGACTAATATATGGTCTTGAGTCTTTTTGTAATATAAAAAATAACCAACACATACCTACAATAGAAGAAATATCTCCTGGAATCTTGCTATTAAATAATTTTAATGGAAGTTGTTTCTTTAAAGAATCAAATCATAACTTAAAAGGCACGTTTTTAATTAAATTCCATAACGAAACCATTCGAGTAAATAATAAAATATTTAGTAATATCGAGATTCCACAAATGAATTTCCAACCGTCAATAATGCAACCAACACCCATAGAATTAAGTAGATACAAGATATTATCTTTAGAATCATTAGAAGAATTACACATTAATAATACACATTCAATTAAGTCCATTCAGCACAACATGTTTATAAATAGAATATCATCATTTGTCTCAATAAGTAGTATTACTTTGTTTATAATAGCCATTATAATTATTAAATATCCACGCAAAAATATCGAACTTGTCATCCAACAACCAGAAGCCGAAGCACCTAGACCACCAGCAACAAAATTCGAATCTCCAATAATCACAGCGACACTGCCAAAACTCAACGACCTACCGTATTTCTGACGATTGTGGACAATCGTTTTAAGAGGGGAAGAGTTAACAACAAAAATGTTAACAAAACAAAAGCCAATAAACTTAGTTACAGTTTTTGCGTAACAACATTGAGAACCATAGCACCGAAACTGCAAAGCCAAACAATTGGGCAAGAGCACATCGACCGCTCCAATTAAAATAAACGCTGATCAACTAGTAAATAAATAACACGTCGATCGCTCCAATCGAAATAAACACTGACTGGCCCAGAAAAAGAAATGCTGACAAAAATACCTGCACGCGCTAGTGCAAGAAAACAACAACAACAAAAACAACATAGTTAAGTTATTAATTAAGAACTTTCTTGTTAAACTTAAGAATAATTGTAATTCACTCCTAAAGTAGCAGTCAATAAAGACGCACTGTCATCAGTTCTAGTTTTTTAAAAAAATAAAATAATAAATATTTTATTAACTTACATACACACATATTGCTACTCACTGCCGCTGGCAGCAACCCACTAGCACTTGGTACCCCTAGCAAACTACAATTGCGTGCACCGGAAGTAGTCGGGTCACCTTTTTCATTAATCGTCTACCTCACACAATATTTCACTCTCACTTTTCACACTTCGCCATAATTTAATTTTGGAATAGTGGACGCAGAAGAGACCTGTATAACCTTTTTCGCAAAATCTCATTTGCTTTTCTACATTTATTAAGTTTTATTTAAATCTCACTTTCAAAATTGCAAATTCTAAATTCAAATCCAGGGCACACCGATCTTTGTTCCCTGTCCAAATCTAAAATTGGCTTTTAAGTCAAAAACGAGTGGTTTTGGAGTGCACCAAAACATTGCTGCACTTCAAAAACACTTCCATAAGAAACAATAGGCTCATTCGATTCGCCACTCTATCGACTATAGGACAGAAATTTGTATGGAAAAGATATCGAGTAAATTATACTCCGATTAAACGAGCGAAAGTGCATTCAAATTGAAAATTGCTTGAAAACCAACGAAATTAAAAATTACCCATAAAAATTAATCTTTGGATTTTGCTTTTATTTTAAATATTATTATTCTGTTGATTTAAATTATATTCAGATGATTAGTTTGCATAAAAAATATGAAGAAAGTAAATGTTTAAAAAAACAGTTGAAACAGTGCTGCCAAGTATACCACTTACTCGAGTACTGTTTTATTCGCACAACTCGTTACGAGCTCGAGACAAGTGACGAATCAAATGCGCTAATGTTAAATGCGAGTGCGATCGTTTGCTTATTGAAGTGCACAGCAAAAGCACTCCCACATAGTTTACATTGAATGACATATATATATGATATATATATATATATATATTTGGCTTCGCGCGTGCTCGAACCAGCGTCACTAATAAAATAATGCGAAAGAATTTGTTATATCGTAAATATAATATTTGGTAAAAAACAATATGAAATATATGATACAAACAATGCGAAATATATGATGAAATATGTTTCGCCAAGTTTCCAAAAATTGGGTTACGTCCAGTAACCGAGATTATTGTGGATTGCACGAAACGCTCACACCAGCTCCAACGCAGAAAAGAAAAGAGAGTTGATTGAGAGGCCGGAAACACGAAGTGTGTTGTTCAGCAGCCAACACAGGCTAGTTCCGCTTGCCCATAATCACGCTGTGCGACAGCGAATATCTATCTAAATATCTGGACGGCAGGAAGAATTTTAAAAAATCCTTTTTGAAAGTGTTCCATTCCGTCCAGGCTTGGTTGTTATTTCGGTACCAGAGTAGCGCCTGTTCTTTAAATAGCTCTGGCATGGTACGAGGCAGCATGTTACGATTGAGTCCGTACACTTCTGCCAATTCTTCTACACGTTCCACGAAGGTTAGTGGGTCCCGTCCCCCTTCATACTTCAGGGACCATTTTCTTACACTGTCGATAACAGTTAAGTAGGAGCTCGTCCCATAGTGGGAGATATCAGGCACTACAATAGGCATGGTATCCAGAAATGCACCCGGCTGGTTATCTCTGAATAGATATGGTGCATCGTGCTTCAAGGCGGTGGTTTCAGCAGCGCCCCCAGGCGAATCCATACGCTGTGGCGTTTTAGTACCCGTAGCTGTTACAGGTGATAGACTCCTCATTTGCTTGGTTTCCAATTCAGCAATTCGGCATTCCTGTTCCAGATTGAGTTCGGTGTTATTCAGGAATTCGGCCAGTCTTCTTCTGATTTCTTCTACTGTACCGGTAGCATCCAGTTTAAATTCAGTACAGTAGACCACTAATTGGTCTTTTCTCGCTGTGTAGACCCAGCTCGCTTTCCCCATACTGCAATTTCTACGGTGACAATGCGACACGGTGTATCGTTGAACGTTGACGTAGCTCTCTGTTTTCTCTGTTTATAGGATATCCTTGTGTTTTCAAGTCTGATGCGTTGAATTTCTTTGGGTTTCAAGTCCAATGTGTAGCATTTCTTTGTGTCAAGTCCTTGTGTAGAATTTCTTTGTGTCTCAATAGAGTCCTTGCTCGGGCGCCGCTGTAACGAACTTACTTACGCTGGGGTATACTTAGCGGTGTCCAGGGTTCGTCAACAGAAATTTATTCTAGCAATTTTGTATTTTTATAGTTTTTTATTTATTTAAAATTCTATGCTACTTAAAGAACTAACATATAGTTTTCCTCAGTAATTAATGTATATCGTTGGTTCTTTCTAGCAAGCGTAGTGTCTAGTGCCCCAGTGGAGTCGGTAAAAACCTTAAACCACTGTTCTGTCTGCGTCACTTAATGTCCCAGTGGAGTCGGTAAAAATCTTAAACCACTGTTCTGTCTTTGTTCTCTAGTGTCCCAGTGGAGTCGGTAAAAACCTTAAACCACTGTTCTGTCTGCGTTAGTTTATGTCCCAGTGGAATCGGTAAAATCCTTAAACCACTGTTCTGTCTTTGTTGAGTTCCCTAAGTATTCTCTGGAGCTAAGGTCTTCGCTGGTGTTGTCTCGAGGTGTCGGTATCGAAGAAAGAGGGCAGTTCCTCGGTTGCTGCTGCTTTTATAGCCCAGCTTCAGTTGCAAAGCTTCCAGACAGTTCTGTTATTTTACCAATTCGATTCAAACGCAACCGTCACTACCGCTGCACAATTCGGCTTGTTGTCAAGCACGTGGCATTGTTTATTGTTGCACGCCCTGTTGTTGTTGTTGTTGATGATGTCATGCACGTCGATCATACTGTTTATTCGGGGTGGGTTTTGCCGATTGCTTCTGAAAGTGTAATAAATTACATTCTTCTAGAACAATCGATGTCGTGTGAGGTCCGTGGCTTATTCAAATTTGGTTTTGTTGTTGGCGACGCAGTCAATGTGGGAGCGAAATATGAGCGGTTTGAGAATTTACGATCTCACAAAAGATTAGTGAGGAACAATCTTGAATTAAGATTAGACAAATGCAAATTTGTGCAGTCCGAGGGGAAGTACTTAGGTTATTCGACGTCCAAAGAAGGAATTCGTCCTGATGAAAATGGCGTAAAAGCCTTAATTGGATTTCCAGTGCCAGGGAATGCTATCGCCCTTCACAGTTTTGTATTGAATGCTACTGAATATTCATACACATGTTTATAACCAAATATAATATAAGTAGTACTGAATGTCCAGCTGGACAGATTGTAGTTAAATAAATGGAGATAAAAAAACAAAAAATGTATTCCTCATATGATAAATAATCGCATGCCAAGCTGAATGGTGGTAAATAATCAGCACATTCCTGAGATTGAAGAAATAACTGCAGGACTCCTATTATTGAACCAATTTAACGGATCAGCGACAATTAATAATGAAATTGTAACGTGAAAAGGAACCTTCCTAATACGATATCAGAACGCATCGATTACAATTAACAACAAAACCTATGCATCAAAAGAAGTCAACACCTTTACTCCATTACCCGCCTTATTTCAACCAACATAAACATTACAAAAATTTGAAGAAATCCTATCATTAGAAATGATGAAGGACCTTAACGTCAACAATACAGACCACATCCGCTTATTAGATTCATACATCAAAATAGCATTCGCATCCAGCATCGCACTGACTGCTGCAATAATCTTAATAGTAATCTTCGCAGGCATAAAGGTACTACCACAAAGAAAATCGCTAAATGTTAAAATCACCGATCCAACCAAAAATGATATTCAACTCTCAAGATCCACAATAGAAGGACTTAATAAATTATTCCCATAAACAACAGAGCCAAACGAGGACGTTTGAATTCAGGAGGGACGTTTGAATTCAGGAGAAGTGTTAACACATAAGTTATTCAAAACACATTCCAAATCAAAACTCGCCAGAAATATGCTGACACCATGTCTGCACTACACGCGCATCCACCGCATTCCAACATATCGTGGGAATCAACATCGGCAAAAGTGCACGCTTATCAGCTACAGTCCAACATACCTTGGGAATCAAACTCAGCATAGCGCAGCTTTAGAATATAATATTAAGTTATAGAAGTTGTTAAGTTAGTTTAATTTTGGAAGTAAAATAATAAAGTTTGCACTTCGCGAAAACAAAAAATAAATAAATAAAAAAAAATTAAATATATATAAATATTAAATATATATTATATATATATATATATATATATATATATATATAATATATATATATATATATATATATATATATATATATTTATATATATATATATATATATATATATATATATATATATATATATATATATATATATATATATATATATATATTAGGGTGACATTAATTTTCAAAAGTTTGATTTTACCAAGTCTCACCCCCCAAATCGGTTCAGTTTTATGAAAAAAAAAATACAAAAAAATTTCAAAGCGATAAGTTAAGTTTTGGGCGAGCGCCCGCCCTTCAAAGCTTTATACGAGCCTTAACGTATGAACTATATTGATATTTTGTTCATATATATATATATATATATTTTTATTTAAATTGTTTTACAAGAAAGTAGAAAATATTCTATATTCATTTTTTATAAAATGTTTATTAAAATTAAAGTACTTTTGATATAGTCGATTTATTTGAATTTGGGAAACGTTTGCGATAGTCCGTCACAACTTGCATAAGAAATTGTGTTTGCTCTTCGTTTTTAGTCAGAAGTTTATTGTAATCTTCTATTAATTTAACTCCTCTTTCTGCCACATCATTTACTACTTTTAATTTGTTTAGATATACAAATGCACTTCGATAGCATTCATGGGTTGGCCATATTGAAGGGTCTACTTCCAAAAAAGATTTATCAATATTAAATCTTTCGAAAAATCTTGCTGTTGTGGAAGAAACAAATTGTTCAAGTCCATTATCAATTACATCTGCAATTCTTTCTTTTTTTAAAATCACGCGTTTTATTATTTTTGCATTTTCATTTTGCAAAGCAGCTTTCATTTTTTTTTTGTGTTAGCAGAAACATTATTGTCAAAGAAAGCAAATGCTATATATTCTGAGCCTAAGTACCATAGATGATTTAAAAACTTTTTTATAGATACTTGCGATATATCTGTATAAATTTTTTCGAAATTATGAAGTCTATTCAAAAATGTAAAGTCCGTATTTGGTGCTTTTATGGCTGCAGGAGCAGAAAACCAAGCCTCTATGTATATTTGGATTATAAAAATACAAATTTTACGCAATCCTGCCAGTTGAATCTCTGATAAAGCAAATTCCTTCCGCAACAAAAATATTTTCAAGCTATAAATGGCTTTTGCCATCCACCGTGCATGATGAAAAGCTCCTGGTGATCTTATCATTACGCTTGCTTTGGACTTGTTCAATTTTTCGCCATGAAACATCAGGACAAGCTCCAAAAGCTCTTTATAATCTTCTCTAGGCTGCTTCTCACTCAAAACATTATTTACAAAATTTATTATTCTGGTTTTTGACCCTTGCAAATGATACATAGCTAATTAATCTTGAATTCCAGCCTGCCAATTGTTTATATTCAAATTGTTCCACGATTTTTTAAAATTTTCAAATAATTTTACGAAGGGACTTGTACTGCAGTCAAATTTGGTTTCAAAAACACTTTTCAATATAATTTCGTAAATGTGATGTCTACAAGGCAGCCAAAAAAGTTCTCTATTTAAGGATTTTTCAAGTAACGTGCATGTACCTTTCAAGCGCCCAGTATTGACCGCAGTTGTATCGAACACAATGCGTTTAATTTCTCTTTGTAGACCCCATTTGGAAATACAATTATAAACAGCATCGGCTTGTTCTGTTCCTGAACCACATTTCATTGCAGGTATTTCCAACAACTGCTCCATCTCTCCACTAGATATGACTATAGGAAGTCTATCAACATTTGCATTGCCCGTTAATGCTGGTAAAAGTTTACCATCCCAATGTAATGTTATAACCTTCCTAATACGATATCAGAACGCATCGATTACAATTAACAACAAAACCTATGCATCAAAAGAAGTCAACACCTTTACTCCATTACCCGCCTTATTTCAACCAACAAAAATTTGTAGAAATCCTATAATTTGAAAAGATGAAGGACCTTAACGTCAACAATACAGACCACATCCGCTTATTAGATTCATACATCAAAATAGCATTCGCATCCAGCATCGCACTGACTGCTGCAATAATCTTAATAGTAATCTTCGCAGGCATAAAGGTACTACCACAAAGAAAATCGATAAAAGTTAAAATCACCGATCCAACCAAAAATGATATTCAACTCTCAAGATCCACAATAGAAGGACTTAATAAATTATTCCCATAAACAACAGAGCCAAACGAGGACGTTTGAATTCAGGAGGGGAGGTGTTAACACATAAGTTATTCAAAACACATTCCAAATCAAAACTCGCCAGAAATATGCTGACACCATGTCTGCACTACACGCGCATCCACCGCATTCCAACATATCGTGGGAATCAACATCGGCAAAAGTGCACGCTTATCAGCTACAGTCCAACATACCTTGGGAATCAAACTCAGCATAGCGCAGCTTTAGAATATAATATTAAGTTATAGAAATTGTTAAGTTAGTTTAATTTTGGAAGTAAAATAATAAAGTTTGCACTTCGCGAAAACAAAAAATAAATAAATAAAAAAAATTATTTTTATATATATATATATATATATATATATATATATATTTATTTTTTTTTTATATATATATTTTATATATATATATATATATATATATATATATATATATATATATATATTTATTTATTTATTTTTCTTCAAGCATATGATATGATGTGAACTTCTGCTATCCAAAGCTTTATTAGCGAAGTTATTCAATACTTCTTATAAAAATTTGATCTTATAACTTGCGTTAGAATTGTTTAAGGATAATTTCGAATATATGGTATAATACTGAGATACTCAAAAATATACTCTGATATAAAGCGGGTATAATTAAATGTCAAATTTTTCACCGTATGGAAAAAAACATGTATAGTGTGCACTGGTACAGTGTATGTGAGTTCACCTCAAAAAAAAGGATGCTTTCTACCCAAAATTACATAGCACGAAATTGTAGTACGAAAAACAAAAAAGAAAGTATTAGAATAAAATAAGTTATCACTTTATAGTGTTTCTTATTACTAGAAGGAAATAATAATAAGAAAAATTTTGATGCTTATCCTTAAACAATTCATACGCAAGTTACAAGTTCAAATTTTTATAAGAAGTATTGAATAACTTCGCTAATAAAGCTTTGGATAGCAGAAGTTCACATCATATCATATGCTTGAAGAAAAATAAATAAATATATATATATATATATATATATATATATATATATATATATATATATATATATATATATATATATATATATATATATATATATATATATATATATATATATATATATATATATATATATATATATATATATATATATATTAGCGTGACATTCTGTTATATGGAAACATTTTTTTTATCAAATTTTTTGAGTCTCACCCAAATCGGTTCTGTTTTATGAAAAAAAATCACAAAAAAATTTAATAGCGATAAGTTAAGTTTTGGGCGTGCGCACGCCCTTCAAAGTTTTATATGAGCCTTACAGTATGAACTATATTGATATTTTGGTCATATATTTGGTCATATATTCAGATAAAGCATTCTTGATAAGCCAGAGGCAGGAAGGTCGACCAGGACATATGTACGGAATTGATTATAAGACACTTCAAATGGAGATTCAAGCTGAACACCGCGAACAGATTAAGTTAAAGCGAGTTGAACGTAATAAACGTGAACAAAATATTATAAGTAAGATTAATAATGAACTTAGATTATTAATAAACTTTTCTATAATAGAGGTAATTTTTTTTTATGTTCAAGGTGAAACCGTGCAATTTCAGTCATCATCTGAAAGTGTTCAAAGTTTTCAAGCCACAGAGTCCCACGATGAAATTGTTAAAGTTCGCTCAAAAAATGCAAGAGTAAAACAAACAATTATTACTCCAAAATTAGCTATTGCATTAGATTATTGCAAAATAAGTAACAGAAATGCTGTTCACATTATTTCTGCTGTATTGCAATCATTAGGAAAAGACATTGCTGACTACATCATTAATAGATCTTCAATTCATATGGCAAAAGAAAAGATGCGTAAGAAAAGAGCGTTGGAACTACAAAAGAATTTTAAATTGAATAAACAAGACATTATAACATTACATTGGGATGGTAAACTTTTACCAGCATTAACGGGCAATGCAAATGTTGATAGACTTCCTATAGTCATATCTAGTGGAGAGATGGAGCAGTTGTTGGAAATACCTGCAATGAAATGTGGTTCAGGAACAGAACAAGCCGATGCTGTTTATAATTGTATTTCCAAATGGGGTCTACAAAGAGAAATTAAATGCATTGTGTTCGATACAACTGCGGTCAATACTGGGCGCTTGAAAGGTACATGCACGTTACTTGAAAAATCCTTAAATAGAGAACTTTTTTGGCTGCCTTGTAGACATCACATTTACGAAATTATATTGAAAAGTGTTTTTGAAACCAAATTTGACTGCAGTACAAGTCCCTTCGTAAAATTATTTGAAAATTTTAAAAAATCATGGAACAATTTGAATATAAACAATTGGCAGGCTGGAATTCAAGATTAATTAGCTATGTATCATTTGCAAGGGTCAAAAACCAGAATAATAAATTTTGTAAATAATGTTTTGAGTGAGAAGCAGCCTAGAGAAGATTATAAAGAGCTTTTGGAGCTTGTCCTGATGTTTCATGGCGAAAAATTGAACAATTCCAAAGCAAGCGTAATGATAAGATCACCAGGAGCTTTTCATCATGCACGGTGGATGGCAAAAGCCATTTATAGCTTGAAAATATTTTTGTTGCGGAAGGAATTTGCTTTATCAGAGATTCAACTGGCAGGATTGCGTAAAATTTGTATTTTTATAATCCAAATATACATAGAGGCTTGGTTTTCTGCTCCTGCAGCCATAAAAGCACCAAATACGGACACATTTTTAAATAGACTTCATAATTTAGAAAAAATGTATACAGATATATCGCAAGTATCTATAAAAAAGTTTTTAAATCATCTATGGTACTTAGGCTCAGAATATATAGCATTTGCTTTCTTTGACAATAATGTTTCTGCTAACACAAAAAAAAAATGAAAGCTGCTTTGCAAAATGAAAATGCAAAAATAATAAAACGCGTGATTTTAAAAAAAGAAAGAATTGCAGATGTAATTGATAATGGACTTGAACAATTTGTTTCTTCCACAACAGCAAGATTTTTCGAAAGATTTAATATTGATAAATCTTTTTTGGAATTAGACCCTTCAATATGGCCAACCCATGAATGCTATCGAAGTGCATTTGTATATCTAAACAAATTAAAAGTAGTAAATGATGTGGCAGAAAGAGGAGTTAAATTAATAGAAGATTACAATAAACTTCTGACTAAAAACGAAGAGCAAACACAATTTCTTATGCAAGTTGTGACGGACTATCGCAAACGTTTCCCAAATTCAAATAAATCGACTATATCAAAAGTACTTTAATTTTAATAAACATTTTATAAAAAATGAATATAGAATTTTTTCTACTTTCTTGTAAAACAATTTAAATAAAAAAAAATATATATATATATGAACAAAATATCAATATAGTTCATACGTTAAGGCTCGTATAAAGCTTTGAAGGGCGGGCACACGCCCAAAACTTAACTTATCGGTTTGAAATTTTTTTGTATTTTTTTTTTCATAAAACTGAACCGATTTGGGGGGTGAGACTTGGTAAAATCAAACTTTTGAAAATTAATGTCACCCTAATATATATATATATATATATATATATATATATATATATATATATATATATATATATATATATATATATATATATATATATATATATATTATATATATATATATATATATATAATATATATTTAATATTTATATATATTTAATTTTTTTTTATTTATTTATTTTTTGTTTTCGCGAAGTGCAAACTTTATTATTTTACTTCCAAAATTAAACTAACTTAACAATTTCTATAACTTAATATTATATTCTAAAGCTGCGCTATGCTGAGTTTGATTCCCAAGGTATGTTGGACTGTAGCTGATAAGCGTGCACTTTTGCCGATGTTGATTCCCACGATATGTTGGAATGCGGTGGATGCGCGTGTAGTGCAGACATGGTGTCAGCATATTTCTGGCGAGTTTTGATTTGGAATGTGTTTTGAATAACTTATGTGTTAACACCTCCCCTCCTGAATTCAAACGTCCTCGTTTGGCTCTGTTGTTTATGGGAATAATTTATTAAGTCCTTCTATTGTGGATCTTGAGAGTTGAATATCATTTTTGGTTGGATCGGTGATTTTAACATTTAGCGATTTTCTTTGTGGTAGTACCTTTATGCCTGCGAAGATTACTATTAAGATTATTGCAGCAGTCAGTGCGATGCTGGATGCGAATGCTATTTTGATGTATGAATCTAATAAGCGGATGTGGTCTGTATTGTTGACGTTAAGGTCCTTCATCATTTATAATGATAGGATTTCTTCAAATTTTTGTAATGTTTATGTTGGTTGAAATAAGGCGGGTAATGGAGTAAAGGTGTTGACTTCTTTTGATGCATAGGTTTTGTTGTTAATTGTAATCGATGCGTTCTGATATCGTATTAGGAAGGTTCCTTTTCACGTTACAATTTCATTATTAATTGTCGCTGATCCGTTAAATTGGTTCAATAATAGGAGTCCTGCAGTTATTTCTTCAATCTCAGGAATGTGCTGATTATTTACCACCATTCAGCTTTGCATGCGATTATTTATCATATGAGGAATACATTTTTTTGTTTTTTTTTATCTCCATTTATTTAACTACAATCTGTCCAGCTGGACATTCAGTACTACTTATATTATATTTGGTTATAAACATGTGTATGAATATTCAGTAGCATTCAATACATTAAGTACATTAATTTAACAAAGTTAGATTTCATATATATTAATTTCATTAATTCATTATTATTATTATTATTTTTTTATTTTTTTTAAATTTATTTTTTAATTTAATCTTGTTTTTTAATTTTTAATTCTAATTTAATCTTAGGGGGTAAATCTGAATGGTAAGTCCGATGGTACATATTTTTTTAGTCTTCGCGCGCTGGTATTGCTGGTTATCAATTCTACCGCCAGGTTGTTAGGATGGACTCTAAGACGTTTGCGATATGAGTGGCTATATTTCATGATTTCATCATTTACTTTTGGGATGTTTAGATCGCGATGAATGATGTCGTTGCTGACATACCAAGGCGCATTAGCACACAGTCGTATGACTTATGATTGGAATCGTTGTAGGATGTCCAGATTTGATTTGGATGCTGATCCCCAAATTTGAATACAATAAGTCCATATGGGCTTCAGTATTACCATATATCAGGACTTCATTTCCAAGGGTTAGGGCTGACCTTCGTCCAAGTAGCCAGAACAATGACCTAAGCGTTAGCGCAAGTTGTTTCCGTCTGGAGAAGATGTGACAGCTCCACGTAAGCCGCCGATCCAGGTGCACCCCAAGGTATTTTGCATGGTCTGCTTGTGGCAATTGGGAGTTATTTAGTGTCACTGGAGGGTAAGAACCTGCACGTAGGGTAAAAGTCGTTTGCACTAATTTTATTGCATTTGCTTTTATTCGCCACTTGTCTAGCCATAAGTCATTTTGATTCAGGTTCTCCTGCAAATGCTTCGAGGCTAACACGGGGTTTTTGTTGCTGGCCATTACAACAGTATCATCTGCAAAAGTTGCGGTATATGTGGTATCAGTTAGAAGCAGGTCAGCCGTGAATAGTGTGTATAGCACAGGCCCCAAAACGCTCCCTTGTGGAACACCAGCTTTGATTGGATAGAGGGAAGTTACGTCGCTGTTAACTTTGACCATGAAGAATGTGCTTTCTAAGTAGGACTTTAATATGGCAAAGTAGTGATAGGGTAAATGCATTTTCCATTTGTACAGTAACCCTTGGTGCCACACCTTGTCGAATGCTTGGGTGATATCCATTAAGTGCAAATGCATATACTCGATTTATTTGTTCTATCGTAGCGTGATGCTTTCGGAATCCAAATTGATGAGAAGGTATAAGTTGTTTTCACTCGATGATTGGGAGGAGTCGCTTCAAACGAAGTTTCTCAAACACTTTGGAAACTATCGGAAGCAAGCTTATTGGTCTATATGAGGTGACCACTTCTGCCGGTTTCCCAGATTTGGGAACAAGGATAATTTGAGCCGCTTGGGAAGTGGTCACATCGGATAATCGCATTGAATAATTGGGCAATGAATTTATAGCCGCAATTTGGTAGCTCCTTTAGGATTCTGCTCGTAATAAAGTCATATCCCGGCGATTTTTTGTCTTTTAGCGTATTCTTGATAATTTCTCTAATTTCTTTTATTTTAAAATGCTGGATCGGAATATTCATTTGATATGGGGCATCTATTGTAGTAATACAGCTATTCTTATGTCTTCTTGTGGAAATTTGCTTGGAAACGGCGCAAGTACTTCTAATAATTTTTTTTATTTTTTATATTTCATATATTTATTTATTATATCTTCTAAGCTTAGACTAACAATAAGTAAGCATATCTTACAAACCAAATAATTAATAACAATACACCTTGGCAATGCTTATAAGTTAGTTACTGTAATAAATGTTATATTAGTGTTTGTACATGATTAAGGTGTCGATGTTAGTTGTGCTGGTGATTTCGTACGTTTTAGGCGACTTGGAACCCTATTACATGCTAGTATCCTAGCTAGATGATTTGGGTGCTCTTTGATGTTTTGCTCATATTTTAAGCTGGCGTCAAAGATTTCCTTTTTTACGAGTGGAATATTCAGATCTTTGTAAATGTTTGTATTCTTTATAAACCAAGGAGCCCCAGTAATGGTTCTTAGAATTTTGGACTGCGCTCTTTGAGTCAGTTCTATGTTAGAGTTGCTTGCGCCGCCCCACAACTGGCTACCGTAAGTCCAAATTGGTTTTATAATGGCTTTGTACAGCAGTGTTTTATATTCTAGGCTCAACCTGGAATTTTTGTGCATGAGCCAGTGTAGGCTATTTGTTTTCAAACTCATTTGTTTTTTTTTTGGCTTCGACTAATTTGTTACTAGGACCAGATGATCTTCTAAGTCACGGGCTGCGATTTTGGAATTCGGATGAATGCTAAGGATAGCTGTATCGTCTGCAAAAGTTGCTGTTGTTAAGTATTTATTGGTAGGCAGATCTGAGGTAAATAGTAGGTACAACACCGGACCTAGCACGCTTCCTTGTAGTACGCCAGCTTTGATGTCAAAGCATTTAGAGTAAGTATTATTGTACCTTTTCTTGAACTTTCTGCCCCTCAGATACGATTCCAATATGTCGTGTACTTTTGTGGGCAACATTTTTTTTTTTTTTGTTGTAAATAAGCCCCTCTTGCCAGACCTTGTCAAATGCCTGCGCCACATCTAAAAAGATGGCTGAACAATATTGCTTTTTGTCGAATGCATTTTTTATCTCGTTCACTATTCGATGAACCTGCTCTATTGTACTATGGTGTTCTCGGAAGCCAAATTGGTGAGTGGGAATAGTGCGTTTTTCGTTTATATGCGGTATTAGTTTTGCAAGAAAAAGCCTTTCTAGTAGTTTTGATAAGATAGACAGGAGGCTAATCGGTCTATATTATGACGATTGAGAGGGGTCTTTTCCTGGTTTCGGGATAATTGTGATTACTGAAACTTTCCAGGCATTATGAAAGTATCCTAAGCGCAACAAGTCATTAAATAGTGAAGTAAGTAAGATGATGGCCATTTGGGGTAACTCCTTGATCATTTTTCCAGTAATGAGGTCGTGTCCTGGAGCTTTGTTAAGAGCAAGGTTACAAATCGCATTACTTACTTCTTTTGTTTTTAATTTAATAGGCGAGTATGTTGTATCTGGCGTAGGGATTAATATTAGGCTATTTGTATTGCGAGGTGGGTTGGGGGTAAAAACATCTCTTAAGTGTTCGGCGAAAACAGCAGACTTTCCATCATCGCTTCTTGCTCAGTTTCCGTTTTTTGTACGAATCGGTGGAATTCTGCGTGTAGGTGCTTTGGTTTCTCTGACAGCTTTCTACAGAGAGTAATTGGTGACGTCAGTCAGAGAAAGGTTTTGGATATATTGGTCCAGGTAACGATCTGATTCTAGACGCAAGGCTTTTCTCAAATTTTCACTGGCAATAGATAACTTCTGTTTTAGGAAAGGGGACCTGAATTTTTGCCATTCACGACGCGTCCTCCTTTTTTCAGTAAGGAGAATATCGATTTGGGTTGAGGTTTGTGGGCGCCGGATGCTGTTGCAGTTGTTGTCACGCTTGTCCGCAGAGTGGCGCACAGCTAATCTTAGGGTCGAGGTAAATTGTTCCAGAAATATTTCAATGTCCTCATTAGTTTTGAGACGTGGGCTTAGGCTGAGATGACTACTGATTTATTTTCTGTATTTCAGCCAGTTAGTTTTAGTGGGTGTGAATTCGTAGGTAGGGCGTAACTTTTTGTTCAGATGTATTATAATAGGATAGTGATCTGAAGAGAGGTCGTTAAGGTGTTCTACTTTGAGTTGCTCACATTTTAGGTTTCTAGCAACTCCAAAATAAATAAGGTCAGGTATCTTACGTGGGTCTGTCGGCCAGTCCGATGCTTGTCCTGAAGAGATAATATCAATCTTGGTGTCAGAAAGCATGAAGTTATATAATTGTTTTCCTTTTGGTGTTGTTAGCCGTGAGACCCAGTAAGTGTGTTTGGCATTGTAGGCGCCAGCAGATAGAAAACTTGTTCCAAGTGTGGAGAAGAAATCTGAGAACTGGTTACTTGTTATTTTAAATCTAGGTGGGCACTACACAGCGGATATTGTTAAGTTATCCTCGCATCCGTCCAGGCAAACTGATGTTGCTTATAGGTACTCCTTTTTGTATTCTTAAATAACGAAGTGTTTTATTCTTTGCTTGATTAGGATTCCAGTGCCACCATGGGCTTTACCAGCGAGATGCTTTGTATCATAGAATTTATATCCCGGTATGTAAAAATTGTGATTTTCGGTTAGATGGGTTTCGGATATAAGAAGTATGTCGATTTTATTGGTGAGTAAAAATTTGTTGATTTCTAACTTGTGCTGGCTTAAACCGTTTGCATTCCATTGACAGATCTTCAGTACGTTCATTTCGGAGATAGCAGAAGCTACATGTATGTTTGTATGGAGGTCATGAACTGCGTCATACATTGTGTGAGCATTGCTATCATTCCTTCAAAATTATGCAGATTTGAACCAGTCCCGGACTGCTGATCCTTCCCTAACTTAAGTACCCCTGCATACGTCGTCCCTGAGTCGGGGTATGGAATTGACTTCTGTGGTTGTGCAATGGGCGGTATATTTGGACTAGGTTGACTGCGCTTATTATTTAACTGAGGGTCATTGTTCTTAATTTCATGGTATACAGGGCAACCTCTGTAGTTGGCAGTATGGTTACCACCACAATTACTGCACTTTCTAGCAGCTCTATCAGTTTTAGACTTCGTACATTCTGATGTGGGGTGTAAATCACCACAAGCAACACATACAATACGAAGAGTGCAGTAGGACCTTGTGTGCCCAAATTCTTGGCAATTAGAACATTGAACTGGGCCGATTCGTTTGAGAGTCTCCTCCACAGTAATTCTGCGATGCATAAGATAGCGGAGATTATAAATACCATACACTTCACCTTTTTTAAGCTTTTGGGTTTCAGGCTCCAATTCTACGCGAAACAATGGCTGAGGGATTCTGTTGCGATTTATTATATTTATAATAGAGCGGGCAGCGAACCCTGCTTCATGTAGTGCTTCTTTGACTTCAGCAGGGGGAATATCTGATTCAAGTCCCTTTATGACAATGGTAAGGCCTTTGCTAATTTTAAGCTGATAGGTGTAGTAGCTTTTTTTCTCAGTGTCGAATTTTTTTATAACCACTCTGTAATTGCTCTCACTATGTATTTGGATTTTTGTTTCCTGGATATTTCCTTTAACAAGAGGGGTGACATGGAAATTTTTAGGACCAATGAGCTCGGTAAGCTTTGCAACTAATTTACTTTAGTTACGTTCTCGTAGGTAAATGGGAGGTGGTTTGAATATAATATTAGGTTTGGGTGCCTCTGCCTCCTCAGCACTTAGAAGTAGTGCGAAGCGATTATTACTAGAGATTAGGCTCTCGCTAGTTTTGCTGATTTTTGCGATGTTAGATTTGATTGCACTCGATTTTGGGCTTCGTTTGCGCTTGTTTATAAGGATATACCTATCTAAACTAGTTTGTGATGTTCCACTTTTCCCTGCTGGGTTGCTTGAAAAATTTTTGGTTGAGTGGTTTGCATTGATGGTTGGTGTGAGTGCATTTTCAGTGCGCTCAGCCACTGTTGGCGAATTTGCACTAGCACGATCGGACGAGTGAGAGAGAGGAGTGGATGGAACCTGTTTGCACTCTTTAGTTATGGACTCCGTTGGGCTGGGTGTTGAACATTGAGCGCTCCAAGAGGGCGCATGCGCAGAGAGTGCCAGAGACACTTCTAATAAATGAAGAGCAAATTACTGTGCTTTTTCCTTATCAGATCTGGCCCATCCGCCATCTTTCGTTTTAATAGGTGGCACATGTGATATTGGTTGATTTAGTTTTTTTGTGGCTTTCCATAGAGAATAACCTGCAGCCTGTGAAGGTGACAAGCTGCTGAGATAGCTTTGTATTTCTGAATTTTTTGTTGACCACAGGGCGTTTTTGAGTTGCTTTGTAGCACAATTGAACCGGTTTTTGTCATAGGGGCTTCTGGTCATTTGCCAAATTCGACACAGTCTACGCTTTTCTTTTAGTTATTTCTTTACAACCTGGCTTACATCACGATGATTACTTATACAGCTGGGCTCCAATATGGAAGTCCATGCAGCATGCTGAATGGTTGAGTTCAAAAGTTCTACTGCATTGTCTATATTGGTTTTGTTTTTTAAAGGAATATTGGTGACTAGAGTCTCGATAATGCTTTGTTTAAACAGCTCCCAATTTGTGCTTTTGTTGTGCAGACAGATTGTTCTTGCTCTGATCTGAACCTCACAGCTAATTGTTAGAACTATCGGTGAGTGATCTGATGACAGGTCCAGGCACGTTTCCATGGAAGTGTCAGTAGGTTGGCTTACCCGTTGATAGGTGGGACAGGCTGTTTTGTTGCATAGATTTCTATAGGTTACGGCCTCTAGGAGTTGTTATTATAGACCCCCATTGCGGATGCTTAGCCTTATTATCACCCCCAGCGATGAATCTTGATCCTAGGGAATTGCAAAATTCTTGGAACTGTTCACAGTTAACTGGATGGTTGGGAGGGCAATACACCGCTGCAATTGTTATGGGGCCTTTATAATCATCAATTGTTATAACCGTTGATTGTAGGTATTTATTTTTATAACATTCGTGCTCCACGTGTGCAATAGTGCTATGAATAATTACAGCAGTTCCCCCACGCGCAGTGCCAGCTGTGTGGTTTGTGGAGTATAGGTCATATTGCGGAATTTTTGCGTAACTTTTTTCAGTGAAATGGGTTTCAGATATCAACATAATGTCAATATTTTTGTCTGCTAAGAAAGCTGATATTTCATGGATATGACGACTGAGCCCATTGGCATTCCAGACTGCGATTTTTAATGATTTATTCATTTCGACATATTTGCTACGACTGTGGTTAGTAGATTAAGTAATGTACTCACTTGACCCATCAATGCTTTAAGCATGGTTTTTAGGTCGGTCCTATCCTCATTCAGTTGAGTATTTGGATTGTTGAGCGGAATGACGTACTACATTTGCATACGACGTTGTTGATCGTGGAGCGGATCTTTGAGGCGCTTCCTGGTTAATGTTCCTCGCTTCTCTGTTTCTGAGTGCTGGGAACGACTTTTGTTGCAGCTAGTTATAGACAGTGCAACCTCTATAATTAGCGGGATAATTGCCTTCGCAGAGCACACATTTAACGTCTTGTGCAACGAGTTTGCGGGAACATTCGGAGGTAAGGTGGTTTCCTGTACATTTAACTCATCGTGGGCTACGGTTGCAGTATCGCTTGGTGTGTCCGTAACGCTGCCATCGGACACATTGGGGAATTTCACGTTTCTTCCTAGGTGGCCCAATTTTAAAAGTGTATTACATTCGTATATGTCTTTGTTATTGCTGCATTGCTTCAGACTGATGTAAAACATAGGAAGCGGCTTTTTTGTAGTTCTTTGCCTAATATTGCAAACGTTAACAACTGTATAACCCAACTCCTCAATTGCTTCTCGTATTTCGTCGATTGGGGTTGAACAGTGCATACCCCTTAGTACTACATTAAAGTCTCTTTCCTGTTTCATTTTAAAAGTATGAAACTCAGTGTTTTTTTCAGTTAGAGCCTTTGTAATGGCTGAGTATTTTTCAGCGGATTTTGGTTGTATTGTGACAACGTCTCCGTTTATAACTCTGAGATCATATTCTTTCATAGCAATTACTTCAAGTAATTCTTTTAGGGGAATTATATTACGTACGCCTGAAACAAAAATAGGTGGAGGTTTTTATTCTCTCCGGACGTCAGTTGTTGCATCTTGACGTGCCTCTTCTTGGTCTAGAGCAGCGAATCTATTCGAGCTGTTTAAAGAAGGTGTTGCGAGCCAGTAATTATCCAATTTGGATTGTTTTGGAGTGGGACGCGATGTTGCGCCTGGGCTAGATCTATTCCTCTTCGAGTTTGCTTTCTGCCATATTTCAGATGCCTCCACTCCCAATTGTGGGAGTTTAAGGCTCGTGGAAGCCACCATACCAGTGATGCTTTCACCTCGATTACATTCGCTTTATTTTTTCCTGGTTCTACGGTACTGCATGTATATACTATAGAGTTAAATCAATGCACATAATTGTTTACAGTGCAAGAAAATAATTGTAGAGATTTATTAGAAGTTAGTTGCACTGACTTCTTTTAGAAAGAGGGGAGGGTTGTTGTGAGTTAGAACCAAGCTACCTACGCGTAGTTGACTCACAGCAACGACTCCTATTAAATTCATTAAGAGAGCACATATTTTTAGGGTGCAAATATTGTAAATAGTAGTATTTATGCTTTAATTATGATGTAGACTTTTAGGGTGTCACAGTTCCGCAGTCAAGCTGACGAGAAGCATTTAGAATGCACGCTTGTGCAAGGGGCATTTAGAATGCACCGACAACACTTTTACTTTTATTAGGTCAGTTGGCTTGAGCAACTGACACCAAACAACAATTGCGTAACTGGAACACCAGAAAAGTCAAGACGTAGACTTTAATGTTTATTTGTAAATAGTATATAAGAACTAGTATTTTAAGAATAAAGCTTCTTGTTGTTTTAAACCGAAAATAGTGCAGTGGTTATTTAAGAAAGTGATGTAGGTTTACAGGTTCCCGCGCAGGACAAGCCGCAAGAGGACATTCCAGAGGACGCTCCCGAGGACAAGCAGAAAAGGACACCAACATTTTGGCGCAGCCGGTCTAAAGGACCTACAGGAGGAATCCCAGGGCAAGGAACCCTGTAGCAGGAAGCATCCTGCAACAAATTCAAGGAGGAGATGTCTTCGAATGCAATAATGGTGAGTATGCTTATATTAGGAGATTTTAGTATTTAAGTGAGTTTGTCGACGATTCTTCGGTGGCCGTGTGGGCGCTTTTGCGCCGGTCATGCAGAAGAAGCAGCATCGGGGCTGACTAGCCGCTGCGGTTAGGTGACACTAGGTTGATTCGCAAAAATTGTTAATGGTCAGGTTGAATAGGTATGTTTCACTGAGATTAGGCTCATATTTTTGCTTACTTCTTATTTCAGCATTCTCGGGGGGTGTGAAATGTGGGAAAATGAGTCTAGCGGAAACAAATTTCTTCGCGGGTTACTCACCCCTATTGTATTGCGAACTTGTGCATACTTGTTGGTTTGGTTCGGAAAGAACGTGCCACGTTATAGGGTTCATGCATTCATAATAGGGAATGGTGTTCTTTATGCTCGTCTCGCGGGATTAGAGTTTGATTCTCTTGTCCATTTCAAGTACTTGAATAAAGTTATGTTCACTTTTTGCGGGCGTTGCGATTATTCGATTGGCAGCGTGTTTCGTGGCTGCGATTAACATATATTAAATTTCGGTATATTAAAATTGGATATTGAAAACATTTAAATGCTATTATTACGTGGCGCATACGTTACGGGTTTGTTTTTAAATATGGATTCAAATTTCCCGGAATGAATCAAGACATTTTTGCCTGTAAATCAAATTTCGGTTTTTACAAACATATGGCCTTTTCTATGGATTTTTGGGAGTATTAATTATGGTGAGAGGAAATCAAGGAGTATCTGTGCGGAAGTCAAGAACCAATTTGCACTGATGGAAGGACTTAGTGGACGCCGTTAGACAGCGGATTTGAAACTAGAGATGGAGGATAAGTAAAGAAAGAATATAAACATAGATTTTACGGTGGAATGTTTTGTTTTTAAATTTGTATTTATCAATAAGTAAGATGGAATAAAATATTGGGATAACTTAATAAAAAGTTTTAACAATTATTGGGTTTTATTTGTAATTGGGATACGCGACCTGTTCTGGCATTTGGGATGTACAAATAGATGGAGATTTTTTCTTGAGATTGGGTTGTTCAACGGGATATTTATTGAACTAGGCATAGTCCACGGGACTCTCGAAAGAAGTGAAGGAGTTGCTGAAATCCCAGGAAGTGGTGGGTAAAGAGGTCTAGAGGTTGGTTTCAAACTTCAGGAAGGACCGGAAGGATGTCAAAAACGTGAAGTACTATCACAGACGCATCACAGAGTTGCGAGGCTTGGTGGAAAAACTGAACAGCAACAATGCAAAATTGCTGCCGAACAAGGAGGTCTGTAGGGAAGACGAGTACTTTGCGACGGGTTTTCATGGATATGTGGAGAATTTAGTGTCAGCGTGGCTTAAAGTATTCGAGACGGAATTGGCAACGATTGAGGCACCGAGGGGGTCTCCGTTAAAGAGAAAGGAGGACGCACAGGACGAGTTAAGAACAGTAATAACGGAGGTGGATCTTTTCACCGAGAGGGTATTCGAGCAGTTCGAAGCAAGTACGAGCAGGGAAGAAGCTCAGAAATTGTGGAAACAGGCGAACGCTAGAGGAGCTGTGTCACCATTAGAAGTAGCGGATCAAGCCTTGACGGCAATCCAAAAAAGGACAGAAGAAAAGTTGTTCAAATTTCATGAGAAAACAGAAGATTTGAGAGCACAAAAAGAGTATCTCGGGAATAGGGTAAAGGAACTTTCTCGGAGATTGACGGAGACAGAGGAAGCAGCATCGCTGTTGGAAAAGGAGTGTGCGGAATTAAAAAGATGACGGGCTACCAATAGGACATCACCGAAAAAGGAGAGATCAAAATCAGCATCGGCTGTATTTACACAGACAGTATTGACATTGCCTCCGGAAGTTCGCTGGCCGGAATATTTAACACCAGAAGGGATAAGCCGCATTGTAAAGCCCAGATTAGCTTTTAGTGAAGAAAAGCAAGCTGAATTTTTGTTTGGCGCATCTGAAATCGGTGTCGAGCCATTTTCTCCGGAAAGTCCGATAAATAATAAAAATCAGGTATATCCGCCAAACGAGCCAGAAGCAGTAACAGTGCAGCAAAGTCTCGATACAGTGGACAGTATTTCACCTGTACGAGCAAACGGCCGAAGATTAATAAGTTTGAGTCCGTCACTGGTTAAGTACATCTCAGATCCGAGAGAAGTGCATTTGGAAGCCACGCAAAAAGACAACGCTCAAGTTTTCCCAGCCATAAGTAAAACAAGAATAAGTAAAATGGGTATCGAGGGTACCTGTGGTTACTGGCGCTGAGTCGGTGGATTTAAGATCGGAGGTTCATCGATTTATCCAGGGGTGTGAACTAGCAAAAAGGAGTATTCGTCCTGACGAATTGCAAGACTTTTTCGATTGTGTGAAACAGAAGTTGTTTGGAGATGCGTACAATCTGGAGGTGCAAAGCGGGACGGGAGACGAACAGAAGGGGAGTTGCTTCAGGCAATACCGGTCTGTTCATTCTGCAATAAGTGGGGACATACAAGGGATGAGTGCATTACACGCAAAAACACGCCCTACTGTATGGAGTGCCAAACATATGGTCATGAGGCAAGTAGACAGTGCCAAGGGGACACTAAATGGGATCAAAGTAGAAGGCAGCCAGGTACAAGGCGCCCGGATCCACCCTTGAGGGACGGCAGGAGTAGTAGTCCCCGAGTTAACACAGCGGAAGGAAATAACCAGGGAAGAAATCCTTTTAACACTGGGAGTGGTCAGCAGAGACCAAATGGAGTTCCAGAAGTGACCCAAGGATAAGGAACACCCAACAGGGGTTGAATGTGGACGAATGGGACATCAGACAGCGGAAAGTAGGCATAGACAAGTCCAACAAAGAAACCAGGAAAACTTCCAGCGGCCCAGTCGAGGCCAGTAGACTGGAAAGCCAAAAGAAATGAAGTAACAGTTAGGCCGGAGGTACGTGTGACTGGTAATGTAGGAATTACAGTCCAGAAAAAGAAGGAGCAAGAGGCTCTCCAATACCACGTACCGAGTAATGTAAGAACAATGGCTCAAGAAACGGAGGAGCAAGAGTCTATCCGGGAAAAAGTTTTTGATTGCGTGTTGATTTGGGTAACTGTGATGATTCTAGTACTTAGATTAAGTTTTAATAAGGTTAGAGAATATAGGCCAATCGCCGAGTACGTGGTACGAGGATGTATAGTTAAAATATTCACGGTAATTTTGAGGGAGTATAGGATTGTAAAGGATAACTGTGGTGCATGGAGACAACAATTTGAAGAGTTAGGAACTAGATACGCGTCCATTTTGGAATCAAAAGGGCGTTGTTTCGTTGTGAGCAGGATAGGTGATGCTTTTATCGAGATACCCTGCAAGGAGGCAGCTAGTGGAAAGCTAGTACTTTTGGTAGACTCAGGGTCGGACACCAGCCTCGTAAAATCTAGTGTTTTATGGAAAGGACTAGTTGTTAACCCAAAGAATATAAGAACACTTAATGGAGCGTTCGGAGGATGCATCAGGACACTGGGGTCGCTCAGAATAGGACACAGTGAAGTTAAAGGCATGAGTTTTAGGGTGCACGCAGTGGAATTGGATAGGGAAGGTATCCCGGCCGATGGGATAATTGGCCGTGATAATCTCTGGGGCCGCATCATACTGGATGCGCTGGAAAAACAGTTATAATTTTATGATGATAATAAGAATAGAATCCTTACTCTTCCATTAAAGTCATGGCAGGAAGGAACCGTGAATAGGGTTAAGAATTGTATGAAGGTAGTGAATGCAAGGTCAACTAGAGTAGTTACTATGCATGTAAATACGAGACTTAGGACTGTTGTTTTGCACAAGCAGCAGCTAGCGGAGGGCGTATATATGGGAGAAACCATAACGCACGTTGACAAGGGTAAGGTGTACGCTTGCGTGCTCAACGCATCAGAAAAGGACTACCTGATGGATGATGGTTTTAGGCCTAAGTCCACTAGTTACAATAATTTTAAGGAACCAAATTATAGATCGGTAAATCAGATTAAGCAGGTAGATATAAGGAAAATAATGCAGAGGGTGCTAGAATCATTGAAGTTAGACCCAAGCGAAAATTCAGAAGAAAAGGCATCGATAAAAGCCATTTGTACGTCATTCCATGACATATTTTTGCTGGAAGGAGATCTACCTACATACCTACTAGAGTGGATCAAGCACCAATAAACCAGAAGCAATACAGATTGCCACAAGCTCACAAAGATGAGGTAAATAGGCAAGTGCAGGGAATGTTAGAAGATAATATAAACTCACCGAGTATCTCGCCTTGGAACTCACCAATTATTTTGGTACCAAAGAAGGGAGGTACTCAGGGTCAGAAGAAGTGGAGAATGGTCGTCGATTTTAGGAAATTGAACGACGCCACTATCAAGCAAGT
The DNA here is from genome assembly GCA_920105625.2 of Clusia tigrina. Classification (NCBI taxonomy): domain Eukaryota; kingdom Metazoa; phylum Arthropoda; class Insecta; order Diptera; family Clusiidae; genus Clusia; species Clusia tigrina. The sequence goes on from OV050031.1 coordinate 157,416,619, forward strand.
GTTCCCAATTCCAAGGATAGAAGAATTTCTGGATCAATTGGGGCATAGTAGATATTTTTCTACACTTGATTTAGCGAGTGGTTACCACCAAGTTCTGGTGCATACCCAAGATAAGCAGAAAACCGCGTTCAGCACGGGCTTAGGGCATTATGAGTTTAATAGAATGCCGTTTGGATTAACAGGAGCACCGGCTACCTTCCAACGGTTGATGAACCATGTGCTAACAGGCTTGCAAGGGATAGATTGTTTTGTGTATCTGGATGATATTGTATTTTATGGGAAGAACTTGCAGCAGCATTCGCAACGCTTGTGCAAGGTGCTCCAGAAATTACGAGAACACAATTTGAAATAGAACACGGAGAAGTGTCAATTTTTGCGAAGAGAGGTGGTTTATTTAGGCCATCGTTCCTCAGATGCAGCAGCACTGCCTGACCCGTAGAAGGTGGAATGCGTTAAAAATTTAGCGGTTCCGAGAAACAGAAAGGAAGTGCAAGCATTCCTAGGACTAGTGAACTATTTCAGAAAGTTCTTTGAAGGACTAGCCGGAATTGCTTTACCGATTAATAAGTTGCTACGAAAGGGAGCGAAGTTCGAATGGACAGAGAGCTGTCAGCAAACATTCGAGAGGCTAAAGGAAATAATTAGCTCGCCACCGATTTTGGCGTACCCGGACTTTGAGCAAACCGTTTTGTTGACCACTGATGCTAGCAATGAAGCATTAGGTGCAGTATTGTCACAAGGGGAAGTCGGTAATGACCGACCAATAGCATTCGCAAGCAGGGCGCTTAGCGATACGGAGAAAAGATACTCCACAATAGAAAAGGAATTTCTAGCCATAGTATGGGCTACGAAGAATTTTAGGGCATATCTGTTAGGACGCCCATTTAAAATATATACTGATCATCAGTCGTTGAGAGGCATAGCCAATTTAAAAGACCAAACGTCTAGGCTAGCCAGGTTCAGACACAAATTGTCTGAGTATGATTTTGAAATCATAAACAAAAGAACTGGGAAAAAGAATCTGAATGCGGATGCACTCAGCAGAGTACCGCAGGCACTGAAGGTATCAGTAGTGCAAACGAGGGCCAAAGCACGGTCGGATAAGGAGAAGACCGAGAGAAGACAAGACAATAAAATTGATAAATGTTAACAATGCGGGTGACGATGCCAATGAACAAAGAGCCAGTAGTGTGGAATGGCTGGAGGATATAAAGGATATCCAGGCAGTGTTAAAAGGTTTCCATGATTCACCGCTAGGAGGACACCAGGGATTCTGGAAAACTCATGACAGAATTAGACGAGTATACAAATGGAAAGGTATGCTCAAAGATGTTAAAAAATATGTAAAGAGTTGCCCAAAATGCCAGGCCAATAAGAGTTCACGGTTAACGAAGATTCCAATGGTGTTAACTGACACACCAAAACAGCCATTTGATAAAGTTCATATGGATATTGTAGGTATTTTACCTGAGACTGTTTCGGGCAATAAATACATATTGACGTTCCAAGACGATTTCTCAAAGTATATGGCGTGCGTGGCCATACCCGATGCTGAAGCAAGTACGGTAGCCAAGGCATTCCTTGACGAAGTTATAGCACGGTACAACATACCTAAGGTCTTGATAACCGACAATGGTTCAAATTTTGTGTCAAAACTATTCTCAGAAACGTGTAAAATGCTGGGAATCAAGAAATTGCATATAACACCATATCATCCACAGGCGAATGGCTCATTGGAGCGTAGTCATCGACCTCTGGCCGAGTACTTGCGCAGTTTTGCCAAGGAAGACGGCTCGAATTGGGATCAATGGTTAACCACTGCAATGCATGTACACAACAATACTGTGCATGTATCAACGAAGCAAACCCCGTTTAGAACACTCTACGGGTTTGACTTCAATTTACCAGCAAATTTGAAGCGCAAATGTGCGCCAGTATACAATGCTGATGACCCCAATAAAGTGCAAAAATATCAGTTACAGCGAGCGCACGAATTGGTTAGAGAAAATCAGGATTGTGCTAAACGAGTAGCCAGGGAAGCCTATAACAAGGTACTAAACCCAGTAGTTTTTCATGTGGGTGACCAGGTACTCATGAAGAATCTGGCTAGAAGAAACAAATTCTCATCTGTTTGGATAGGTCCGTATGTAGTAGCAGAGATCCGTAGCCCAGTTACAACAGTCGTAACAATTAAGGGTAAGAATAAAAAGCTACATAATAATTTATTGAAATTGTTCCACACTAGACCACACAATTAAATACATGTGTTAACAGTGTTTGCAAGTGTAATCAAAAGAATAACAACGTAAACATGTACACAGCTCCGATTTTCAAAGTCAAGGCCAGTAGAAGTGTGCCGCTTAAACTCGGGCAAGTAAAATTGACGTAATGAAAATGTGCTTATTAGGCACTGTAGCCGAATGAGGCACCATAAAGAAGAATTTTTTTTTTTAAATATATATACATACATACACCGAATGAAGCACCGTAGAGTAAATAATAATTCTATTAGAAAAATAAAATCATAAGACAGTCGTGGGTAAGTAATATAAAACTTATCTTAAAATATATACGAGTACATACATACATACTACAGTTTATGAACTCAAATTCGACGGGTAAGCGTTAACGCCAGGCAACCGAACCGCTGGTGGAGTAAGTATATATATGTATATACGAGTATGTGTATAATGTACAGAATGAATGTACGAAGGTATATTTGGGAAAGTAAGTAATTTTGTTAATAGGAATGGGTATAGCCATATAAGTAAGTATATAGGGACATATGATTATGAATTGGGAATCTGCAGTTATTTTCATGCTGCAGCAGGCTATATGAAGCTATGAGTATATGTAATTATACATAGATTTTTCGGTTTATCGCTTAGGAGATTAGCGTGTGGGGAATAGTAAAGTATATATATGTATACATATATTGAATTAGAACAATATATTTAGCTTACCATTACACATTAGGTAATAACTGTAGCAATTAATTTTAAACAATTGAAGGTGCCTTGAATGTATGTATGTATTCATATAAAAGCAGGTTACATGTTGTATCCCTACAACACTTGTTAATGGATATATACATACCGGGCTAGTAGTAAAATTTAAATATATAGAATAATTAGATGCAATGAAAAATTGAGTCATGCAATGGACAATGTTTTCACATAAACGGGTTTATCTTAAATATTCTGGTTTATGTCAGAGGGCAAAAGAATTTGCTCAGAATTGAAAAATTTAAAAAGATATAAAAAAAGAAAAATGATATGAAAGGAATTATGAATTGTTTAAAAAATAGAAAAAGTAAATAATAAATTTATCTTATGTAAGATGGGCAACTAGTTTTGCCCAGAATTGATGTAAACATTTTTGTTTTTTGGGCGGCATGTAATTCGATAGAGTAAATAATTGTTATGTATGAATCAATTATTATAAAATGAATATTCATTGAAAAGAATTAAAATTTTGAATGCCGCTAACAATTTTAAAAAGTTTCATAGTTTATTAATAGTATCTGTAAAGGAAATAGTTTTGATTCTTATTTATAGTCTGCTTGTTAAGACGTAGTAGATAAGCGATATATAGATTTAAATACAATTTACTGTTTACGTTAGGAAAAATATTAAAAATTGAATGAATAGAATAGCTAGTAAGAATAATTAAAACTCGGCAAACTCCGATACATGTATAAGCGTATTGTTTTTAGATATTCAGGCGTTGGTGAACAAACAAGGACATCTGGATGGTTCAATATGGTGCAGCATGAACCTGGAAGGGATTTCCTGCAGCGTCGAAGACAGAGTAAGGTGTTAACCAACATCCAGGAGATCGGCAGATGAAATGCACGAGCAGCGGACAAAATCTGATCAAACAAGAAGTAAGAAGACGTAGGAGAAGGTTAATCAGTAAGCCGCAAAATGATAATACGAAATTTGCAATGATGATGTACCGAGATAATTTATGGTTAGAAGAACATGAAAACAGAATAAGTGGGAATTCATTTTTATATGAAAGAGTGGAAGAGCTTCCAACTTCCCATGTGCGAGATGACTGCGATTTAAGCTTATGGAGAAATACCGGCTGAATACAAGCATCTCTATCTGACAAGTAAAAGCTGATAATACTTGAGTTTAATTGCATAACAGACCAAATGGCATGAAAAACACTAACATGTACGTTGTCCGTATAGAAAATCCAACGTGTCAGCCATTATTGCATATGTCAGTATGTATATTGTATTATTGTCTAGAAAAAAGAAGAGATAATTTTAGCCAAAACCCAAAGTTACTCCGTAATTTTAGCGAGAAACGGCTACAACAACAATAACAGCCACAACTACCATCGTTCAATTAGCTTCGTAGAATAATCTCCTGGCGCAAAAAATCGTTTTAACCACGAAAAGATCGAGCATAACATAGCCCAGCTTTATCGCCTAACTTCGTAACGATTTTTCCAATGAGAAAATTTCCACTGTCACTGACTCAGCGAATATTGAATATTTATTTTGACGTCGTCAGAAGCGCATCTAGTCGCACAAGCTTGCATCATCTTTGTACGTACCGGTCCAGAAAGAAGGGAGGGGTATGCGGAGTTCATCGAGGGACTTCACTCCGACAACGACAGCCCGTCAACCGGATCAGCAGGGAGCAGAGGTCGCAGTGTAATATAAGATTTTAAGTTTAAACTAGAATAGTGATATTGTAAAGATGTTTGTATATACGCCAATGAGAAAAAGGTCAATAAAAGAGCAAATTATAAAAAGGGATATATATAAAAAAAAAAATGATAGAGGAAAAAACATACAAAAGAAAACAAACACAAAGTAAGAAGAAAAAAAAATAATATGGAAAAGAAATGAATAAAAAAAAAAATAAAAAAGAACCCAAATAAGGCGATTTAAAAAAAAAAAAAAAAAAAAACTAATACACATTATATGTATATACTATAGAGTTAAATCAATGCACATAATTGTTTACAGTGCAAGAAAATAATTGTAGAGATTTATTAGAAGTTAGTTGCACTGACTTCTTTTAGAAAGAGGGGAGGGATGTTGTGAGTTAGAACCAAGCTACCTACGCGTAGTTGACTCACAACAACGACTCCTATTAAATTCATTAAGAGAGCACATATTTTTATGGTGCAAATATTGTAAATAGTAGTATTTATGCTTTAATTATGATGTAGACTTTTAGGGTGTCACCGTTCCGCAGTCAAGCTGACGAGAGGCATTTAGACGTTTTAACGTTTTATTAAATAGTAATTTTTACACTTTTTAGAAAACTTCACGGAGCAACCCGACATGCATCCGTATCACTCTACTCGTTAGAAAGAATACATGACGTGTTACTTATATCTATTATGTTGTCGTTGGGACAAATTGATAATTTATTATACATTCTACATTCTAATTTTATTCCAAATATTCTGTTGGTACATTGGAAAACAGAATTTTATTCAATTTTGTTAATCTTATTTTTATTTTTTACTGGTTTTATAATAATTTTCTTACAAAGTTCTGTATTTGTTCAGGCAGGCTGACAATGTAAATAAGAATTTCATCATTTGTTTCTATTGTTATTTCAGAGCTTTCGACTGCTTCATCTATATTTAGATATGCAATAGTCTCTTTATCAAAAATATCTTTTACTAAATCTATCTCATAAGTTGACAGCAAGTATGAATTAATAATATTGGCTTTGGCACAATGAATCGAATATTCGATATTTATAATTTATTCTTCAATTCTAGCTTACGTTTTAGAATCATAATTAAATCATTTTCAATTTTACTTACTGCTTTAACGAGATTTAGGACTTCAATAGTTACATTAATTAGTTCGTTAATTTTTATCTATTGCCATTTTATTTATTAGAACTTGCTGGTTATTATTTTTAAGTACATTATCATTTTATCTTATAATATATTTAGATCGGAATGGTCTGGACTTCCGGCTATCCACTTCCAAGCGCTACCTAAAAAATCGAATGACCCTTTTTGTCTTTTCGGAGGATTCAGTTTTTTTAAATGATTCTTAATTTGGGATATTTCGTGGGAAACGATGGTATAGGGGGGATGATCTTGTCGAACTTTTGTCTTGATTGTCGATTCCATGTTGTTAGTCACATCCTCGTATTGTTTTAAGTCGATAATATGAATTAATTTAAATGTACCGGTCTGCAATTTTGCGGTACCTGTGTTTATGGCAACCAGCTGTGAGTTGGTGTAATCTAAAATTTGTATACATGATGAGATGAGTAACCTGTAAAAGAACAATGATCAGTTCCCGATTAGGCTCTTATGAATTATTTTTCCCTTTTCTCTTAGCACCGCACTATTTCTATTTTCTTGCACTATTTCTCTAGTGTATGGTTTGGATAATTTAGTCCCTAATCTTTTATTTCGTTTCACGAAAATAACCTGCCCTGGGAGATACGTTTTTGGTTCTTGTTTGTTTTTATTGTGGTGTTCAATGTCCTTTCTCTGTTTTTCTGCTAGTTTGCTTATTTCGTCCAGTCTTGGCTTTTCTATATCGTCAGGAATAAATAATACATTTCTATTGAAATATAAATCTACTGGTCGTTTTCTAGTTACACATGAATTGTGTGGTTGTATTCCGATACCGAACGTTGCAAGAGTTCTTCAAAATTTCTATGGCCTCCATTTTCTTTGACGCAGCGCATTATTTCCAAGAGTGTTGAATAGAACCGTTCTACTTGTCCATTCGCCTGGCTCCTGTATTGTGAAGTAGTATAAACTTTTATCCCTAACTCGTCCTGCATCATAAATTTGATCGTGGCCGAATTAAGTGAAGGTTAGGAGCAAGGACTCTGACTCCTTTGACAATAATAAGAGGATCAACTTACAATCACTAAGTACGTGACCGACGTAGTTCACTTAAACAAAATAACAGTGCGTTTCAATTGGAGCCAGTGGTCGGCTTCATAAAATTATTATTTTTTATGTGACGCGTCGCGATCACGTTAACTTATATATATAATCGTATATATATATATATATATATATATATATATATATATATATATATATATATAGAGCCAGGATATGGTTCGAGGCTGGATGCCCCATCTTGTTCCCATGGATGTCTTGCAACAGTACAGAGCACACGTGGCTTTCCGTACCGTCTCCGCCAAATTTGCTTTCCAAGTTTGGGAAAGTCAAAACTTGGTATTTTGTGCTTCCTGGTCAAAAGAATAGCCTCAGTTTTGGAAGGATTGACGTCTAGGCCAACTTCAAGACACCATTGGGACAAAATGCTAAGAGTATAGCTTAGATTTTCTGATAGTGTTGAAAGATACTTGCCGGAAACAGAGATAGCAATGTCGTCCTCATAAGCTATAGTGTTACAGCCGGTCTGATCTAATCTCCTTAGTAGTGTGTTCACCGTCAGATTACAGATGAGCGGTGAGAGCACACCGCCTTGTGGAGTACCTCTCTTGAAAGTCCTTTTAGCATGCACGTTTCTTATTGAGGAGCTAATGTCGCGTGTTTTCAGTAGCTGTTCGATGAACCTAACCAAGCTGGGGTCCAGGTTCAGGTTTACTAAGGATTTAGTAATGGCGGAGGGACAAATATTGTTGAATGCCCCTTGAACGACGGTTAAGGTCAATGACAGCTGAGTATTTTTTATTTGCATCAAAATACAAGTATCTGCCGCATCGGCAGTTTTTCATGTATGTGATGCAGACAGGATGCAAGCACATTCGCCCATACGGAATTGATTGCGATCAAACTGGATTCGCAATATTTATATTACAGAGATATATTTCTCGGAATGAAAAGAGAATAGGTATTAATATATATTGTATGTTTGTAGATTACATAGAATGTAAACAAGCCTACATTCATCGACGATTTGTGGAAAAAATATAACCTGAATTATCAAATGTTCCAATGTGAAAGGTAGGATGTGATAGTCATATATACGGAAAATTAAATGTTTTAACCTGGCTGTGAAAAACATGTAGACTGACATATTCTTTTATTTAAAACTAAAACGTATAATTATTTTTTTACATTTTTGAATTTTTGTGGTTAGTGCAGTGAAATAGTTCTTAATTCGGTTTATTTTTGGAATAATTACATAAATATGTAATTATTATATTTTATTATGTACAAATAAAACGAACAAGAGAAAAAAAGTTGTAGAAGCAAAATGGAAATGGTGTTAAAAAGAGCACGTCTAATTTGCTTACTTCGATGTTTGGTTGAGTTAACATACATACATAGATGTCAAAAAAAAAGCTTTATGAAATTGTATTTTCTTGAATTTGAAAAAAGTACCGAGGTAAACGTCACAAGTTATTGATACATTTATACTGAAAGTACCACTACTATACTCGTATGTATTTTATTAGATTTTGCCCATATTTTACATTTTACGGATCATTTTTTGTTCTATGCCAGTTAACAAATAATAAACTCTGATTGCATTAATCGCTAAAATATGTTTGGCAATCATTATTTTGTTATAAAATTTCCGCATATTTGGCTAAACACAAAATTGTTTGGTAAGCAAAACAAATGGAAAAAATCGCATTTCACTGTTGGGAGTGATTAAATGTAAGCAATTAACTCGGAACAAAGCTGATAAATGTTGATTATTGGAAAAAACTCATAATAAAAAAGAACTTCGTCGGTCGAATGCTGTTTGATTGCAAGGTGTGTACACCAAACTGTACATACACATTGAGTAGATTTTTCGGTCGATTTCATACAAATCGGAATACAGACCACTGCAAAACTGGCTGCTCATTGGATTCCAAAATAAAATAACATCAACAGTGGGACTGGCAAATCAGTCGAGCATGACCAACCACTGCTGGAAATGCGTTAACAGACCTTGACTTTAAAATTTTGAATCATCGCAGCCGCTTACTTTCTTCCTGCCAGCACCAGGTTTGTTGACTTCAATCTATCGCATGTCTTTCTCACTGTCATTCAACCTCTTTTGCTTTATCGATGATGTAAACAATTATTGCATTTATTCTGGGTCACAATTCGCAGACATCGCTTAAAAAATTGGTAATTTAAAATTAGAGTAGATTTTATTTTGATGGAGTTTTTTCCATGCACTTATATGAGCGATTAAGGCCAGGGCTTTGACAAGGCATTGAAGCTGATTATTTTCAATTCATAACTAAATTAGTCTTTCGGCAATGAAGCATTTATTATTATTTCTGAAAATAATGAACTGAATGTTTGCACTAGAATTGGTGAATTGTAACATTTCTGATTGTAACATTTGTAACAGGGCATACTTAAAAGGTAGTCGCAAGGGACTGATTTCTTCTTGTTTTGGTTTTGACCCTTCCCCTTTTTGCTATTCGTAGCTTTTATTTGCGTATTATAGTTTTTGAAATAAACAAAGTATGAAATACCGTCCCTGAAATTCTTAAACAAGATAAAGGTTTTAGACGCGGTTTTTTCAACTAAACTCGCTGCACATACATACCCACATATTGCTACTCACTGCCGCTGGCAGCAACCCACTAGCACTTGGTACCCCTAGCAAACTACAATTGCGTGCACCGGAAGTAGTCGGGTCACCTTTTTCATTAATCGGCTACCTCACAAAATATTTCACTCTCACTTTTCACACTTCGCCATAATTTAAATTTGGAATAGTGGACGCAGAAGAGACCTGTATAACCTTTTTCGCAAAATCTCATTTGCTTTTCTACATTTATTAAGTTTTATTTAAATCTCACTTTCAAAATTGCAAATTCTAAATTCAAATCCAGGGCACACCGATCTTTGTTCCCTGTCCAAATCTAAAATTGGCTTTTAAGTCAAAAACGAGTGGTTTTGGAGTGCACCAAAACATTGCTGCACTTCAAAAACACTTCCATAAGAAACAATAGGCTCATTCGATTCGCCACTCTATCGACTATAGGACAGAAATTTGTATGGAAAAGATATCGAGTAAATTATACTCCGATTAAACGAGCGAAAGTGCATTCAAATTGAAAATTGCTTGAAAACCAACGAAATTAAAAATTACACATAAAAATTAATCTTTGGATTTTGCTTTTATTTTAAATATTATTATTCTGTTGATTTAAATTATATTCAGATGATTAGTTTGCATAAAAAATATGAAGAAAGTAAATGTTTAAAAAAACAGTTGAAACAGTGCTGCCAAGTATACCACTTACTCGAGTACTGTTTTATTCGCACAACTCGTTACGAGCTCGAGACAAGTGACGAATCAAATGCGCTAATGTTAAATGCGAGTGCTATCGTTTGCTTATTGAAGTGCACAGCAAAAGCACTCCCACATAGTTTACATTGAATGACAACAACAATTTCCATATTAAGAAAACTTTACAGAAAGAAAAATTTGTTTCGAATTTATAACATATAACATTTATATATATATATATATATATATATATATATATATATATATATATATATATATATATATATATATATATATATATATATATATATATATATATATATATATATTGTTACGAAATTGCCCTCTTGACAATTTACTCTGTTACAAAATTGCCCTCCTGACAATTCCTCTAACTCTCTGTACTCGGACTCGTACCGCTGGATTGTGTAGTAATCAAACAATCGCTGGTTAAATTAAAATAATTAGCTTTATTTAATTATTGCTATTTACACATTTAATATTAGGCTTAAAGTTTACTTAGTTATGATTTGCACTTTATTTAACACTTTATTTAATAAGTAATTTCATCACTTTGCACAATTACAAATACTGCTGCTTTGATTATAATGCTAGATGCACACACTTTTACGGTCTCTGATCTACTGTCCTCGAGTTTGAACAGTCTTGTCGCTTTTATAGTTTTCGAATGGTTGGTGTAGAAACTTCTACGCTATTCTCGTAGTTTCTAGAAGCTTCTATCCTCTTCGACAGAAGTCGAGAATATTCTTTTTGATATTACCGGCAGATGGTTCTTGAATAAACTTTTATTCGAATAGTTCGCATCTTGACTCACAGGGGGCACTCATTCTCCATATGGGATCCTAAAAGTATGCAATCTTTTTTCACTGAGCTATCACGTTTCAATATATATATATATATATATATATATATATATATATATATATATATATATATATATATATATATATATATATATATATATATATATATATTTGGCTTCGCGCGTGCTCGAACGAGCGTCACCAATAAAATAATGCGAAAGAATTTGTTATATCGTAAATATAATATTTGGTAAAAAGTAACCGAGATTATTTTGGATTGCACGAAACGCTCACACAAGCTCCAACGCAGAAAAGAAAAGAGAGTTGATTGAGATGCCGGAAACACGAAGTGTGTTGTTCAGCAGCCAACACAGGCTAGTTCCGCTTGCCCATAATCACGCTGTGCGACAGCGACACCGTGTCAATAGATGGCGCGCGGAACTAGTGCCTGCTTGCGTTGGAGTACCCGACAACTGGTTGGGGGTAGTGGGGTCAGGTACTCCTAGCCCAGTGCTCGGCGCAGGAGGCACGGAGAACGATACCCGTTTCGTCGCTCGACTCCCCGGCTGTGTTGGTCCCCTGAGCGGGGCGTTGGTTGACTCCTCAGATGACTCCTTGGATGGATCGCTGGCGGGTCATTTGTCGCTGACGATGACGACGATGGCGGCGATGGCGATCGGGTTGGCGATGGTGGCTATGGTCTTACGTATTCCTAGGTACCCTGCTGTTGATGCATTGTGGTTCTCATGTGAAACCTGTTCCCTCAGTGGCCTTGGTACGCACAATTTCCAGGGAGTACAATCTGCATCCCCGTTGCGACTTGTTTAATGGCGGTATAAGTGCCCGATCTCCAGGTGGTAGTCGGCGTACTTTTCAGGCTCCGCGATTACCTCTGCTCTGCGTTTTTGCCACCAGGGGCACTCTGGTTCTGTTGGGTCTCGTGTTGTGATCACGCATGCGGTTTCTACGGGTTGTCGGGATAGTGCATCGGCTATTACATTCAACTTGCCTTTCCGATATTGTACTTCGAACGAATGTTGTTGAAGCTCTAGTGCCCATCTCGCGATGCGCCCTGAGGGGCTCTCTATTGAGTTGAGCCATTTCAGCGACAAGTGGTCAGTAATTACTGTAAAGTGGTACCCCTCGAGGTACGGCCGCATTTTCCTTATGGCCCATACAATGGCTAGGCACTCCTTTTCTGTAGGCGAGTAATTTCGTTCTGCATTATTTAGATGTCGGCTCGCATACGGAATCACGCGCTCCACTACCTCAATTTCCTGGGTGAGTACTGCGCCCAGTCTGCAGTATGAATTTCGGGGCGAAATCAGGACAGTCGAGAATTGGAGCCTCCGTCAGTTGTTGCTTTAGTGACTCGTATGCCTGCTGTTGCTCCTCTGTCCACTTGAAGCGTGGTCAGCGGTTGCACCGTCTTTGCGAAGTCAGGCACGAAACGCCTATACCAAGACGCTATGCCTAAGTACCGTCTTAGTTCCCTTACATTTTGTGGCGGTCGTAGTTCAGGGATAGCTGCGACCTTTTCCGGATCCGTGTGGATACCCCTATCACTTACCATGTGACCCAGGTATTTGAGCTCTTTCTTGAAAAACGAGCATTTTTCGTGATTTAAGTTTAGATTCGCGGCCCTTAAACGGCGAAAGACCTCGGTTAGGTTGTTTTGGTGCTCTTCTAGCGTTCGCCCGTCGTCGAGGTATGCGAATGCGTGTGGCTCCATCTCTGGTCCTATAACTTGATCTAAGGCTCTTTGGAAGGTGGCAGGAGCCGAGTGTAAACCGAACGGCATCACTTTCCATTGAAAATGTCCTCTTCCAGGTACCGTGAACGCCGTAAGTTCTTTGCTCTCTCCTTCCATAGGGATCTGCCAGTAACCATTTTTCAAGTCAAGGCTGCTTATGTATTTGGCCTCAGGCAGGCGGTCAAGGATGTGGTGAATTCGGGGTAATGGGTATGCATCTGGGATGGACCTGGCGTTTAACTGCCGGTAGTCGATGCATAGACGCCACTTCCCATCCCTTTTCCGTACCAGTACGATCGGTGCACTATGGGGACTGTGAGATGGCTCTATGCAGCCTTTGGTGAGCAAGTCGTCGATTTCCACATTGATGAGTGCTTGCTGAGCGGGATTCCGTGGGTAGTACCTCTGCTTTATATGCCTATCGTCCCGCATCACAATCTTGTGCTTCGCGATGTTAGTTACACCGAGTTGGTTGCCGAATTTGCTTAATTCGCTCTTTAAAAATGCGTCTATCCTCTGCTCCTCAGTGATAACCTCCTCCCGAATGGTTATGCAAAATGTAGCTTCGCAGGATTGCACAACCCCGGGCTGGTGTCCCAGGGTGAGTTTTTGGTCACCGCATTTTATGGTTGTGCCTAGCTTGATTAGAAAGTCTAGGCCTAGCAGCAAATGGTCTGATGAACCCGGCATTGCTAGAAGCTCTAGTTCGCATTTTTGCTCTCCCAACTTCACCTCCACCATGATTACCTCGGAGATAATCTGAGTGTGCCCGTCTGCCATCCGTGCTCGGATGTATGTAGGAGTTATCCTACTGGTGGTTTCACGCAGTTGGTTGGCGAGCTGTTCACTCACAAAACTTCTTGAAGCTCATGTGTCGATCGTGGCTGTGGTGTTGAGTGTGCCGATGGTGACAGTGGCACAGATATGCTGCCCGTTGCAGCGTAAAACAGTTATTGTGGTTGAGGTCGGTGGGGGTTTACCGTTTACAGATACAATTTGTCGATTCCGCTCTTCCCGTGGGTGTGTGCGCTCAGCACGAGGCTGTGCTATCGGTACCCGTGGCATCTCCCGGTCGCCGCATATACCCTCCAAGTTTTCTGCCATTTCCACCAACTCTGCTAGCGTGGAAAAATCCTTCCGGTGCACGTACCATTGGTACTCCTCCAAGCTGTTTCGAAAAATACGTTGTAGCTTCTGTTCTTCGCTGTAACCAGCGTGGCGCATCAGGTTCTGTATCTCTACTACGTATTGTTTAAACTTTTCCCGTTGTCGTTGTTGGCGCTGTCGGATCTCATCCTCTAGCTTCTCGAAATATCTGGACGGCAGGAAGAATTTTAAAAAATCCTTCTTGAAAGTGTTCCATTCCGTCCAGGCTTGTTTGTTATTTCGGTACCAGAGTAGCGCCTGTTCTTTAAATAGCTCTGGCATGGTACGAGGCAGCATGTTACGATTGAGTCCGTACACTTCTGCCAATTCCTCTACACGTTCCACGAAGGCTAGTGGGTCCCGTCCCCCGTCATACTTCAGGGACCATTTTCTTACACTGTCGATAACAGTTGAATAGGAGCTCGTCCCATAGTGGGAGATATCAGGCACTACAATAGGCATGGTATCCCGAAATGCACCCGGCTGGTTATCTCTGAATAGAGATGGTGCATCGTGCTTCAAGGCGGTGGTTTCGGCAGCGCCCCCCGACGAATCCATACGCTGGGGCGTTTTAGTACCCGTAGCTGTTACAGGTGATGGACTCCTCATTAGCTTGGTTTCCAATTCAGCAATTCGGCATTCCTGTTCCAGATTGAGTTCGGTGTTATTCAGGAATTCGGCCAGTCTTCTTCTGATTTCTTCTACTGTACCGGTAGCATCCAGTTTAAATTCAGTACAGTAGACCACTAGTTGGTCTTTTCTCGCTGTGTAGACCCAGCTCGCTTTCCCCATACTGCAATTTCTACGGTGACAATGCGGCACGGTGTATCGTTGAACGTTGACGTAGCTCTCTGTTTTGATGTTTATAGGATATCCTTGTGTTTTCAAGTCTGATGCGTTGAATTTCTTTGGGTTTCAAGTCCAATGTGTAGAATTTCTTTGTGCTAAGTCCTTGTGTAGAATTTCTTTGTGTCTCAATAGAGTCCTTGCTCGGGCGCCACTGTAACGAACTTACTTACGCTAGGGTATACTTAGCGGTGTCCAGGGTTCGTCAACAGAAATTTATTCTAGCAATTTTGTATTTTTATAGTTTTTTATTTAATTAAAATTCTATTCTACTTAAAGAACTAACATATAGTTTTCCTCAGTAATTAATGTATATCGTTGGTTCTTTCTAGCAAGCGTAGTGTCTAGTGTCCCAGTGGAGTCGGTAAAAACCTTAAACCACTGTTCTGTCTGCGTCAGTTAATGTCCCAGTGGAGTCGGTAAATACCTTAAACCACTGTTCTGTCTTTGTTCTCTAGTGTCCCAGTGGAGTCGGTAAAAACCTTAAACCACTGTTCTGTCTGCGTTAGTTTATGTCCCAGTGGAATCGGTAAAATCCTTAAACCACTGTTCTGTCTTTGTTGAGTTCCCTAAGTATTCTCTGGAGCTAAGGTCTTCGCTGGTGTTATCTCGAGGTGTCGGTATCGAAGCTTCAGTAGCAAAGCTTCCAGACAGTTCTGTTATTTTACCAATTCGATTTAAACGCAACCGTCACTACCGCTGCAGAATTCGGCTTGTTGTCAAGCACGTGGCATTGTTTATTGTTGCACGCCTTGTTGTTGTTGTTGATGATGTCATGCACGTCGATCATACTGTTTATTAGGGGTGGGTTTTGCCGATTGCTTCTGAAAGTGTAATAAATTACATTCTTCTAGAACAATCGACGTCGTGTGAGGTCCGTGGCTTATTCAAATTTGGTTTTGTTGTTGGCGACGCAGTCAATGTGGGAGCGTAAATATGAGCGGTTTGAGAATTTACGATCTCACAATCTTGAATTAAGATTAGACAAATGCAAATTTGTGCAGTCCGAGGGGAAGTACTTAGGTTATTCGACGTCCAAAGAAGGAATTCGTCCTGATGAAAAGGGCGTAAAAGCCTTAATTGGATTTACAGTGCCAGGGAATGCTATCACCCTCCGCAGTTTTTTTGGCTAATGCTCATATTTTAGAAGATTCGTCAAAAACTTTTCAATAATTGCCCAACCTCTATACAACTTAATAAAGAAAAACACGGATTTTGTTTTCAATAAAACCGAATTGGATTGTTCTCTACTTCGCAGAAGCAAATTAGTCGAAGCACCTATCGTGGCTATCTATGATCCCCGCGGTGAGACCGAGTTACAATGTGATGCCAGCACAATAGGGTTCGGAGCTATCTTACTACAAAGAAAGTCTGATGGAATCTTTCATCTGGTTTTTAATTTTTCGAAAAGGACAACTCAATGTGAAGCGAAATATCATAGCTTCGAATTAGAAACTCTCGCGATAATATATGTTCTTGAATGGTTTAGAATATACCTTCAGGGAATTAAATTGAAAATCGTCACAGACTGTAATTTTTAACACTTATACTTAGCAAGAAAGAAATGAACCCTCGTATTATGATTATACACTAGAGCGTAGAAAAGGAGTGAAAATGCAGCATGTAGATGCATGGAGCCGCGCAACCAATATGTTGGTTATAAATGAGAACACATTTGAACAAAATTTGTCGATTTTTCAAAAAAGGGACGACTCCTTGCGCAAAATATCCAAACACTTAGAAAATTCCGAAAGCATATTTTATGAAATGCGTAATGGGTTAATATACGGAAAAGTTAAAGGAAAAATTATATTTTATGTTCCATCGGATACGGAAAACCATGCACTACACAAATATGATGATGACTTGGGACACACTGGTCGTGATAAGGTATTAGAATCTATAACAAATACGTATTGGTTCCCAAATATGAAACAAACGATTTCTCTTTATATAGAAAACTTGAAAAGTATAGCTTTTTCACCTAAATTTGGAAAACGGGAAGGATTTATGAATAATATACTAAAAGACGATCTACCATTTGACTTCGTTCACATAGATCACTATGGGCAAGTTTCGTTACCTAACTCAAAGAAGAAATATGTTTTGTTGGTAGTAGATGCTTTCACGAAATTCGTTAAACTACATCCAGTAAGAACTACAAATACGAATGTAAATGTAAATGTAAATGTATTTAAATCTTACATTAACACTTATAGTCGTCCAAAAATTATAATTTCCGGCAGCATTTTTACGTCAAAGGACTGCAACATTTATTGAAAAAATAATGCACGACACATTAAAATTGCGACGGAGTCTCCTCAGGCTAATGGGCAGGTAGAACGGATTAACGGAAGTCTTGCTCAAATGGTGTCTAAGTCAGCTGGTGACATTAAAGCAAGCTTAGATAGTATACTACCAGGAATTTAGTTTTCAATGTATAATACTGTACATCGTAGTATCGCAACGAGACCTTGCGAACTTTTAATTGGTGTAAGGCAAAGAGGAAATGTCATCGACTTCTTAAGTGAATGTTTACATGATAGTATGGAAACTGGCAACACAAGAGACATATATAATTTAAGATCCAAAGCAGTTATAAAGCAAACGAAATCGCAAGAGTGTAATAAAAATATGGTTGATGAGAACCGAAAAGAGAAGAATAATAATAGAGAAGAAGAAGAAGAATATACAATGTAGGAGATTATGTTATGGGTAAGAATTTCATCAGCACTCCAGGAGCATCGAAGAAACTGCACCAAAGTTTAAGGGGCCTTATAGAAAAAAAGACTATGTAATGATAGATATGTAGAAGGTTTTCAATTGAATCAAATCCCCTACGAGGGTTCTTGGGAAGTGGCTAACATGAAACTACAATACTTTAATACAACTTTAACCGGGTCGGTTACAAGTTAGGTCGGCCGAGTTCTGGCAACACTGGTGTAATAATATGTCTGTATACTATAAGCATTGTGAATACGGTAAACTATATGATATATGTACAAATGTATAATATAACAGTAAGAGTTTATACGCTGTTAAGTTTTGATGTGTAACGACATTGATTAAAATAAAGTAAACCCATAACTATTGTAATTAAACGGCTACAATGTATATTATATACATACATATATTTATAAATAAATATATATATATATATATATATATATATATATATATATATATATATATATTTATATATATATATATATATATATATATATATATATATTTATATACACATATATATATATATATATATATATATATATATATATATATATATATATATATTTATATACATATATATATATATATATATATATATATATATATTTGGCTGCTCGCGTGCTCAACTTGGCGTTACCAATAAAAAATAGTAATATTTGTTATATCGTATATATAATATATGCTAAAATACGTTCCTGCAAATTTATTTGTTATATCGTTTATATAATATATGATAAAATACGTTTCTGCAAATTTCTAGAGATTGTGTTAAGTCCAGTAATTAATATAACTTTTAATTGCACAAAACACTCTATAACACGTCATCACAGCTTCAGCACAGAAAAAGAAAGAGAGTTGAATGCCGGAAACACGAAATGTGTTGTTCAGCAGCCAACACAGGCTAGTTCCGCTTGACCATAAACACGCTGTGCGACAACGACAGCGTGTTATTAATTGGTGCGCGGAACTAGGGCCTACTTGCGTTGGCGTATCCGACAACTGGGTGGGGGTAGTGGTGTCGCCACAGGTACTCCTCCCCCAGTGATCGGCGCAGGAGGCGCGGAGAACGATACTCGTTTCGTCGCTCGACTCCCCGGCTGGGGTGAGGGTTGGTCCCCTGAGCGGGGCGTTGGTTGACTCCTCAGATGACTCCTTGGATAGATCGCCGGCGGGTCATTTGTCGCTGACGATGACGACGATTGCGGCGATGGTGATCGGGTTGGCGATGGTGATCGGGGTGCCTGCAGCGATGGCGACGATGTTGAGTCACTCACCTCGAGGTAGGCCGGCTTCAAGCAGTCCGTAGAGAAGGCTTTCTCGACGCCGTTCAAGTCGATGATGAAACTCTTGTCGTTGACCCGCGTATTACCTTATGGGGGCCCGTATATGGCGGCTCGAGTGGCCTCCGGATTTTGTCCAGCTTGCAGAATACGTGCGTGCAGGTGCGCAATTCTTTGAAGACGCACGGCTTCTGTCTCGAGTTGTTGGACGCTGGTACTGGCTTGATAGCTTTTACCAGCTTGCGCAACTGTTCGACGAAAACCGGTTAGGTGGTAGGGTCGTTCTGTTGTCCGAAGAATTCCCCCGGCAGGCGGAGTTGGGGGTCGAAGAGCATTTCGTCTGGAGTTGCTTTGAGGTCCTCTTTGTACGCCGTCCGCATCCCCAATAACACTGTTGGCAAGGCGTCTGGCCATGGTGTATCTGGACTGCACATCAAGGCCGCTTTTAGTGTACGGTGACACTATTGAACAACACGAATTGACCCCCCTGGTCGGAGGTGATGGTGAGTGGCGTGCCGCAAGTGCAGACCCAACTGTGGAAGAACGCTTGTGCGACGGTCACAGCTCGAATGTCCGGGAGTGGGATAGCCACCGGCCATCGGGAAAAGCGGTCGATGATGGTCAGGCAGTGCGACAGTCCTCTCACTAGCGGTAGCTTGATCAAGTCAACATGAACGTGGCAGAACCTGTTATCTGTCTCCCCGAAGGTTTGCAACTCGGCGCGATTGTGGCGGTGGACCTTCGCGCGCTGGCATGGTTGGCATTCACGGGCAAAGCGGAGCGCGTCTTTGTGCATGCTTGGCCAGAAGTATTTCGCCACCTGACGTTTCGCCACTGCGCGACCACTCTGGTGGGATGATCCGTGTACGATGCCAAACGCCGCTCGACGCAGGTTGGATGGCAAATAGGGCCGTGTCTTCCCATCGGGAACCAGACAGTAGATCTCGCTGTCGTTGAAAGCGAGGCGACCAGTTGGATAAGCGGGTTCTCCAGCAGGTGAGGCAGAATTGAGCTTCCTAGAGAAGAACCCCAGAGGCTTCCAGGTCCCATCGGGTTGCTCTTGGTTGAGTGCCGCTCCCATGGCGGTGCTCGATGCGTCGGTCTAGAGAGCGATTGGCGCGGTAGGCGAGAGGAAGGCTGAATCTGCAGCTGCTGCGATACTCGCCTTGCACTGCTGGAATGCCTGCTCCGTTTGCGTCGTCCAGCTAATCGCCGCCTTCTTCTCCGTGAGGTTCCTCAGAAGTTCGTTAAGCGTAGTTCCGCGGCGTGCGGTATACACCTGCGGTAATAATTAACCATACGCAGGAAACGTCTCAGCTGGGTAGAGTCTGTCGGGCTTGGAAAGGCGTCGATCGCCTCGATCTTTGGGCGCGGGGGCCTGAACCCCTCTTTCGAGACTCGATACCCAGCGAATGTAACTTCCTGGGCACCGAGTTGGCATTTGTCCAAGTTGATGCGTAGGTTCGCCGCTCTCAGCGTCTCCAACAATTGGCTCAAATGATGCAGGTGCTCGTCATGCGTCTCGGATGCGATGACCAGGTCGTCTACGTAGCCATTCACGAAAGGGAGTTTCCTCAGTAGGTGATTAATTACCCGCTGAAGCGTTTGCGCGGAGTTCCGCAGGCCTAATGGCATACCCACGAACTCGAAGAGGCCGAAAGGTGTTGTGACTGCCGTCTTCGGGATGTCAGCTTTGGCAACCGGGATTTGGTAGAAGGCTTTCTGCAGATCGATTACAGATAATACTTTTCCCCGGCTCTCCTGGATCAGGTCCTCGATGATCGGTAGAGGATATCGGTCTGGCAAGGTACACGCGTTGAGGCGGCGGTAGTCGCCAGTGGCTCACCAGCGTCCATTCGGCTTTGGTACCATGTGTAGCTTTGGTACCATTGGCCCATGGGCTCGATGATGGGCGTACCACCCCCTTGTCGAGGAGGTCGGCGAGCTCTTCTTTGGCAGCAGCGAGTCGTTCACCGACGAGTCTACGGGGGCGCTCGAAAACGGGAGGGCCCTCCGTGACGATGAAGTGTTGTATCGGCAAGTCTGGTATAGGGGCCATGACCCCTGCTGGTGAAGCGAGTTGCAGGAAGCACTGGACGAGCTCTCTATACCGGTCGCCATGTGGTCCCACAGGTGCATCAATGCGAGCCACTGTGGAGATGCCGTAGATTCGAGCCGAGTCCATGCGGCCCGTTGCCGCGATATTGGTAAGAGGGTCTACGATGCGTCGTCCCCTCAAGTCTACCAGGAGCCCATAGTATGCCAGGAAGTCCGCCCCGAGAATGGCAGTTTGCACATCGGCCACAGTGAACGCCCAAGTAAAATCCCGCCGCAGGGCGAGGTTCAGCTTCAGCGTGAGCTGCCCGTATGTGGCTATCGACGACGAGTTGGCGGCGTACAGCGTGAGGCTGTTTCGCTGTAGTTTGCGGGCGACCGTTCCAGTCGGCAGTAAGGAGACCACCCGAGTCCACGAGAAAGCGAGTGGATGTCGTTCGATCCGTTACGTGTAGGGGTTTTTCGGTTGGTGGACGGCCGGCGTCGTTCGCCCAAGTCGGCGTCGGCAGCGCTAGTTTCCCGACGGCGTCGAGCCGGCGGCCGCGGCGGCGGCAAAGATACACGGTGGTCGGCACTGCTGTGCTGTCGCCCCGTATTTCTGATGGTACCAACATTGGCTAGGCGCTGTAGAGCGATCTCTGTGCCGGTTGGGGCTGCGGATATCAGCGCGACCCCTCTGAAGTGGGGGCGTTATTTTACGCAGCAGCTCCTGATTCTCCCGCGTTAGTGCCACGAGCTGTGCCACTGACTGGCGCAGTGCGGCAAGCTCTGCGTGCACGGAGTTACCCGTTGAATCGTGGGACGATCTGTTCGCGAATGGAGAGCGGGGTCTCGGAGACGAAAGTGGAGGTGAGGTAGCCGCCACTGTAGGTCCATTGTCGACTAGCTCGTCAGCTGCCTCTGCGAGCTCCTCCAGGCTGGTACTTTTCAGAATCTTGAGAAGCCGTCGCATTGACGGCGGCATCAAATCGAGCCACTTCACTCGGATGACGTCATCCGTGGCCCTGTCACCTGCCAAGGCGCGCATCTGCCGCAGGAGTTGAGACGGCTTCCTGTCACCCACCTCGAGTTGGGTGAGTAGCTTGTGGAGCTGTCCATCCGTCGAGTCGGTGAGGCGATTTAGTACGGCTGCCTTCAGCGCCAAATACTTCCCCACGGGCGGCACTGTACGGAGTACATCCGCAACCTCGGAAATGGTCTCCGGGTCGAGCGCCGCAACTACCAAATTGTAACGGCTGTTGCCGTTGCGGACATGGTGGACCTGGAACGCGGCCTCGATCTGATAAAACCACAGATCGGGGTTACTCCTCCAGAAAGGTGGGAGCCGGCAGCTGTTCACCGCCTCGATCGCGGGCGGCGACGAAAAGGAGGCGTGTCCCCCAGTTTCCCCTGCTCTGTGTGGCGGCCGGTGTGTCGGTAGCTGCAATGGCGTTGGCATAGCCAGCTGCACGTGGTGGTTGTAGCTGTTGGTGCGGCACGTACGTCGGTTGAATTGGCTGCTGCAGGGCCGCGAACGAGGCTTGAGTCGGCGGCTGCTCGGGTGGTGCAACAGCAACAAACATAGAGCAGCAAATGCCGCAACAGGAGCAGCTGCCGAATCCGAAGCTACAACAACAACAACAACAGCATGTGGAAATACAGCAACCGAATATTTGTTAATTGTTCCTCAACCTACACAAAATAGGTTTTCTTCTCTAGAAACTGAGGAAGACGATAAAGGTCTTAAGCACCAAGAAAAAGCCCCCAAGCCTCCACCAATATTTGTTGACAAAGCCAACAGCATTATTCCTCTAATGAAGCTCCTAACGGAAACAGCTCCTAGTTCTTATGATTTAAAACTCATCAGTAATGAGCAAGTAAAAATACAAGCATCGACTCCTGAAGCCTACAAAACAATAATAGACCAACTAGAGCAAAAAAATACCGAATTGTAAATACTCAAAAACATGCACTCGTCTATAAGCACTAAGGAAATTGCTGAATCACTACTAGCACTCGGCCACACTACCGTGAACATCTGGAATATTAAACAAAGAAACATCAAAAAACCACTGCCAATGTTCATTGTTGAGCTAAAAGCGAACCCAAACAACAAGGATATTTACGGAGTCAAGTACCTCTTCAATACGAAAATTGTATTTGAGCCACCTCGTCCAAAGCGAGAAATCCCTCAATGCGCTAACTGCCAGCAGTATGGTCAAACAAAAACCTACTAAAACAAGAAAACCGGTCTGCATTAAATGCACTGGAACTCACTCGCCTGCAGATTGCTCGCGTAAGACGAGAACTGATGACGTCAAATGTGCATTCTGTGAAGGTAATCACCCAGGAAATTACAAAGGCTGTATGGTGTACAAAAAATTGCAAACATTAAAATATCCACCACTGAGGAAAAAGGAACCCAATCTCACAATTGTTGTCTCCCAACCATCCAGACAGAGCTCGAATTCATTTTCATAATCCCAAGTAATTAGAAACACTACACAAGACACGAGAGAGAATACCGCAGCCCCACATCCTAAGAAAATCGCCTCCGAGCCATCAAACGAAATGCGGGAAATGGTTATGCTCCTCAAGCATGTCGTGTAGCAAATCACGAGTATGATGAATCTACTCGTAACCCTCACGAGGAAAAATTATAGTTCTTCAATCCCATAAATATTGTCGTATGGAATGCAAATGGGCTATCCAAACACATATTAGAGTTTAAAGCATTACGCCAGACTCACGACATAGATATTCTTCTAATATCTGAAACTCATTTTAACGATAAGAGCTACTTTTAAATACCAAATTATAAGCTCTATCACACAATGCACCCCGACAAAAAAGCACATGCTGGTTCAGCTATTATAAAAAAGAATATCAGACATGTTACTATTAAATCTTACTGCATAGAAGCTATTCCAGCAACAAACATAGTTGTTGAAGATTGGAAAGGCCCAATTACAATCTCGGCAGTATATAGCCCACCCAAACACGCAATCACGGCAGAGGAGTATGGAAAGAATTTTACAACCCTCGGAAAACAGATTTTTAGCTGGAGGAGACTATAATGCAAAACATACATACTGGGGTTCCAGTCTCACTACTCCCAAAGGCCGACAACGCTTGGCGGCTATAACAAATCTAAATCTTATCACAGCTTCCTCAGGCTCACCAACGTATTGGCCAACCGATCGAAATAAAATTCCCGACCTAATAGACTTTTGCATAATGAAAAGCATATCGACTGGCATGCAGTCCATGCTATGATCTATCCTCTGACCATTTTCCAGTAATATTTACAATAATTAATAATTTTGTTGACTCACCTTCTGAATGTCGCCTTTACAACAGCAAAACTGATTGCAATTACTTCCGACTGTTAATATCTTCAACAATTAAAATGAAGCACTCGCTTAAGTCTAGTGAAGATAACATGATAGCTATTGAACACTTCAATAATTGCCTCCAACCGGCTAAATGGAAGTCAACACCAGCCCTGAACAAGCGTCAATGCACACAGATCTCTCCTCTTGTGAAAGAAAAACTGGGAGAAAAACGCAGGGAATGAAAAGAGTGGCGACAGAGTAGACATCCTGGGGATAAGAAAAAATTAAAGACACTCTCAAAAATCTCAAGGAGCTCCTCAAAACAGGACACAGCTCTCAACTTCAGGAGTATCTCAGTAACCTTGATGCAAATGCTGACACCGACTATTCCCTCTAGAAAGCAACAAAACAGTTAAAGAGGCCAACTCTGGCTCAATCTGTCATCAGAATGGAAAACAAGGAATGGGCTTAAAGTGATATCGAAAAATCATGCATATTTGCATTATATTTAAAAAGAGTGTTTACCCCACACGAAATGGAACCATCCGCAATCACTGCAGAAGGAGCAAGAGAAACCTTGGGACACATCTACCATATGGACACATTGCCCATACAAAAATGCTCAAAAGGGGAAGTCAAGGAAGCGATCAAAAAACTTAAAGCTCCCGGATACGATCTCATTAGTGGAGAAATATTAAAGCAGCTTCCAGAAGAGGGATTCACTTTCCTCCCTTATATATACAACGCTCTTTTATTATCTGGTTTTGTTCCCCGTCAATGGAGAGAGGCTCAAGTAAAAATGATCCTTAAGCCCGGAAAAAGTCCAGACAAAGTTGAGTCATATCGCCCCATCAGGTTGCTGCCGAACGCCTCAATAATTTTGCAAGCTCTTCCTCAAAAGATGAATGCCAATAATAGAAGGACGAAAACTAATTCCTAATCACCAATTCAGCTTCAGGAAACAACATAGTACAATTGAACAGGTTCATAGACTTGTAAACTGCATTCGAGCAAAAAAATACTGTGCAGCGGCGTTTCTCGATATATCCTAAGCTTTCGATCGTGTCTGGCATGACGGATTACTCTACAAAATAAAGAAAACACTTCCAATAAAATATTATATATTTATCAAAGCCTACCTTAAAAATCGATACTTCTTTGTAGTACAAGGTGAAGAACAATCTGAAATGTGCGAAAGTTCGGCTCGTGTACCCCAAGGCAGTGTCATGGGTCCCATCCTATACTTGCTTTATACACACGATTTACCTTTCTCCGAAGGCACTATCATTGGCACATTTGCAGACGATACTGCTGTAGTCGCAATGGATACCCTTGCACAACTGGCGTCGCTTAAACTTCAAAGGGGCTTAGACAAAATCACTAAATGGATGAACGATTGGCGAGACAAGCCCAATGAAATAAAGTCTTTCCAGGTTACGTTCACTTTCAAACGTGACACCTGCCCACCAGTAAAACCCAACGACGTGAATATACCGCAGTGCAATGTGAAAAAATACCTGGGCATACACCTCGAGAGCAAGCTAACATGGCAAATTCATAGATTCTCCAAACGTACGGCGCTGGGAATAAAGCTTAGAAACTTACACTGGCTGCTGAATCGAAATTCCCAAGATTCACTCGAAAGTAAGCTCTTACTTTACTCAGCCGTCTTAAAACCGATATGCACATATGGCATACAACTGTGGGGCATTGCGGCAACTAATTCCGAAATTCTCCAGAGATTCCAATCAAAAACGCTGCGTATGATTGCAAAACCTCCATACTACGTAACGAACAACCAACTCCATCGTGACCTGAAAGTCCCGACAATTGTGTAGGAAATAAAAAAAATATGCAATTCTAATCCACTCATATCAGATCTCACAGCTCATATGACTACATTCAGCCGTTTAAAAAGGAAATCAACAGCAGATATTTTCTGTTGATGAATACCTACAATTAAGAAATAGTTGCACCACTGGGTGCACTCCATAAATGTTATGTTGATATTTAGTCATTGTTATCAAGGTTTAAATTAAAAATATTGTTTATTGTATTAATACAGAGTGCAATAAAAAATTGATATTAAAAAATAAAATAAAATAAAATACAGGGTGGCCCAAATAAGACCAGCTGATGTAAAACACAAATAACCATGGGCGTAGCCAGGTATAGGCCTAGAGGGCCGTGGCACCCACCTAATTCTATAATAATTTTTTTTTTTTTTTACATGCATACAATATAAAGTTATGAAAAATCCACTGAAGGTACTATTCAATTGAAGGAAATATACATAGTTATTATCAAAGAGTACGAAGACATTGTTTCGCTTCTAGCGTGTGACCAGAGATTATACCACAAAAACAAAAAATATTCTAATTTGAGAGAACATGTAGTTCTGTCTCAGAGATCCGCGTGACTCCGATTCAAATGACAACTTCTTGCCTTGTAGAAACGCGATGTATTGCTAGCACAATACATGTACGACTCATATACAGGCATTGCCTGGCGTACACAAGTAAATGCCTTGTTGCTACATGTGTGCAAACGGTTATTCATATGTTTGTCATGTGTGTTTTTTTCCTATGACGTATCAAAAGCAAATTTTCTCACTCATAACTCTAAGCACTTCGAAAATGTTTGCTGGGAGTATTTATTCTTTCTGCCAGACACCGTCTGTGCTCTATGCTCGATGTTGTTGTTGTTGACATGAATCGGCATATACAGAAAACGTACATGAGTTTGAAACATAATGGTGCATTATATTTCCTTATTTAATATTTTACGCATTTGAAGTAAAAATATTTTGCAAATTGTGTATTACTTAACTAAGGGAATAAGAAGAATATGCTACTAGCGAAGTATTCGTTCCTGTTTATATATTTTTAGCATAACATCATTTATTTGAAATGAAACACGTTTGTTTGCTGGGTAAATTCTCTTGAAATTCTCTATCTCATCGACAACTAAATTAAAGAGGCTAGGAATACGTGTGAAATCTCTCGCGTTTTTTGTTTTTTTACCAGTTGTCGATATGTCTTGGGTGCTTTTTTGCTACAATAATTTTTTTGCAAGAAATACCGTTAAACATTTGTTTTCGCGTTTTGCTTCATTTGGAAGTTGCATCTGTTGTTTAGTTTTAAGTAAACTTTTAATTGTGTCACAAGTGTTTTAGGTGTGAAATAAAGCGTTTAATATTTAAAAATAATATTTAAAAATAAAAAAAAAATAAAAATTCAAATGGATATTCGCAACTTTTTCACCGGTGAGTTCTAATTATTATATATGAAACACAAACAATGTCAATTATCATAATTTAAACTAAAAATTATTATTTTTAGGAATTGGTGTTAGTAAAAAACGCAAGCTTCAACCAAATGAAGAGGCTGTACAAGAAAAAAATGTATGCGATTCCTTGCCACAAGAACCAGTGGTATCAGATCCAGTGATCCAAGAAGCAATGGGGGAAGATTTTGCTGAAAATTGGCCTATAAATGATATTGGACAGTGGGTTGGTTGCGTATTTGTAATGGATGACAGTGCTAAAAGAGAAATGCTAAATAACTGCTGGATACCACCGCCGAATTATAATTTTGCCGCAGATTCCGCTGACCCAAAAAGAAAATTTTGTCACTATTGGCTACAAATGTATACTCCTTGGCTTGCGTACTCCAAAAAATTTAAGGGATCGGTTTATTTGTATTGCGTTCTTTTTCCTCCAAAAAACGTACAAGGGTATACAGGATCATTTATTATAAAAGCTTTTGTACGCTATAAACAAATGCATGAGCATTGCAAAAAACATGCTAGTAATCAATGGCATAAGCAAGCGGTAGAAGCAGCGAAATCATTTTTGACAAATATTCCAGTAGACGCAATGATGGTTTCAGGTCATAAGAAACTGATTGAGGAGAACCGTAAAATTGTTACCTCCATCACACATGTATTTTATTTTGCGGAACACATGACATGACTTTGCGAGGAAAAAATCAATATAGCACTACTCCAGGTAGCATAGTTTCTTAATAAAGAAAATCTTATACTATAAATTTTTTTATTTAGGTATTTTCCAAGATCTAATAAGTCTGAGAATCGATTGTGGCGACCAGATTTTGCAAAGGCATTTAGATAATTCGAACAAAAATGCAAAATACTTGTCACCACAAATCCAAAAGCAATGAATTACTATATGTGATTTAATAATAAAAGACGGCATGCAGGACATACAAAAATCTTTTGCGTACAGCATATTAGCTGACGAAACAGCGGATATATCGGGGAAAAAGCAACTATCTGTTGGAATACGCTTCTTTGACTAGGAAAAATGTTTAATTCGAGAAGAATTTCTTGGGTTTGTGGAATTAAATGCAATGAATGCAAAATGTATTGCCGAAGAAATTCAAAATTTTAATCAACATTGCAACTGGATGAATCTAATTGTGTTGGGTAGGGCTATGATGGTTGTAGTACTATGGCTGGAAAAGAAGGAGGTGTACAAAATATTTTGAGGCAAAAATTTAAAAAAGCCCTTTTTTATTGTGCTAGCCACAAACTGAACCTCGTTGTAAACGAAATAACTTTTTTATTTTTTAACATAATTTATTTTTTCTTTTTGCAGATTATAACTGAACTCTTGGAAATTTAAAATGAATACGTACAGCCCACAACAACGCATTAAAATTATCGAATTTTATTATTCTTCTCAACGATCAATTGTTCTGACGCAGCGAAATTATCGCCGTTTTTTTAACGTAAGATCAGCGCCCACATCTTCCATGATTAGAAGTTTACTTCGCCGTTTTGAGGAAGTGGGTTCAGTTGCCGACCGTACAGGAAGAGGTGCTCATCGAAATATTCGTACTGAAGACAACGTGGAAGCTGTGCAGCAGAGTGTTTCAAATGATCCATCTGTCTCAACTCGTCGCCGTTCCGGCCAATTGGGTATACCCAGAACAACATTAAAGAGAATTTTAAAGTTGGATCTTAAGATGTATCCATACAAAGTTCAAATTGTGCAACAGCTTCAACCGCAAGACCCCCAACAACGACTACAGTACGCTATTCGCTTTACACAATTAGCCATACAAAATGATTTTTTAAATAATCTTTTGATGACGGATGAAGTGCATTTCCATTTAAGTGGTTATGTGAATAAACAAAACTGTAGGTTGTGAGGCTCCGAAAATCCAAGGGCAATACATCAGCATCAGTCACACCCAATTAGATGCACTGTTTGGTGCGGTGTTATGGCCACATCGGCCCATATTTCTTTGAGAATGAGGATGAAACGCCAGAAACGGTCTCCGGGGCTTCTTACAGAACAATGATCGACAACTTTTTGCGGCCAATGGTAGAGCAACATCCTAATTTGTGGTTTCAACAAGATGGAGCCACTGCGCATACTGCTAGGCAAAGTATTGACATGCTGCGTGAAATTTTTGGTGAACGCATAATTTCAAGAAATTCAGATTTGCCTTGGCCTCCTCGTTCACCAGATTAGACTGCGCCCGATTTTTTTTATGGGGATATTTAAAAGATAAAGTGTATGTTAACAAACCACAGACACTTGGAGAGCTCAAGCAGAATATTCGAAACGAAGTACGGCGCCTGCAACCAGAAACATTACGCCGTGTAATGCAAAATGCGCTAAAAAGAGACAATGCCTGTATCGAGCAAAATGGTGGTCATTTGTCTGATGTCATATTTCACACATAGTCACGTTAAATTTCCATAAAATGTATTTAACATATTAAAAAAAATCATTAAAAAAAACCCTTTATTACAAGAGTTACACGTGTTTAACATCACTAGGTCTCATTTGGGCCAACCTGTATATATATATATATATATATATATATATATATATATATATATATATATATATATATATATATATATATATATATATATAAATATATATATATATATATATATATATATATATATATATATATATATATATATGTATATATATATAGATATATATATATATATATATATATATATATATATATATATATATATATATATATATGTGGTAATGCGAGTGATAGCGACTGGCATCACCATTCGGCGATACAACCACACCAAACGCACTACAATCAATAAGCATGCGCAGTCGTTTAGTTGATGTCCAAGCGGTCAGACGTGTGTTATTGGTGTGCGCATTAACGTATTAATATTATCGCATTATTAAATATTTATTTTAATCTTCTTACTTGCTGAATGAAAGGGGAAACTGATAGAATATTTGAACAGCGAGTGAACGAGGAATTAGAGCGTCTGCGTGCCATGCAAATAACGCCTAGTAATACTGCACCCCAAATGGCACCCTCGAACGAATTGGACAATCAAATGTTGGAGCAAACGATGCAACGAAATCGACCAGAGTTTACGTTTCGCGATATTGATGAATCGCTACAAAAATTTTCTGGCGACGATGGACGCAGCATAAACGAATGGATAGATGAATTTCAACAAACAGCCGATTTGCTACAATGGTCGGAGCTACAAAAGCTGATGTATGCGAAGCGATTACTTAAAGGTACAGCCAAGCTGTATATGGAACACGAATCCAAAGCAAAATCGTATACGGCGCTCGCAGCGGACCTAAAACAAGAGTTTAAATCAGCGGTAAATAGTGCCACTGTACATCGAATGCTGTGCGATCGGAAGAAGAAGCCGAATGAAACATACAGACAATATGTCTATACGATGCTGGATATAGCAGCACAGGCAAATCTTGAGGTGTGTGCAATTATCATTTATATCATTGATGGCATAGCGGGATCTCCACACAGCAAGACGTTCCTTTATGAAGCAAAGTCTATCGCAGAACTAAAAGAGAAACTGAAAACGTTTGAGCAGATACAGTCCAAAACCGAACCAAGAAGAGCGAACGAAAGGAGCGAATTTAATAACGCAGTAAGTAGAATCGAAAGAGGTGAAAGAGATAGACAAAATTTCGGCAAGCAACGAGGTTGCTACAACTGTGGCGACAAATCACATTTTTCAGACAATTGTCCAGACAAGAATCGAGGACCTAAATGCTTCAAATGCAATGAGTTCGGCCATAAATCAATTACATGCAAACGCGAGAGACATGGCGCCAAGACAAGTGGCGGCATTAATGTGATGGAATGCAAAAATTCTTACAAAGCTGTTAATATTAACGGGATAGAAATGGAAGCATTAATAGATAGCGGCAGCCAAATTTCAACGATTCGGAAAGATGTATTTCACTCACATGGTTTCGGTGCATATTCAGCAACGGGTATGGTGGTGTGTGGTATCGGTTTAACACACACAAAAGCAATCGGAGTATTCAATGTTACAGTGAGAGCAGACGAATGCGAGTTGATCGGTCAGTGCCATATCATGCCAAACGATAGTATGAATGTAGATGTGATAATCGGCACAAATTTAACAAAGCAAGCAACCGTTTCTTTCTGTGGCGACGGAGTATGGATGACAGATGCAATAAAATCTACCACCGATGTAACGACTGTAGAAATGATTCAACAAGCGAAATGTGTGTTTATTTCAGACGAAGAAAATATGCAGCCAGACCTTACACACATACGATGCAATTCAATTCAAGCAGAAGTAAAGCAACTGATAGACGAACCACGACCAATTAAAGAAGCGCCAGTGAGTTTGAAAATTGTGACTGACTGCAAGGCCTTTGAAGCGACGATGAAAAAGAAAGATGTGCCGAAAATTTCTCGTTGCAGCACTGCAGGAATATGATTGTGAGGTGGTACATCGTGCAGGCGACAGGATGAAACATGTAGATGCATTGAGTCGAATGCATTTAATACAAGAAGCGAGCATGCTTAGCAGAATCAAAACCGCTCAAGCAAACGACGAAAACATACGGGCCATTATCGATGTGCTGCGTGAACGAAGTTATGACAATTATGTAATGCAAAACGGGTTGCTCTGTAAGGAGTTTAATGGTAATGTCGTCATTGTGATACCCGCAGCAATGCAGCACGGAATTGTCAGTAAAGCGCATGAGCAGGGACATTTCAAGCATAAAAAGATGGAAGACGTGATCAAAAAGGAGTTTTACGTCACAAATCTGAAAACGATGATAAACAGTGTTGTGCAGAATTGTGTACCATGCATACTAACCGAGAGAAAAGCTGGTAAAAAAGAGGGACTTCTTCATCCGATACCAAAAGGAGACGCGCCGTTGGACATATGGCATTTAGATCACGTAGGACCAATGCCATCAACAAATAAAAATTACAAATATCTGTTGACAATAGTGGATTCGTTCACTAAGTTTGTTTGGATTTTTCCTACTAAATCTACTGCCGCATTACAGTTGGTAAATTGAAAATAGTAACAAATATTTTCGGAAATCCGAGGCGTATCATTTCAGATAGCGGAACGGCATTCACGGCAGACGCATTTCAAGAACATTGCAGATCCGAAAACATCGATTCAGTTTTAACGACAACAGGGGTTCCGAGAGGAAATGGGCAAGTCGAACGTGTCCACAGAACCATAATTTCGGTTCTTTCAAAATTGTCCATAGACGATCCGGAGAAATGGTATCAGTATATCAGCGCAGTTCAACAGCACTTAAATAAAACAACTCAGCGATCAATAAATACTTCACCGTTTGAATTGATGGTTGGTGTACCGATGAAGACGAAAGATGACATGCTCATTGCCGAAATTATTGACGCTGAGGTAGCAGCTGAATTCAATCGCGACCGAGAAGAATTACGAAGCAAAGCAAAACAGCAAATCACATCCGTCCAAAATGAGAACAAAAGAACATTCGATGCGAAGCGGAAAGCGCTAAAGCAATATAAAGTAGGCGATCTTGTGTGCATCGCTCATACTCAATTTGGCGTTGGAATGAAATTGCGACCAAAGTACCATGGACCTTATGAAATTATTGCATATAAGGGCAATGATAGATATGAGGTGAAGATAGTTGGCGAACACGACGGACCAGGAAAAACATCTACGAGTGCAGATCACATGAAGCCATGGATTATATAAGCTGTAATCCAGATGATAGACACATCCGGGGCGGATGTTATGAAGGATGGCCGAGTGTGGTAATGCGAGTGATAGCGACTGGCATCACCATTCGGCGATCAACTATCACATTATTCGATAGCTGCGTCACAATCAGTCGGGTTCCATTACACAGTTTCGGCGCATGAAGATTGCGAAGCATTATAATGACAGATCCAACTTTGAGACGCAAATGATGCGGTGGCATGTCAGGCAAATCCAAAGAATTTAGAAATTCCACTGGATAATTCACGGCTTCGTCTTCATTTTCCACACGATCGATCGATTTGTATGAGCGCAAGTCATTAACATCGTTATTTTTGGCAGCTAAAATTGCGCGTACACTCAACCAATCGTAGTTACGATAATTTTGGCCAATGCTCGGATAAACATTCGTGATGAGTTCAGCTTTCGTTGAAGTGAATTGACAAATGGCAGGTAGAATTGATATCAAACCACTGCTGTATCAACCGGAATTTGCCCATTTCCAATTCTTAGCAGTTCTTTAGAGAAAACTTCTGCAGTGCTATCCTGTCGCAGGAACGCTCGCATATTCATAGTCAATCGTATGGTTTTCACGTACCGCCACAAATACGATGACTTGAGACAATTCATCCGCCGCTGTTGATTTCGGAATAACAGGAAGTGTTTGTCGAAAATCGCCTGCTAACAGTATCATTGCGCCACTAAAGCGACGATTATTATTCCGCAGATCTTTCATTGTTCTGTCAAGTGCTTCTAGAGACCGTTTGTGAGCCATTGTGCACTCATCCCATACTACCAGTTTACAATTCTTCAACACTTTTGCCATAGCTGATTGCTTTGAAATGTTGCAAACATGTGTTACATTGATTGCATGTTTAACGGAAGCTTCAGTACCGAATGTGCCGTTCTTCCACCTTCTAGTAGAGTTGCAGCAATCCCAGTAGATGCGAGAGCCAACGCAATGCCATTTTGAGATCGTATTGTTGCCAAAATCAATGATATCAGGAACGTTTTCCCAGTTCCGCCGGGCGCATCAAGAACAAATTGTCCACCGTTTCCATCATTGACAGCCTTCATCAATTCATCATACGCACTCTTTTGCTGCTCATTCAATAATGGAACATTTCTTTGTACTTGTTGTTCCAAAGTTATTCTGTCGTATGCACGCTCACGTTCCAATTCACGATTCAGTACATCTCTGATTTGACGATTTGGCGCTTGCATATGAATTTCAGTCAATAGTTTGGCACTCATAAGCAAACACAAATCTTCAATCAACACCAATGCTTCATTGTAGATTTCATCCTTCATTTGCAATTCTGAATTCCATGTTGCCACTCGAATACGATGTAAAATGTCTTCGGCAATGTAATTTTTGTACGTATCCCATATCCCATTGACGCGGATTTGAAGGCTGATATGTCGAAATGATCATCGCGAAAAGTGTGCGCACTTCAGTGGCATGCGAAGTAGCTATCGCATCGTCCATCGTTTGATTCCAGTGATTATCATGTTCCAGCAATTGTAATTGCTGGCATGCTTTTCGAAAAGTTGCACACACCGTACCATTCACAGTACGCAATGACTCATATGAAGTTGAACCGCGTACATTAATCAATAGCAACCGAAGGTAGAAGCAATCGTCGTTTTTCGGGTGGATTGTGTAAATTCGTCCTAATGCATTAGTTGCGAACACACCTGGATGTCCATCTACTGGTTGGCCTTGCTTTCTGCGTAACCATTTCTTCGACGATGCATTCCATGTATAATATCGAGGCATTTCCGAATAAAGCAATGTTCTCGCAAACGGATCACTGGCGCAAGTTGAGAAACAACTCGTCAATGTTGTTGCTGGTGGTGTTTCCGCTCGCTGTACTGCATGGGTTGAAATACACTCTTTGGCCATTCTCCAAATTAACTGCGAGATGCACAACAGTCGGAAAACGCTCATGAATTACAAAAGAAAATATTGTCCAAAGCGCTTCATTGCAGTTCACGTATCGACCCATTTGATACTTGCTGATCTCATCTCGTTCAAGGCCAATAACTTGCAAACGTGTTTGATGGATTTCACAGAACTGCAATACTCAACATTGATATGAGTTTTGAATGTCTTAGACAATATTGGCGAATATGTTACGATCCATGTGTTGCCAACTTCGATATTCACTCCTCTAAATTGAATGCTGAATGTTCTGCCATGGTTGTCTGATGAGCGACGCCGATAGAGTGGATATCCATCATTTCCAATTTGCGTTTCCGAAAGAAAAGCACGTGGATAGTGTTTCGTGCATTTATTGTCAGACATACAAACCGAAGTGGGATTGTAGTGTCCGCAAGGTCCATGAACCATATTGGTTTTCACCACTTCGTATAATTCTGGATCTATCTCTGGATCAGGAATTTCCGCAGAAATGATGTCATTAATTTGATCTAGTGTAATCTTGTCCACCATCCAAAGAAGAATGTGTGCGTGCGGCAAACATCTTTTTTGCCACTCAACAGAGTACATCCAGCATCTAACAGCACCATATATACGTTGCTTCACGATAAAGTCCATCAAATATCGTAGCTGTTGTTTGAAAACTTGTGCTGTGACATCGTGACGATCGCTTGCTGATTGACCGCGATTCAATAATTCCGCTATCTGTGGGCATTTTGGATTGCAAGTGAATGTAACAAACAAATCCGGCCGTCCATAATTCCGCACGTATGTCATCGCATCCTGCGAGTACTCGTGCATGTGCCTTGGGCTGCCAATGTATGTTGATGGCAAAATCGTGAGTCGGCCAAGGTTTGCCACATCTTCATCGCTATTGACCGCATCTCGCAAGTAAATATACTCTTCAGATCGAAGCTTGGTCTGATTGAAGCGAATAAAATTGAGCCGTTCTGTCTCCATCGTCACGTACACATCAACTGCATACTGTTGAAATAATCGGCGATATCTCAAGAGATGGTTGTCAATTCCTTCGCGAATCATCAATCGATACGCGTGAAAGTTCATTGCACTGACCTTCTTATTTGTATCGACACCTAAAAGTTAACAAAAAATGAAGTTACAATCAAGAGTGTTTGTTTTTCTTTTACTAACCATTGGCAGGATTGATCAGGTTGTATCTCAAGTGATATCCATCTTCACCACGGCAGAACATAACCGGATATTGTAGTGAGTCATACGATCGATGAGTTTCACTGATTCGCTCTAATGCATCTCCAGCTCGACGTGAAATAACAATATCACGGGATTCTAAATTATCGCCAACAACAACAATTGATATTTCATCGGCCATCGGTGCATTATATTGCCGTTCATGCGTGCCTGCTGGTCGTTTGTCCGCTTTTATGACGATTCTGTGATCATCAGATGGCATCCTTTCTAACGAAGTTTTGTAGAACACAAATAAATTCCAATCGAATAGAGGTTGGGTATTCGCCAACAAACGAAAATAATGAACTCACTTTTTTTGTTTGAAATGTCAATAATTTCACTCAAAAACTGATGATCCACAGATTTAAAATCAAATATTTCGTGAATGTAAACATTTTAACAATTAATTGTAATGAATTTAACTCGAGAAATCAATTAAAATTTGGAAAAATGTCAGAAAGTCAATTGACCTTGTCCGCACTGTTCGAATAAACAAATCGGAAAGAACACACAATATACGCAGCAGTCAAAATAAATAAGCGTCTACAGCTCCATCTGTTGAGTTATTGGAGTATCAGTCAGTGCTTACAACACCAATATGAAAGTAAACGTGCAACACCACGCACATACTCGTACAAAAAAAATGAGAACAAAAAGTGAGATTAGGTTTTTCTAATTTTCGAATTTTCGAATTTTTCCGACTTTTCCGAATGTTTTGAGATCGATAGATTTGCAAGAAACAATTGGAAAAAAAAATTTTTAAAGAAAAAAAATTTTTTATGGAAAAAACTCCTTTTTGGAATTTTTAAATTTTCCGACTTTTCTTCAGGAAAAGTGTAAGGTTTTTTTTATTTCTAAACCTTCCCAGATCCATAACGAACAACCTCTGAAAATTCCATCAAGATTGGTCCAGCCGTTCTCGAGCCTTAGCGTCACTAACAAACAATCATTCATTTATATATATATATATATATATATATATATATATATATATATATATATATATATATATATATATATATATATATACGAGTATATATATATATAAAAGTAAAGTATAAGTATAAAAATAAAACGCGAAACTGTGAGTGAAGACATTTCGGCGCAGCTAAAATCTTGGCTCGATGCTCTGGGTGAGAAATCCAGTGGCAACAAAGTAAACCTTATACTGCGCTTGGAAGTTATATCCCGACAAAGGCGCGGAAATTGCCCAAGGCCAGAGGTGGAAGCAGCTTCTGGAAGCTCTATATAAGCGTCTGGACAAGCAGAGGCAGAGGTAGCAGCGAGCGTAAGCAGCAACGCCGAAATACAGCAGCGAAAATTCAAAAGACGACGAAGGCAAAAATGGCGACGAAGATGAATGCGCAGACGTCACATACGCACATCGAGAGGAACAGGCATTCGACAATAAACGAAACGAATTCAAATTGATATAGAAAGAGATAGAATTAATAGAAAAAGAAATAGAACTCCAAGGAAAATAAATTGGATTGTTAAAAAGAGAGAAAGAGTGTCTGCAAAAAGCTAACGAAAAGTCAAACGAGTGCTTAAACAAAACGTCAAAAGAGTGTGAAAGAGTAAATGATAATAACAATGAAACAGCAAGGGAATGTGGGAACAAAACCAATAACAATAAAATGTCATATGAGTACCAGAAAGAAACAAAAGGAAAGCAGAATACAAAAAACACAGAAGTTAGCATTGAAGTGGCAAATGAATGCAAATAAACAACAAAAGAAACTATAGACGAGACTAATACTAATAAGATGTCGATGGTGGGATTTGGTTTCTGAATTTTCAGGAAAGGGAGACCAGTTTCAACTACTAAGTGTAAAAAAATCGTTTAACTTAGATGAGAACAACTTGCGTGCATTAAAAAAACTAAAAGGAACAGCTTTATAATGGCTTATATATAATGGCACTTCAGAGCAGACGTTGCATCAATTTCAATTCGCGGCCTGCTCGCCGAGATGTTCCTGTTTGACAACCGCATCAGCAAGCTGCCCATTCGTCGGGAGTTTGAAGCACGTTAATGGCAACTCAGCGAACGTTTTCAAAGCTACATTCACGACAAGCTTATAGTAGCAAACCAAATTGAATTTGGAAGCGAAGAACTGGTGGAATATATCATAGAGGGTATAATCAATTGACAGTGACAGGAACAGGCGAAGATGCATCGCTTTTGTCACGAAAATCAGTTGGAGCCATTTTCAGACATTTCTTTACCAAAGCTGACGACAGTAGGAGGAAGAAATGACGCTGCTGAGCAGAAGATTCGGTGCTTCAATTGTAACTTAATGGGACACATTGCATCGGAATACCGTAAGCCGAAGAGAGAAGTCGGAACCAGTGTTGCCGTTCCTAAATTTGCAAGCGAGGTCAAATGCGCTGAAAAAGTGAAGTGTTTTCAGGTTTTTCGAAGTGTTCCAATATGAAAATAATATTTAGAACCTACCTTGTTGTAGAAAATGTGCTCTTTAGAACTTACCTTTTATGAAAATAAATACATTCTTTAGAACCTACCTTGTTCTAGAAAATGTACTCTTTAGAACTTGTCCTACTTACCTTTTTATGAAAATGCATATCTTCTTTAGAACCTACCTTGTTATAGAAAATTTACTCTTTAGAACTTACTTTACTTAAGTACTAATTTGAAAAAAATTAAAAAAGTACTACTAATACTTAGAAAAACTGATATATTTCAATTATATAGTATTAGCCTGATTCCCTCGAAAATCTAAGTGTTTTTTCTAAAGAGGAAGTGCGGAAGTGTTCGACTTAAAAATGAAGTGAAACAATTGAATGGAAGTGAAAACGGTAACACTGGTCGGAACTAGTCATGCATGCGGAGAGTTTGGGCACTATGTCGCCGAATGCCCAACGTGCAAGACCAACGCAACGAAGAATTTGTAAGAAAAATGAATATTTATTTTAATTGAGTGAGTAGTAATTATACAATTTTATTAGAATGCCTAAGTAATTCGGGGAGACCCATCAGCTTCATCAAACGGATGTTTGAATCAGATTTTTTGAAAATAAATATATGGAATGATATAAATTACTATCGAATAAATAAAACAAAACAATTATATGTTTTGAAAGTTAAAATGGTTCACTGGATGTTTTTGTTGTATCGGATGAGAGTATATCCCGTAGATTTGGGTAGAGATTTTATTAAGAAAGCTAAGCTAGAATTGCGGAAAAAAGAAGATAGGTTGGATTAGGATGTTTCAAGTCCAAAATGTAAAAATCATACAAAAAATGTTGATTGTTTAGGAAATGACAAGATTGAAAATGAACTATGTCTTAAAAGTAATAACGAAGTAAATTTTCTTGTCAATAGCGAATGTAATTTCCTTTTAATGGAAATTGAAGATGATAAATTTGATATAAATATTAACACGAATATAAGCTTTGAAATCAAAAATATGTTGATTGATATCTTTAAGCAGTTTTATGTTAACTGCAGGCGTCCCGAGTTGTCAGAAACGAAATATGAAATGAAACTAACTCTAACTAACAAAAAGTAATTCCATTGTACCCCTAGGAGTTTGTCGTACTTTGAAAAAGGCAAACTACGGGAAATTATAGATGATCTGCCAGCTAAAGAAATAAAAAGGCCTAGTGAATCTGAATATGCATCTCCAATTGTACTTGTAAAAAAGAAAACGGGCGAGTTACGATTCTGTGTTGATTATCGAACCGTAAACAAAGTTACTCGTAGGGACAATTATCCTCCACCGCTAATTGACGACCTGCTGGATAGATTAACAAACAAAACTGTCTTTACACTACTAGACTTAAAAAATGCATGTTACCACGTCCATATGAATAATGAATCCATTAAGTACACATCCTTTGTAACACCATCCGGGCAGTATGAGGTCCTTAGAAAGGCTTAAAAATGCACCGTCTGCATTTCAAAGATACGTAAACCGAATTTTTAATGGTCTTATTGACACTGGGAATATGACAATCGATATGGATGATATTATGATCGCAACTAGCAAAATAGATGAACATTTCAAAATCATTACAGAAGTGTTACAAAGTGTAACGAACTTACTTACGCTGGGGTATACTTAGCGGTGTCCAGGGTTCGTCAACAGAAATTTATTCTAACAATTTTGTATTTTTATAGTTTTTTATTTATTTAAAATTCTATGCTACTTAAAGAATTAACATATATTTTTCCTCAGTGATTAATGTATATCGTTGGTTCTTTCTAGCAAGCGTAGTGTCTAGTGTCCCAGTGGAGTCGGTAAAAACCTTAAACCACTGTTCTGTCTGCGTCAGTTAATGTCCCAGTGGAGTCGGTAAATACCTTAAACCACTGTTCTGTCTTTGTTCTCTAGTGTCCCAGTGGAATCGGTAAAAACCTTAAACCACTGTTCTGTCTGCGTTAGTTTATGTCCCAGTGAAATCACGTGGCATTGTCTGTTGTTGTTGTTGATGATGTCATGCGCGTCGATCATACTGTTTATTAGGGGTGGGTTTCGCCGATTGCTTCGTAATAAGTGTAATAAATTACATTCTTCTAGAACAATCGATGTCGTGTGAGGTCCGTTTCTTATTCAAATTTGGTTTTGTTGTTGGCGACGCAGTCAATGTGGGAGCGTAAATATTAGCGGTTTGAGAATTTACGTTCTCACACGCCCTCCCTACTTCGCCGAACGTTGAACGATCGAGATCTTTCCGTGTTGTAGGATTATCTTGTAGGTATGGCGGTTGAAACGGAATCGGGCTCTCCTAGAAGAGTTCTTTTGTTGGAGGGCAATGGTAGTAACTTCTTTTATTAGTATTTCCGGTAAACCAACTCCCTTAGGGCCCTGTAATTCCGACACATCCCGAAATGTCCGGCCCCCTTCATAGTTTCCTACGACGTATTTGGTGTATTCCTCCTGAGCGGGTTTGCGCTTCCAGGTCCCCCCGTCACTGCTGTCGCTGTCATCAGAGGCGCGGCGTGGTCGTGTGCACGGTGGGTTATAGTGACTGCCTTGGTTTGTGTGCCTGTGGCAGGCTGGTGGGGTCGGGAGTTTCTCCTTTGTGGCTGCATGCTGTTTCAGCAAGTGCATGATTTCGACTCTTTTGTGTGCGGCTGTGTTGGCGTCGAACCACGTTGAAACGTCTACCGTTTCCCACGAACTTCCCGAGATGGGTTTGGTAAAAAATGACTCGGCGGAGGAAAACGCCGCAGTCGGTCAAGTTCGTTTGCTTGGGAGACTTTACCCTGTACGAGGGAATAGTCTCGATGTGCATGGGCAGTGGTGGTTTTTTGGGAAAACGTGTCCTACGTTCCTCCTGCAGGTATTCCCAGTCAGTCAGTCGTGGATTATTACCCCAGGAGTCGAACCACAGGATTACGGTTCCCGTAATTCCCGTTGCTATTGCACCTGGGAAGCATACCACGGCCAGGTACCAGTGCTGGTGTTGGTTCACTGGTATGAACACACTATGCATTTGGAATATGTCCACTCCCTTAGTCCACCGTCTTACACGCTCGTGCCGGTCTGCTGGGCTTCCCTGTCGTGCACTTAGTTGGGTGAAGAAGTGCGTGCTGAACAGGTATACCTTTTCGCGTTGGCAACGGAGTATCAAATTTTGATGGATCCAATTCATATAAAAATCTATCAACACGTCGTTCAATAAGCAGCCCTTCTATAGTCGTGCTGCGTCGGACTCCCTAACGGTGATGCCGTCCGGTCCCGGAGGGTATGTGTTTAGAGTAGGAACCATGGTCTCCACGATATCCTCCTCTCCTGAGCTGATTAAAATTTCGACTTCGCTTTTTCCGATGGGGTCTGCAGCCTCTGGTAGATCCGATATGATGCGGATGACGTTTGTGTAAATTTGTCGTTGCGCCATTATGTCACTTGGTTTTTTTTTCTTCTCAGTACGTTGATGAATAGGGTTAAATATTCGAACTTACCGCCTGTGCTGTGTTTTAGAAAAAGAATTTCTTCAGGGTGGCGTTGCTGTTTTATAGTCGATCTTTTGAAATAACGGTAATCATTGTCGTTATTTCTACCATTTTTCTAACTTTCCTGGCATGTACATTCGGTGTTTCGTTTTCCTTTATGCTATCCTATTTCTCTTTACCACGCCTTGTGACTTTGATCATTACTCGGTGCACTGAATGGCTTCAGTTCGCTGATATGTGCTGTTCTTTTTCCTTTGCTTCCATTCTGTATTAGCTCTACTATGACTGGGGACACGAAGTTTGTGACTTGAAAGGGGCCATCATAACGCGGCGCTAGCTTGGCGGCGAAGTTGTCAATAGCTTTTACAGGTGGTGCTGTTTTACTAAATTTGTCGTCAAATGGTGGGTTTCCATGACCGGTGCCTCAGATTATAATACCGGCGTTGGTCTTGTGACGCGCGCTCCAAGTTCTGCCTTACAATCCTGTAGGTCTCTTTCAATTGTTGTTCCCGCTCACTGGGAGATTTCGTGCCCTGTCCGGTGCCTAGTGTGGCCTCATCGTAGAGTGCTTTGGGTAATCGTGGCTTCCTTCCTTGTACAAGGTAAGCCGGGCTGTAACCTGTAGTCTCTGACACACTTGTATTGATAGCAAGGGTAAGTTCTGGCAGCAGGTCGTCCCATTTCCTCTGCTGTTTGTTCACTCCACGGCATTCTCTTGGGGTATGTAAGGCGCCGTGTATTGATGTCTGATACCGTACTCCTTCGTGAATCTTTTAAATGCCCTACTGGAGAACTGTGACCCATTGTCGGTCACCAGAACCTTAGGTACACCAAACCGGGCCAAGATACGCTCTCGAAAGGCCCGTTGTAGTGTCTCGGTAGTGGCCTTCCGGAGCGGAGCCACCTCAGTCCATGAATGTGGTGAATTTGTTGTGAAAGACCACTAGCATCATATTTCCGTGCGTGGAGCGAGGTAGTGGTCCCACAAAGTCTGCTCATAATATGGCCCATGGTTCCTCAGGGATCTGGGTTAGTATCTTCCCAGCAGGCTGTTGCTGACTACTCTTAAACTTCTGACATAGGGCGCACTGTCTCACATATTGACTCGTTTCGCGGAATAGACCAGGCCAATAATATCGATTGGCTATTCGGGCTATGGTCTTACGTATTCCTAGGTGCCTTGCTGTTGATGCATTGTGGTTCTCATGTAAAACTTGTTCCCTCAGTGGCCTTGGTACGCACAATTTCCAGGGAGTACAATCTGCATCCCCGTTGTGACTTGTTAAATGGCGGTATAAGTGCCCGTTCTCCAGGTGGTAGCTGGCGTACTTTTCAGGCTCCGCGATTACCTCTGCTCTGCGTTTTTGCCACCAGGGGAACTCTGGTTCTGTTGGGTCTCGTGTTGTGATCACGCATGCGGTTTCTACGGGTTGTCGGGATAGTGCATCGGCTATTACATTCAACTTGCCTTTCCGATATTGTACTTCGAACGAATGTTGTTGAAGCTCTAGTGCCCATCTCGCGATGCGCCCTTTGGGGCTCTCTATTGAGTTGAGCCATTTCAGCGACAAGTGGTCAGTAATTACTGTAAAGTGGTACCCCTCGAGGTACGGCCGCATTTTCCGTATGCCCCATACAATGGCTAGGCACTCCTTTTCTGTAGGCGAGTAATTTCGTTCTGCATTATTTAGATGTCGGCTCGCGTACGCAATCACGCGCTCCACTCCCTCAATTTCCTGGGTGAGTACTGCGCCCAATCCATAATCGCTAGCGTCAGTCTGCAGTATGAATTTCGGGGCGAAATCAGGACAGTCGAGAATTGGAGCCTCCGTCAGTTGTTGCTTTAGTGACTCGTATGCCTGCTGTTGCTCCTCTGTCCACTTGAAGCGTGGTCAGCGGTTGCACCGTCTTTGCGAAGTCAGGCACGAAACGCCTATACCAAGACGCTATGCCTAAGTACCGTCTTAGTTCCCTTACGTTTTGTGGCGGTCGTAGTTCACGGATAGCTGCGACCTTATCCGGATCCTTGTGGATACTCTTATCACTTACCATGTGACCCAGGTATTTGAGCTCTTTCTTGAAAAACGAGCATTTTTCGTGATTTAAGTTTAGATTCGCGGCCCTTAAACGGCGAAAGACCTCGGTTAGGTTGTTTTGGTGCTCTTCTAGCGTTCGCCCGTCGTCGTGGTATGCGAACGCGTGTGGCTCCATCTCTGGTCCTATAACTTGATCTAAGGCTCTTTGGAAGGTGGCAGGAGCCGAGTGTAAACCGAACGGCATCAC
Source organism: Clusia tigrina (assembly GCA_920105625.2). Taxonomy (NCBI): domain Eukaryota; kingdom Metazoa; phylum Arthropoda; class Insecta; order Diptera; family Clusiidae; genus Clusia; species Clusia tigrina. The sequence goes on from OV050031.1 coordinate 157,461,116, forward strand.
TTTCCATTGAAAATGTCCTCTTCCAGGTACCGTGAACGCCGTAAGTTCTTTGCTCTCTCCTTCCATAGGGATCTGCCAGTAACCATTTTTCAAGTCAAGGCTGCTTATGTATTTGGCCTCAGGCAGGCGGTCAAGGATGTGGTGAATTCGGGGTAATGGGTATGCATCTGGGATGGACCTGGCGTTTAACTGCCGGTAGTCGATGCATAGACGCCACTTCCCATCCCTTTTCCGTACCAGTACGATCGGTGCACTATGGGGACTGTGAGATGGCTCTATGCAGCCTTTGGTGAGCAAGTCGTCGATTTCCACATTGATGAGTGTTTGCTGAGCGGGATTCCGTGGGTAGTACTTCTGCTTTATATGCCTATCGTCCCGCATCACAATCTTGTGCTTCGCGATGTTAGTTACACCGAGTTGGTTGCCGAATTTGCTTAATTCGCTGTTGAAAAATGCGTCTATCCTCTGCTCCTCAGTGATCACTTCCTCCCGGATGGTTGTGCACAATGTAGCTTCGCAGGATTGCACAACCCCGGGCTGGTGTCCCAGGGTGAGTTTTTGGTCACCGCATTTTATGGTTGTGCCTAGCTTGATTAGAAAGTCTAGGCCTAGCAGCAAATGGTCTGATGAACCCGGCATTGCTAGAAGCTCTAGTTCGCATTTTTGCTCTCCCAACTTCACCTCCACCATGATTGCCTCGGAGATAATCTGAGTGTGCCCGTCTGCCATGCGTGCTCGGATGTATGTAGGAGTTATCCTACTGGTGGTTTCACGCAGTTGGTTGGCGAGCTGTTCACTCACAAAACTTCTTGAAGCTCATGTGTCGATCGTGGCTGTGGTGTTGAATGTGCCGATGGAGACAGTGGCACAGATATGCTGCCCGTTTCAGCGTAAAACAGTTATTGTGGTTGAGGTCGGTGGGGTTGGGCTGCGCCATGCCTCGCTCTTCATGTCAGCCGTTCTCGTTTCCCTCGTTTGCTCTGCAGCATTCCACTTTGCGCACATTTCTTTTACCGCACTCCCAACAGAATAGGATCTGGGCGTTGCGGCAGTGTCGAACCATGTTTCCGCTTTGCCCGCACCTTCGGCAAGCTATGCGTGGGTCTATTAATACTTCTGCTCTATTACAGTTTACAGGTACAATTTGTCGATTCCGCTCTTCCCGTGGGTGTGTGCGCTCAGCACGAGGCTGTGCTATCGGTACCCGTGGCATCTCCCGGCGCCGCGTGTACCCTCCCAGTCCTCTGAAATTTCCACCAAATCTGCTAGCGTGGAAAAATCCTTCCGGCGCACGTACCACTAGTACTCCTCCAAGCTGTTTCGAAAAATACATTCCAGCTTCTGTTCTTCGCTGTAACCAGCGTGGCGCATCAGGTTCTGTATATCTACTACGTATTGTTTAAACTTTTCCCCTTGTCGTTGTCGGCGCTGTCGGATCTCATCCTCTAGCTTCTCGAAATATCTGGACGGCAGGAAGAATTTTAAAAAATCCTTCTTGAAAGTGTTCCATTCCGTCCAGGCTTGGTTGTTATTTCGGTACCAGAGTAGCGCCTGTCCTTTAAGTAGCTCTGGCATGGTACGAGGCAGCATGTTACGATTGAGTCCGTACACTTCTGCCAATTCCTCTACACGTTCCACGAAGGCTAGTGGGTCCCGTCCCCCGTCATACTCCAGGGACCATTTTCTTACACTGTCGATAACAGTTGAATAGGAGCTCGTCCCATAGTGGGAGATATCAGGCACTACAATAGGCATGGTATCCCGAAATGCACCTGGCTGGTTATCTCTGAATAGTGATGGTGCATCGTGCTTCAAGGCGGTGGTTTCGGCAGTGCCCCCCGGCGAATCCATACGCTGTGGCGTTTTAGTACCCGTAGCTGTTACAGGTGATAGACTCCTCATTTGCTTGGTTTCCAATTCAGCAATTCGACATTCCTGTTCCAGATTGAGTTCGGTGTTATTCAGGAATTCGGCCAGTCTTCTTCTGATTTCTTCTACTGTACCGGTAGCATCCAGTTTAAATTCAGTACAGCAGACCACTAGTTGGTCTTTTCTCGCTGTGTAGACCCAGCTCGCTTTCCCCATACTGCAATTTCTACGGTGACAATGCGGCACGGTGTATCGTTGAACGTTGATGTAGCTCTCTGTTTTCTCTGTTTATAGGATATCCTTGTGTTTTCAAGTCTGATGAGTTGAATTTCTTTGGGTTTCAAGTCCAATGTGTAGAATTTGTATGTCAAGTCCTTGTGTAGAATTTCTTTGTGTCTCAATAGAGTCCTTGTTCGGTCGGGAGTTTAAAGCACGTTAATGGCAACCCAGCGAACGTTTTCAAAGCTACATTCACGACAAGCTTATAGTAGCAAACCAAATTGAATTTGGAAGCGAAGAACTGGTGGAATATATCATAGAGGGTATAATCAATTGACAGTGACAGGAACAGGCGAAGATGCATCGCTTTTGTCACGAAAATCAGTTGGAGCCATTTTCAGACATTTCTTTACCAAAGCTGACGACAGTAGGAGGAAGAAATGACGCTGCTGAGCAGAAGATTCGGTGCTTCAATTGTAACTTAATGGGACACATTGCATCGGAATACCGTAAGCCGAAGAGAGAAGTCGGAACCAGTGTTGCCGTTCCTAAATTTGCAAGCGAGGTCAAATGCGCTGAAAAAGTGAAGTGTTTTCAGGTTTTTCGAAGTGTTCCAATATGAAAATAATATTTAGAACCTACCTTGTTGTAGAAAATGTGCTCTTTAGAACTTACCTTTTATGAAAATAAATACATTCTTTAGAACCTACCTTGTTCTAGAAAATGTACTCTTTAGAACTTGTCCTACTTACCTTTTTATGAAAATGCATATCTTCTTTAGAACCTACCTTGTTATAGAAAATTTACTCTTTAGAACTTACTTTACTTAAGTACTAATTTGAAAAAAATTAAAAAAGTACTACTAATACTTAGAAAAACTGATATATTTCAATTATATAGTATTAGCCTGATTCCCTCGAAAATCTAAGTGTTTTTTCTAAAGAGGAAGTGCGGAAGTGTTCGACTTAAAAATGAAGTGAAACAATTGAATGGAAGTGAAAACGGTAACACTGGTCGGAACTAGTCATGCATGCGGAGAGTTTGGGCACTATGTCGCCGAATGCCCAACGTGCAAGACCAACGCAACGAAGAATTTGTAAGAAAAATGAATATTTATTTTAATTGAGTGAGTAGTAATTATACAATTTTATTAGAATGCCTAAGTAATTCGGGGAGACCCATCAGCTTCATCAAACGGATGTTTGAATCAGATTTTTTGAAAATAAATATATGGAATGATATAAATTACTATCGAATAAATAAAACAAAACAATTATATGTTTTGAAAGTTAAAATGGTTCACTGGATGTTTTTGTTGTATCGGATGAGAGTATATCCCGTAGATTTGGGTAGAGATTTTATTAAGAAAGCTAAGCTAGAATTGCGGAAAAAAGAAGATAGGTTGGATTAGGATGTTTCAAGTCCAAAATGTAAAAATCATACAAAAAATGTTGATTGTTTAGGAAATGACAAGATTGAAAATGAACTATGTCTTAAAAGTAATAACGAAGTAAATTTTCTTGTCAATAGCGAATGTAATTTCCTTTTAATGGAAATTGAAGATGATAAATTTGATATAAATATTAACACGAATATAAGCTTTGAAATCAAAAATATGTTGATTGATATCTTTAAGCAGTTTTATGTTAACTGCAGGCGTCCCGAGTTGTCAGAAACGAAATATGAAATGAAACTAACTCTAACTAACAAAAAGTAATTCCATTGTACCCCTAGGAGTTTGTCGTACTTTGAAAAAGGCAAACTACGGGAAATTATAGATGATCTGCCAGCTAAAGAAATAAAAAGGCCTAGTGAATCTGAATATGCATCTCCAATTGTACTTGTAAAAAAGAAAACGGGCGAGTTACGATTCTGTGTTGATTATCGAACCGTAAACAAAGTTACTCGTAGGGACAATTATCCTCCACCGCTAATTGACGACCTGCTGGATAGATTAACAAACAAAACTGTCTTTACACTACTAGACTTAAAAAATGCATATTACCACGTCCATATGAATAATGAATCCATTAAGTACACATCCTTTGTAACACCATCCGGGCAGTATGAGGTCCTTAGAAAGGCTTAAAAATGCACCATCTGCATTTCAAAGATACGTAAACCGAATTTTTAATGGTCTTATTGACACTGGGAATATGACAATCGATATGGATGATATTATGATCGCAACTAGCAAAATAGATGAACATTTCAAAATCATTACAGAAGTGTTACAAAGTGTAACGAACTTACTTACGCTGGGGTATACTTAGCGGTGTCCAGGGTTCGTCAACAGAAATTTATTCTAACAATTTTGTATTTTTATAGTTTTTTATTTATTTAAAATTCTATGCTACTTAAAGAATTAACATATATTTTTCCTCAGTGATTAATGTATATCGTTGGTTCTTTCTAGCAAGCGTAGTGTCTAGTGTCCCAGTGGAGTCGGTAAAAACCTTAAACCACTGTTCTGTCTACGTCAGTTAATGTCCCAGTGGAGTCGGTAAAAACCTTCAACCACTGTTCTGTCTTTGTTCTCTAGTGTCCCAGTGGAGTCGGTAAAAACCTTAAACTACTGTTCTGTCTGCGTTGAGTTCTCTAAGTGTTCTCTGGAGCTAAGATCTTCGCTGGTGTTGTCTCGAGGTCCAAGAAAGACCCAGTTCCTTGGTTGCTGCTGTTTTTATCGCCCAGCTTCAGTAGCAAAGCTTCCAGAAAATTCTGTTGTTTTTCAATTCGATTTAAATGCAACCGTCACTACCGCTGCAGAATTCGGCTTGTTGTCAAGCACGTGGCATTGTTTATTGTTGCACGCCCTGTTGTTGTTGTTGATGATGTCATGCGCGTCGATCATACTGTTTATTAGTGGTGGGTTTTGCCGATTGAAAAAATAAGGCACGACACATTAAAATTGCGACGGAGTCTCCTAAGGCTAATGAGCAGGTAGAACGGATTAACGGAAGTCTTGCTCAAATGATGTCTAAGTCAGCTGGTGGCATTAAAGCAAGCTTAGATAGTATACTACCAGGAATTTAGTTTTCAATGTATAATACTGTACATCGTAGTATCGAAACGACACCTTGCGAAGTTTTAATTGGTGTAAAGCAAAGAGGAAATGACATCGACTTCTTAAGTGAATGTTTACATAATAGTATGGAAACTGGCAACACAAGAGACGTATATAATTTAAGATCCAAAGCAGTTATAAAGCAAACGAAATCGCAAGAGTGCAATAAAAATATGGTTGATGAGAACCGAAAAGAGGCAAGAATATACAATGTAGGAGATTATGTTATGGATAAGAATTTCATCAGTACTTCAGGAGCATGGAAGAAATTGCACCAAAGTTTAAGGGGCCTTATAGAAAAAAAAAACTCTGTAATGATAGATATGTAGAAGGTTTTCAATTGAATCAAATCCCCTACGAGGGTTCTTGGGAAGTGGCTAACATGAAACTACAATACTTTTATACAACTTTAACCGGGTCGGTTACAAGTTAGGTCGGCCGAGATCTGGCAACACTGGTGCAATAAAATGTCTGTATACTATAAGCATTGTGAATACGGTAAACTATATGATATATGTACATATTGTTACGAAATTGCCCTCTTGACAATTTACTCTGTTACAAAATTGCCCTCCGGACAATTTACTCTGTTACAAAATTGCCCTCCTGACAATTTCTCTAACTATCTGTACTCGGACTCGTACCGCTGGATTGTGTAGTAATCAAACAATCGCTGGTTAAATTAAAATAATTAGCTTTATTTAATTATTGTTATTTACACATTTAATATTAGGCTTAAAGTTTACTTAGTTATAATTTGCACTTTATTTCACAAACCATTAGTCACTTTATTTAATAAGTAATTTCATAACTTTATTTAATAATGAATTTCATCACTTTGCAAAATTACAAATACTGCTAATACTGCTGCTTAGATTAAAATGCCTGATGTATACACTTTTACGATCTCTGATCTACTGTATTCGACTTTGAACAGTCTTGTCGCTTTTATAGTTTTCGAATGGTTGGAGTCGAAAATTCTACGCTATTCTCGTATTTTCTAGAAGCTTCTATCCACTTCGACAGAAGTCGAGAATATTCTTTTTGATATTACCGACGGATGGTTCTTGAATAAGCTTTTATTCGAATAGTTGGCATCTTGACTCACAGGGGGCACTCATTCTCCAGATGGGATCCTAAAAGTATGCAATCCCTTTTCACTGAGCTATCACGTTTCAATATGTATAATATAACAGTAAGAGTTTATACGCTGTTAAGTATTGATGTGTAACTACATTGATTAAAATAAAGTAAACCCATAACTATTGTAATTAAACGGCTACAGTGTATATTATATACATACATATATTTATATATATATATATATATATATATATATATATATATATATATATATATATATATATATATATATTTATATACATATATAAATATATATATATATATATATATATATATATATATATATATATATATATTTATATACATATATAAATATATATATGTATATATATATATATATATATATATATATATATATATATATATATATATATATATATATATATATATATATATATATATATATATATATATATATATATATATATATTGTTACGAAATTGTCCTCTTGACAATTACTCTGCTACAAAATTGCCCTCCTGACAATTCCTCTAACTCTCTGTACTCGGACTCGTACCGCTGGATTGTGTAGTAATCAAACAATCGCTGGTTAAATTAAAATAATTAGCTTTATTTAATTATTGCTATTTACACATTTAATATTAGGCTTAAAGTTTACTTAGTTATGATTTGCACTTTATTTAACACTTTATTTAATAAGTAATTTCATCACTTTGCACAATGACAAATACTGCTGCTTTGATTATAATGCTAGATGCACACACTTTTACGGTCTCTGATCTACTGTCTTCGAGTTTGAACAGTCTTGTCGCTTTTATAGTTTTCGAATGGTTGGTATAGAAACTTCTACGCTATTCTCGTAGTTTCTAGAAGCTTCTATCCTCTTCGACAGAAGTCGAGAATATTCTTTTTGATATTACCGGCAGATGGTTCTTGAATAAACTTTAATTCGAATATTTCGCATCTTGACTCACAGGGGGCACTCATTCTCCAGATGGGATCCTAAAAGTATGCAATCCCTTTTCACTGAGCTATCACGTTTCACTGCCCTCCGCTTAAACTTGTTCGTCCCGAACAAGGATAGTACTGCAACCTTTATAAGGAGATAGCCTCTCTAAATGAACGACTTTCATTTTGCTACTGCCATTTCTCGTCCACTGGATGCGGTATCTAACATCGTTGATCCGTTTTATCACCTTATAAGGTCCTTCCCAGTGTGTTTGCAGTTTTGGCGATAATCCACTTTTCCTTTGCGGATTATGAAGCATAACTAGTTGCCCTTCCTGAAATCCCTTAGAGTTTACTCGTACATCATATCTCGCTTTCCTTTTATCACTCATCAGTTGCGTACGATTTCTGCTACTTCCATGAATTTCCTTCAACTGTTCTAGCTTTTCAGGTATACAACTGCTGCATCGAAGTACTGTAGATGTCTTTTTAGTCCACTCTTCGTCTGCTTATACACAACTACTCCTCGCTTATCACACTGTCAGCAATTAGGCATCTGACTTTCCGTGGGATCTGAGAAACGAGGATTCCGGGGCTGCATGGTGTGGGAGTCAAATCTTGCCCCTCGAGACTGACTCCATTTAGTTAGTCGACAGCTTAAGAACATCATCCAATTCCCTGCCTTTGTGGTCCCACATGCGAGTCTGATGGAGAACGTCTGCGTTTCGTCCGACAACCATGAGCCGCGTATCCAACCTCACCGCAGGCAAGGCACTTGCACGTGCAACCCTGTCCGCTTTCAACTTGAACCTGACGGGCTCTGCATACTGGCTGGCACACCACGGCCGCTATCTCAAACATTAAAGCGCCAGCCACTATTTCCATACATGTAGCTTTTGGATTTGTCATCGCTGAATAGTCCATTTCCGCATCGGGAATACCACATACGAAAGTATCCGTCATACTTCTCTCAGCAATCTCGCCTGGACAGGCAAGATGGGCGAACCGCTCCACCTCCACCACATCCTGTAGTAGAGACTCACCACTCCTCCGCTGAATTGAATTCATCACGTTTTCATAACAGTCTCTCTCACCCTCTGCGATGGTTGGCAGTACATCAGCACCTTTCAATGACATAGCCAACGGTGCCAGTACTTCCCGATTACTCCAACCATTTGTGCTAGCGGTAGCTTGAATTTCGTTCTGCTTTTCCTCTTTCGCATTGGATTTTTGTTCCACAAATCCTTCTAACGACTCCTGTCGTGTCCCAACCTCACAAACCTTCCTGTCCACCATCTCGGACATTTCATTCTTCTGCTGTGAGTTCTGTTCCGCTAGTTGAGTAAATCGCTTTTCACTCTGCTGTAACTGTTCCTTGACATCGTCTTTGACTGCTGGAGCATGTAGCTGAAATCGCTGGTGTATGTCCTCATCGTATTGCTGGAAGTGCTTCTGCATAATAGCATCAAGTATTTGAGCATGTTGTTGTAATCGTTCCTGCATCCTCTCTTCGGCTGCTTGAGCATGTTGTTGTAACTGCAACTGTATTACCTTGAAAAGCGCACTCATGTCAAAGTTACCCGTGTTAGTTTCTTGTTGTGTTTCTTCGTGTCGAGATGTCGTTGGCTCTTCACATTGGAATTCATACTCATCGACATCCATACCCTGCTTCTCTAAAGCGCTTCTTAATCGTACCTGTAGCTCCGCTTTAAGCCCTTGTGTTTGCAAATTTAAACGCTCAAGCTCCTTCTTGAGCTGCTCTAATCTCAGCTTTTCAAATTTAACCATTGTTTATTACAGATACACAATCCCACTTCTGACACCAATTGTTACGAAATTGCCCTCTTGACAATTACTCTGCTACAAAATTGCCCTCCTGACAATTCCTCTAACTCTCTGTACTCGGACTCGTACCGCTGGATTGTGTAGTAATCAAACAATCGCTGGTTAAATTAAAATAATTAGCTTTATTTAATTATTGTTATTTACACATTTAATATTAGGCTTAAAGTTTACTTAGTTATGATTTGCACTTTATTTAACACTTTATTTAATAAGTAATTTCATCACTTTGCACAATTACAAATACTGCTGCTTTGATTATAATGCTAGATGCACACACTTTTACGGTCTCTGATCTACTGTCTTCGAGTTTGAACAGTCTTGTCGCTTTTATAGTTTTCGAATGGTTGGTGTAGAAACTTCTACGCTATTCTCGTAGTTTCTAGAAGCTTCTATCCTCTTCGACAGAAGTCGAGAATATTCTTTTTGATATTACCGGCAGATGGTTCTTGAATAAACTTTAATTCGAATATTTCGCATCTTGACTCACAGGGGGCACTCATTCTCCAGATGGGATCCTAAAAGTATGCAATCCCTTTTCACTGAGCTATCACGTTTCAATATATATATATATATATATATATATATATATATATATATATATATATATATATATATATATATATATATATATAGTTGGATGCTCGTTGGCGTTACCAATAAAAAAATAGTAATATTTGTTATATCGTATATATAATATATGATAAAATACGTTCCTGCAAATTTATTTGTTATATCGCATATATAATATATTGTTACGAAATTGCCCTCTTGACAATTTACTCTGTTACAAAATTGCCCTCCTGACAATTTCTCTAACTCTCTGTACTCGGACACGTATACGTCTGTTTTGCACCCCAACGTTTGGTATTTTTGATTTTTTCGTTAACAATCTGAGAACATTTCGTTGATTTGAGAACATTCCGTTCTCAATTTGTCAACGTATGGTATTTTTTATTTTTTTGTTCTTAATTTGACAACATTTCGTTCTAGATTTGAGAACATTTGGTGTCAAAATATTGTCAACGATTTCTTGTCGATTTGATACCACCCGTTGACAATTTTAGAACGTCTTTTTTCCCTCTGTGATACCACTGGATTGTGTAGTAATCAAACAATCGCTGGTTAAATTAAAATAATTAGCTTTATTTAATTATTGCACATTTAATATTAGGCTTAAAGTTTACTTACTTATTATTTGCACTTTATTTCACAAACCATTAGTCACTTTATTCACTAATGAATTTCACCACTTTGTAAATCACAAATACTGCTGCTTTGATTATAATGCTAGATGTGCACACTGTTACGGTCTCTGATCTACTGTATTCGACTTTGAACAGTCTTGTCGCTTTTATAGTTTTAGAATGGTTGGTGTAGAAACTTCCACGCTATTCTCGTATTTTCTAGAAGCTTCTATCCTCTTCGACAGAAGTCGAGAATATTCCTTTTGATATTACCGACAGATGGTTCTTGAATAAGCTTTTATTCGAATAGTTCGCATCTTGACTCCCAGGGGGCACTCATTCTCCAGATGGGATCCTAAAAATATGCAATCCCGTTTCACTGATATGCAATCACGTTTCAATATGATAAAATACGTTTCTGCAAATTTCTAGAGATTGTGTTAAGTCCATAATATAACATTTAATTGCACAAAACACTCTATAACACGTCATCACAGCTTCAGCACAGAAAAGAAAGAGAGTTGAATGAATGGCCGGAAACACGAAATGTGTTGTTCAGCAGCCAACACAAGCTATTTCCGCTTGCCCATAAACACGCTGTGCGACAGCGACAGCGTGTTAATAGATGGCGCGCGGAACTAGGGCCTGCGTGCGTTGGCGTACCCGACAACTGGGTGGGGGTAGTGGTGTCGCCACACACACACACACACACACACACACATTATCGTTATTTCATAAGGCAGTCGTAAAGCGAATGTCGAGCAGTTAAGTCGAAAAGCGAGTATCAAGCTGTTAATTCGTAAAGCGAACGTTAAAAGGTTACGTCATAAGGAAAAGTGTAATTTAGAAAGTAAATTGTTAAGCGAATCATATTTTATTTTGTGTATAGACGTTTTTGTTGCTCATACATTAATTATAATCTTACTATTGTAATTTTTTGGCCAAATATTGAACTAAAAAAATTAATTGTAATAAATTTGATTAATGTTAAATTGTTAATCTTCGTTCATCTATTTCCACATGGGGTCAGAAGTGTTTTAAAATAAAAATCGGGCCAAAAATCGGGTAAGAAAGGTAGAGCCACACCACCTCATCGGTTATAATATTGCAGGTATATAGGATGAGGCAGCGAACAAAACGATTCTACACCAATCGCCTAGTATTTCAGAGCTTAAAAGTAACTTTAAAGCATACGAAAAATTTAAGGCTGAGCAAAATGAAGAAAGAAACAAAAACAAATGCTACGACAGTAAGGGTACTAGTGGAAGTATGAGCGGAAAGGGCGACTTAAGCATCAAAAGCAACGACAAAGAAGATGACAAACCAATTTTTCAAAAACCACGAAGACTTGCACCCAAATAGAAGGAGATTGACAACTCACAAATAGAAGAATGTTGGAGCAGGGCATAATACAGCCAAGTTCATTGAATTTCGCGAGTCCCATAGTACTGACGCTCAAGAAGGATGGCACTTATCGGCTCTGTAGCGACTATCAAAAATTAAATTCAAAGGTTATTCGCGATAGATATCCATTGACAAATATAGAAGAAGTACTGGAAGGTCTTTACGAAGCACGAATTTTTACTACACTGGATTTGAGAAATGGGTTTTTCCACGTTGATGTGGCCGAATCAAGCCTACATACACATCCTTTGTAACCCCGGATGGCCAATTTGAATTTCGGAAGGCACCATTTAGTCTTTGAAATTCGCCCTCAGCACTTCAACGATTCATCAATACTATTTTTAAAGATCTGATAAGCGACGGCGTCGTACTTGTTTATATGGACGATTTAATTATACCCGCAAATAACGAAGCAGATGGTGTTGATAAGTTCAAAAGAGTGTTACAAGTTAGTGAGTATCATGGTTTGTTGATAAAGTGGGAAAAGTGTGCATTTTTGGAAAAATGCTTTGAGTTTTTGGGCTTTGAAAATGGATCTATCCACCCGTCCAAAGCGAAAACAAAAGCGATCAAGAAATTTCCAACGCCGAAGGACAGACACGGCGTATTGAGTTTTCTAGGCCTTACTGGATTTTTCTGAAAATTTGTACAAAATTATGCTCAGCTGGCGAAACCATTAACCGACATTACCAAAAGAGATGTAGCTTTTAGATGGGGCGAAGCCGAAAATGACGCGTTCATTTTACTTAAAGATCAACTTAGTGTGGAACCTGTACTGAAACTCTTTAATCAAAAGCTGTCTACATGACTTCACACAGATGCTAGCAAAGAGGGATACGGTGCTGTAATCTGCAAAAACAAGACGATTATCACCCAGTTTTTTAATTAAGCTACAAAACGACAGCTGCAGAGAGAAATTACCCCAGCTACGACCTAGAAGTTTTGGCGATCATAAAAGCATTGAAACGACTTAGAATTTATTTGTTGGGTTTAAAACTTGATATCTTTACAGATTTCATGGCAATTCAGCTGACAATGTCGAAGAAGGCACTTAACAGCAGGTTAGCACATTGGGCTATGCAGATTGAGGAATTTGATTGCACCATAAAACATCGATCAGGCAGCTGCATGCGTCACGTAAATGCATTAAGTCGACACCCTGTCGTACTAAGAGTTGAAGATGCTATCCTTCCGTCAAAAAATCACAAGCTATGGATGAGATGTGCCAGGTTATTATAAAGCTACTAGAGAGTGGGGAGTATGAGAATTTCCAAAGGCGATGCGGTGTGCTCCGTAAATTTGTATAAGGTGCTTACCTTCTGGTCATACCAAAGTTAATGAGAAATGAGCTGATCACAAAATTACTCTAAAGAGGGTATTTAAGTACCAGCAAGGTAGAGGCGATAGTCAAACAAAAATATTACGTACCGAATGCTAGAAAGTATATTGAGAGTGTTATTTCGAATTGCATTGTTTGTATATTGGCAAATCGAACAGCTGGGAAGCAGGAAGGATTTCTTATTCCAATCGAGAAAATCGACGTACCATTACACACTTTTCACATGGATCATATCGGGCCATTGCCCTCAACAGCGAAGTCTTACAAGTATTTGTTCGTAATCATCGATTCATTTACGAAATTTACATGGATTTTTCCAGTAATATCTACTACTACGGCAGAGGTGCTAAGCAAGCTGGAAAAGATAAGTGAAATATTTGGAAATCCCTGCCGCATTATAACCGATAAGTGGGCAGCATTCACAGCAGGCGATTTCGCAGAATATTGCAACATTCACAACATCAGTCATCACGCTACAACCGCAGGGGTTCTCAGAGGAAATGGACAGGTGGAGTGAATGAACAAATGTTAACAAAATAGAAATGTTAACAAAACTGTCTCTCGATGACCCGCAGAGATGCTTCAAACATGTTAGTCGATTGCAAAGGGTTATTAATTCTTCTACTTCCAGGAGTACAAAGCGAACGCCATTTGAGCTGCTGTTTGGCAATAATAAAGTGATTAATGAATTATTAAATAAAGTGCAATTTATAATAATGTAAACTAAATTAAGTGTGTAAGCAATTGTTTGATTACTATACAATCCAGTGGTACTAATCTGAGTATTGAGAGATTGAATAAATTGTCAGGAGGGCAATTTTGTAATAGTATAAATAGTCAGGAGGGCAATTTCGTAACAATTGGTGTCAGAAGTGGGATTGTGCATCTGTAATAAACAATGGTTATATTTGAAAACTTCAGATTGTAGCAGCTCAAGAAGGAGCTTGAGCGCTTAAATTTGCAAACACAAGGGCACAAAGCGGAGCTGCAGGTGCGGTTAAGAAGTGCTTTGGAGGAGCAGGGTGTAGACGTCGATGATCATGAATTCCATTTGAAGAGCAAACGACATCTCGACCGGAAGAAACACCGCAAGGAACTAATACTGGTAATTTTGACATGACCACACTTTTCGGGCAATGCAGATGCAGCTACAGCAATGCGATGTGAATATGCAGCACCGGTTACAACAATATTCTGAATCCGTCGAAAAGAGTGTTGCATCCGTCAAACAGGGCGTCAAAGAACACTTACAGCAATACGGTGAGGATGCCCGCAGCGATTACAATAATATGCTTCAGCAGTCAAAGAGGATGGCAAGGAACTCAAACCACATACAAAACCAAAAAATTCACATAATTGCCGAGGAGGTTGGTTTTCTTTTGGTACAGTTAAACATTCATACCATTCAATGTCAATAGAAGCAATACCGCGAGCATGTCATGCATCTACGAAAGTTGGATATATAACGTCAATATACAATCGCATGTTTTCAAACGACATTGGTTCACAAACAGGGAATCAAAACAAACGTAAATGAAATAATTCAATATCTTTTGGTGAAAAAATAACCGAGCAATCACTTTTCCTTCCCCTCGCTATTTCTTTGTACAAATTTTTGATTGATCTTTCCATCAAAAATGCACTGGTATTTAGTATAAAAATTTATGAGTATAGTTCAAAAAATCCTGAGCTGATGGATCAGTTCGAGTTAATTCGAAAAATTACATCAACATTGTTCTTGATGGGTTATCAATTGCTTGTTGTTCCATTTCGTCTCTGAAATACACATTTTCCCGTTGAGGAAAGTGACAATTATGTCGAATTACCGTGTGCGATTGAAGTGCGTCGGGACTTCACCATGCAGCTTCTGTTGAACCAATATAACGACCATTCAAGAAATATTGAATCTCATTAATCTGCAATTCATTATTCTCTTCAGCATTGGCTACTCCTATATTTATTGTCGCATAATCATATACTTTATACAAGTACTTGTAAATATTGTTACGAAATTGCCCTCCTGACAATTTATACTAACTCTCAATACTCGAATCCGTATCATTGTGTAGTAATCAAACAATCGCTTCGTTGAATTAAAATAATTAACTTCATTTAACTTTGCAATTTACATACTTAATCTTAGGCTTAAAGTTTACTTTAATACAATTTTGCACTTTATTTAATAATTCATTAATCACTTTATTACATCTTAATACTGTTACTATTACGATTGAAATTCACGATATACACACAATAGTACGACTGATGTTCAACTGTGTCGATTTTAATTATTTGGTGGCTTATATACCTCTCGTTTGCTGCACTAGAACAATCTAGAATATTCTCTACACTTCGAAAGAAGTTTCAAAAAGGTTCTAGAGTAAGCTTTTACGCATAGATTGTGTCTTGGCTCATATACACCTCTCGCAACGGGAACTACAACGAACAGAGGACATCCTAAAAGTATGTAATCATTTATGCTTTAATATATTTCACACTCTTAACAGTCGTTCAGACTTCAACATTTAAATGACATTCAAATTTAGCTAAGATATATGGATTGTATCGAACATCAAATGTGTTGTCCACGCAAGTGATGAGATTCCATTATCGCGACGAGTATAAACTGGGTACCCAATCATAGGTTTCACCATAGCAATCTTTTGGACATTTTTTAAAACACACACCCTCCGTCAAACAGACTGAAATCGTATTAAGATTTCCACATGGTCCATGAATCATATGACGCCTGACCAATGCATGTAATTTTGGATAAGTTTATGGATAGGGAATTTCAGCAGAAACTGCTTTGTCAGTATTTGCATTATCACTGAATCTGTCCTGATGTTCCAAAGTCGTCATGATATGGGAATGCGGAAGGGCAAGTTTTTGGAACTCAACTTCCGCTACTTTGCCAAAAATTTCTTTTCGTACAATTGAATTAATAAGCTCTTTAAGTTTACATTTGAAAACGCGCACAACAGTTTCAGGACAGATATGAGCTTCATTGCTGTTATGTGCACAAAATCAGTTAAATTGTTATTATGTTCAGCACAAACCATTTTCTGATTTTGACGAATAAAATATAATCTTATACCTTAAAGAGGAACTTATACATTGACAAACTATTGAAGAAATAATGTTTGCGAACTATGCAATATACAATAATCTTCACGAATGGTCAGACGATAGCAAATATATTGCAGCATTGTAACTTTTGTTTGAGGAGCATTAGCGGTTTAAGTAAAGTTATGTTGTGAGAAAGATGTATATCCCACCCTGTAGAACCGTTTGGAAATAACAATGGGATAAGCCAATGGATCCAGAGCCGAATCCAAAACAGAAATGTTACGAACTGCATTCGATCATTTAGAAAAAACAATCATTTTTCTTTCAAACGGTGGCTCTCCGTCAAAATTTCCAAATATTGCTGCTACAACAGTTTGCACAGTATCATTATAGCGTCGAAGATCTGCATCTATATTGACAACAATAACCTTAGAAACATTAGCCACTTCATTTTGTGGCTGTCGACAATAATCGGCCATCGACAATAATCGGCCATCGACTAAAAAGACCCAACAAAATTATTCCAACTGTCCAAATCATTCTCTAATTCACGCATTACATTTAACATTTTCTCCTTCACGCATTCCAAATCATAAAACTGCAACTGTGCATAACACAGCTGACGACCGTTTTCAGAAGTTAATGCACCAGCACGATAGTAAAACTTGTCATGTATTTTAAAATGATGAACGCCATTTAAAGTTGTGTCGGACAACTTGTCATCAGAACTAACCAACGATTATTTGAAATATAATTTTTGGAATGTTGCTTAATTTTTGGGTCATCTGAATGAAGAACCAACAGAAAGACCTTTGTGACAACATAATGTAATTGTTTCATTGTTACCTGATGTAATCTCTGAACGAAAATGTGAGGCACCACAGAATGAACATCGTAATGATAAATGAACGCAATTAAATGAATCGAAATTTCGCGTAACTAATTTAACGCCAATTTATTGGAATCAATTAAAATATCGCTCGAAGTATTATTCACTATTGAATTTGCGATCTCACATTATTTCGATCGCTTCTACGTTCTACGGCGCGGCATAATTTTACTATATTTCGCTTTAATCAAAAATATACTCCTCAATTTAATAATGTTTTTTTTTTAAATCAAATGTATTTATAATCGATTGGCTCTTAATGGTAGCAAACCAATACTGCTCCGTCCCACTGCTATCAAAATGCTAATAACGAATTATTTGCCGCGGAAACAAATACTATCAAATGAAAGAAATTCAAAAATCAACTAAGCCGACTGTGTTTATGAATGCATTTTTCTTCTGCGAATGTTATTTTTTCTTTGTTACTCACAACATCGGCTTTGTGTAATACCCGCCTACTGTGTGCATTTTGAATTCTTAAATATTCATTTTTCTTTATGCCATGTCAACACAGAGCGATCAATCTATTAAATTCAATATTTAATTGAAGTTCTTCACACTTTTGCGTTGCATATATTGTGGTCAAAAAAATTTTTTCAAACTTTTTTAAATTTTCCCTCCCCAAGTATTTATACCCTTTACCTTTAAAAAAGGTAAAAACGGTATACTAATTTTGTGCTTTTGAGAGGAGTTGCAATTTCAAGGAGGCGTGGTAGGTATGGACATATATACAGATATGATCACAATCACTTTCTAAACAATTTGTATTTTGTCCGACTGTCTGTCCGTCTGTGGCCACTTTTTTTCTATACCGTTAGAGTTATCTTAATGAAATTTTGCAAAAGTAAAGTCTGGACAAAGAAACAGAACCAGATTGTTATATAGGAAGATTTGGACAAAGACCACACCTACCTCCTATATGAGGAACTTTTATCACTTTTTTTTAAATCACTATACCTTCGGTCCAATTGATGAAATCGTGACGCAATTTGGCAGTTATGGAGATGTGGGTCTTACTAAACACTATGGAAAAAGTGGGCGTTAAATATTATAACTACCACGCCCACTATTAACAAATATTCATAACTTAAGATCTGGTAGAGATTTACGGACGAAATTTTACGGGAAGGAACATGTGGACATTATAAAGCTATCTGCAACAAATAGGGTTGATCAGGGAAAAGACACGCCCAATTTTGATATATGGATCTTTCGGGTCTAGTCTACCTATGCTCGTATTGATGCCAGCGGAATAAAAATTTGCAGAAATATACTTGGGGTCCATAATAGTGTGTGTGCAGAATATGGAGATCAAATTTCAACTGCCACGCCCACAATTATCCAAAAACCATTACTAGGTTCCTATGAAAGATTTATTAACGAAATTACACAGGAATTCTGGGGATTGACATATTATTGACGCCCACTATTGACATATTATTATAACTTACAACCTATGCAATATTTTTGGACGAAATTATATATTAGTAGTTATATTGACACTACAGAGCCATTCACAAGAAATGGGGTCGATATAATCAATTCCAGGTACTTTACCGAAAATTACCTTGGATATGCTCCTAATGATGATTTATGAAGAAAACATCCCCATTGCTGAAATTGCACGCACAAGAAAAGGTAAAGGGTATTTCGAAGTCGATCTAACCCGACTTCAGACTTCTGTACTCGTTTATATTTTAGCTTATTAAATTTAAGGAAAACAAAAATTAATCTTCGGATTTTGTTTTTTTATTTTTAATATTACTATTGTTTTGATTTAAATTTTATTCAAATGTTGTCTTTAAATAAAAAATAAAAAAAAGGAAATGTTTAAAGTAACAGTTGAAACAGTTGTGCCAAGTATACTACTTACTCGTGTGCTGTTTTTTCCGCACAACTCGATAAGAACTCGATACAAGATACGAAAAGAATGCGCCTATTACACTATTTTACAAAATAAAATTTTTTCATGTACATTTGATGAGAGGTAACTTTTCTTATGTATTTTCATCTGCTGAATTCGAAAATCAAGGTTAAATTTTTTTCATGGAATAGTTTTAGAGATATTGTAATTTTTGTATTTTTCGACCTTTTTCACGTGACAAATCATATATCGGTGTTATATAATTCACAATTATTCATTTATGTACTTATGAAATTAAGTGTGTTTTATAAAATAGTATTTGTTTTTTTAAATGAAAAAGGAAATTTAGCGAAAATTGCCAATATTAAAAATAATACAAAATTCTAAAATCAAAATAATACAAAATTCTGAAATCAATATATTCATTTATGAAAATTTTCGTTGAGAAGCCAAACAAGCTGTTGACCAACAAACAGTTTCTTTTTATAATCTGTTTATAAATCACTTAAATACCTGCCCAGACCACAGTTCGACTCTCAGAAATTATTGTTATTTTATAAGGCAATTTGTTTTTTAATGTCTTATTTAAAATGTAAATGAATATGTTTTCTCGGTAAAAGTTCTTATTATTAAATATGATTCTTATTTTTTTCGCAAAATTTAAAGGAAAGTGTATATATACTTGGTGGATAAATATAAAATAGTTTTAATAGAATTAAGTAAATTTATAAATTAGATTAAACAACAGAATCAACAGTTGGGCTAATTGAAGTCCATATCGATTGCAGTAAGCTCACGTGGTGATTTGGCTTATCTTATAAATATTTTTCATATATATTTTTTTCAAAATATTTTTCGTATAAATTTGTGCACATGAGCAAAAATTATTCTTTGTAACAAAAATTCAAAAACACATGATTTCGTTACATTCATAGTCATGAAGATTAACTGTTTTAATTATTCTTTTCAATCGAATGCATGAAATTCTACAGTTTTCGTATATTGGTGCGTGTATAGAAAGAAGCTGTTCACTCCGAATCCTAACGTTCAGGTGGCTTCCGCCTGGTACCTGGGGCACCATGTTGTCGGCCTATCTCTGCGTTCCATCGTTCGGTACGGTGCGAAAGCACGTGTTGTGCGGTGGAGAGCGAGAGAACAGTCGAGGCAGGTGCATATCGTATTTGTGCGGAAGCCATCTTTATCTGCTGGCATATTTTGGCGCGAGGCTACGAAGCAGCGGCAGCTGCTCTCTTTGCGCGGTGGTCAGTCTGTTCTGGAATTGCGGCAAGTGTGGATCGGCGCCCAACATAGTATATTAAATATAAATTATACAATAAATATATAAAAAGTGAAAATTGGCTAAGGAATGCTGCTGCGTATTTTTCGTTTAACGTGGTTTTCATAAGTTAATAAATAAATATTTTTTAATCAAATAAATAGTTCTATCTGAGTGCAACATTTTGGTCCTTCGAGCCGGATAAGAATCCGGTTTTTGGTAAGTGTCGATTGTTTTAATCGAATTAAAAATATTATTATTATAAATTAACAATAATTTAAATTTGATTATACACAAATTGATTATTTTTTGTGTTTCGGTTGGGTTAGCCGTGCGTTCGGGTGTTTGTGCTCTGTCGGCGCTGGTGACTATTGAAACCATTGCGCTGTTGTTGTCTTCGCTGCATTGGCTGGTGGCTAATGCAGAAAGCAGAATAAGAAAAGTAGGTCAGTGGCTCGTGCGATCAGCTGCTGTCTCTATTTCTTTTGTGAAGCAGGGCCGGTTACGGGTAGCAATTGGTTTCCTGAACATTGTGGGCCCTTCTGTCGCAGTGCGTTTAAACGATAAGTGTTGGGCGTGGTTTCAGTGCGGTTGCGTTCGGAGGTGCATATAAGCCAATATTGAGCTGCGTTCGCAAGCGCATAAGTTCCGCAAAATGGTGGACTCGTATATTTCGGCGGCAGATGAACTTCTGATGTTCATAAGTCATTTTGAACGG
The DNA here is from genome assembly GCA_920105625.2 of Clusia tigrina. Taxonomy (NCBI): domain Eukaryota; kingdom Metazoa; phylum Arthropoda; class Insecta; order Diptera; family Clusiidae; genus Clusia; species Clusia tigrina. Next base: position 157,481,908 of record OV050031.1, read on the forward strand.
TGCTCGCCGGAAAGTCACTCCATTATATCACTTCAACTTGATGAAGCAGAATTGGATGCTCGGTGGGCTTCGCTTAAAACGGCAAAAATAACTGCCATGTCCGAGGCGCGGGTCATGAAAGACGGTGAATCACTGTTAGAGTCAATCGGACAGCGGTTCGAGTCAAGTTTTGATACTTTTAAGCGGGGTCGTATTTTGATCGCGGAAGTGAGACAACGTTTAGAGCAGGCAACTCCCGTTCCTACTACAGGGGAGCCATTTTTATCATTGGCGCACAGCATCCACGTACCCCCTTGTGATATCCCTGCCTTTGAAGGGAGTTATGCTGCATGGCCCACGTTCCGTGACATGTTTACAGCACTATTCATTAACAACACGCGGCTGTCTAATGCGGAGAAATTCTACCATTTGTCCCTTAAGCCCCGGGGAGAACCACATGAAATTGTCTCCAAAATTCCAATTACTGAGGCGGGTTTTCAGCAAGTGTGGGAAAACTTACTGGAGCGCTACGACAACAAGCGCATCCAGATCAACAACCAATTGAAGACACTGTTGGGTCTTGACCCGGTTAGAAGAGAAGATGGTGGGGAAATTAAACGCCTACAGCGTGACATTGGTAACTGTATCGCTGCACTGACATCTTACGGCATCGACGTTGCGAGTTGGGATGCCATTTTAGTATACTTGTGCTCCATGCGGCTGCCTGAGCTCACACTGTCCCTGTGGGAACAAACCATGGGGGGCCGCGCAGATATTCCAGAATGGAAGGCGATGGATGACTTCTTGTCATTGCGGTTTCATACACTCGAGGCGATTTCGGATCTCCGGTCGCAAGGCTCCAGTTCATCACAAATAAGGGTTCAGCCGAATCAACCGCGAACAGCACGGGTGCAAACCCATCCAGTAAGTGTTACCCCGGAAGGGTGCAAAGTGTGCAGGCGGTCTACACACTCGGTGCGAAATTGTCCTGCGTTCCAGGCCGCCACCGTATCAGCTCGGTGGGGCTTGGTGCGCAAACACGGGTTGTGTGTGAATTGCTTGTCAGCTTCACATAGAGTGGCAAATTGCCCCAGCTCCTTTTCGTGCTCCACCTGCCGGGAGCGGCACCACACTCTGCTGCATACGGACTCGCCACGGGGTCGTCCAACCGCTGCGACGCCAAACCCACCATCCACATCGGGGAGGGGACGCTCCAATTCAAATGGACGCTCCTCCCTGGTCCATCCACCCGTACCCAAGTCTTCTTACCACACTGCGCAGGTATCGCGTCCGGCAGATAGGGCGGGGCCGAGTCCAAGTCATCCAAGTGGCCGCCTCTCCAATCGTGTTATCTTGGGTACGGCCTTAGTCACGATAAAACATCAAGGAGTATGGTACACAGCCCGGGCTCTGATAGATTCTGGTTCTGAGGGGTCCTTTGTTTCGGACCGCCTCCAAAAGCGCCTTAAGCTGCCGGCGCACGCAGTACATGCCCAGGTATCGGGGGTCAGCAATACCCTTGCTGGCACCGTTACCAAAGCATGTCATATCACCATCGGGTCGCGGTACGATGCCACTGTGCGTCTCCAAGTATCGGCTTTGGTGTTGCCTACCCTGACAGGTGAACTGCCGCCGCACCTATTGAGTAAAGGAGAGCAACACAAACTGAGACATTTCAGGTTAGCCGATTCAAGCACTTCACACTCCACCCAAGTAGATTTGTTAATCGGAGGGGATCTTTACCCTCAGGTCTTGCTTGATGGGTTGCGGCGCAACCTGGTGGGGTCACTAATTGCCCAAGAAACGGTATTCGGCTGGATCCTTACAGGGCCTCTGCCGGATAAACGGATATCCACTTTCACAACTCGAGTGCAAGTGTCTGAAACTGCTTCGCTCGACCACCTTCTACGACAGTTCTGGGAAATGGAACAGCCTCCGCAAGATCGAAAGCTGTCCCAGACTGATCAAGACTGCCTTAATTTGTACTCCCAGACTACTCGTCGGGATGCTACGAGGCGATACATAGTCTCTCTGCCGTTCAAACAAGGGTTTGTTCCGGAGAAGTCTCTAGGAGCGTCGCGCTATATTGCCCTTCGGCAATTTGAGCGCAATGAGTCCCGGCTGGTAAAGAGCCCGGCCGATAAGCGACAATACGACGCGGTGGTACTTGAATACGTGACGTTAAATCACATGCGCAAGGTTCCACCGCCGTCAGTAACTCCTGTGCCTCATTATTACTTGCCACATCATGCAGTAATTAAGCCAGAGAGTACAACCACCAAACTTCGCGTGGTGTTCAATGCCTCACAGGCGACTTCCAACACGGTCAGCTTGAATGACGTGTTACACACAGGGCCAGTGTTACAAGCCGATCTGACCCGGCTAATAATCCAGTGGCGTATGTTTCGCTATGTCCTGAACGGGGACATACAAAAGATGTATCGTCAGATTCTGGTTGAGCCAAGCCAGGCTTCATACCAGAGAATTGTGTTTAGGGAATCTCCCGACAGCGATATCTCTGACTATGAATTGAAAACGGTCACCTTCGGGGTGAATTGTGCTCCTTATCTTGCAATAAGGACACTTTTGCAATTGGCAGACGACATGGAGAGCAGGTTCCCATTGGCTTCTCAGGTGTTACGTAATTCGATGTACGTGGATGACGCTCTAGTGGGTACACATGATATTGCTACTGCCATTCGCACTAGGGATGAGCTGATTGAGAGCTTGGATTCAGCCGGGTTCTCAATGCGAAAGTGGGCAGCAAATTCTACAGAAATTTTATCCGGTTTGCCTCCAGGGCATCTGCTTAGGGAAGATTTTCTCCAATTCGAGGAGACCAGCACCACTCGCACTTTGGGCATTCGATGGAATGCGCGGGGGGATTGGTTTTATTTCCACGTGGCAGCTTTGCCAATCGTTGCCGTATACACCAAACGTAAGGTCCTGTCGGTCATCGCACAGCTCTTTGACCCAGCGGGATGGTTGGCTCCTATTGTCATCTCCGCTAAGATCTTGATGCAACAGATATGGTTGGATCAAATAGGTTGGGACGAGCAACTTACTCCTACCACCTTAACAAGGTGGACACACTTCTTATCGCAGTATCAGGCAATCTCCCAAGTACGCGTGCCTCGCTAGGTACGATCTGCACCTGATCGCGATATTGAGTTCCACGCCTTCTGTGATGCTTCTCAGCTAGCATATGCTGCAGCCCTTTACGTTCGGTGTAAAGGTGAAAATTCCATCTCTACCCATTTGCTAGTGGCGAAATCGCGGGTGGCCCCATTGAGAACTATCTCTCTTCCACGTTTAGAACTATGTGGGGCAACACTTTTAGCAGAGCTGATTTTCCCTCTCAAACCTCTATTAAATATTTCAGATGACAACTTGTTTTGTTGGTCCGACTCTACGATTGTGTTGGCATGGCTGCGAAAGCCACCCCACGTGTGGAAAGTCTTCGTGGCGAATCGAGTCACTGCTATTACCAGCAAAGTAGGTGTGAACAACTGGCGTCATGTCCGCTCAGAAGATAACCCAGCAGATTTAGCTAGCCGTGGTGTGGCACCTGAAGCACTACTCCACAACAGGCTCTGGTGGGAAGGAACGGCCTGGCTGCAGCAGGAGCGGAAACGGTGGCCGCCTCCGTTGGACGAAAACGTGTTAGCAACCGATGAAGATCAACGACCTGCAAAGTGTCATGTAGTATATGTGTCCTCTGCGGACGACCCAATGTTGCGCTTCTCCTCATTTTCTAGGGCCCTCCGAGTGTTGAGTTTCGTGCGCCGCTTTATGCGCCACTGTTCGGTGAAACATCGGGACACGACTCCTGACAGGGGGTCCCCGCTTACTCGGGGAGAAATCGCTGAAACGACCACTTGCCTTATTGTGCTCGCGCAGAAAATGTATTTCCCAAAAGAATACAGCGCACTTGTGGCACGGTTCCAGCTCCAGTTCGCTTTTGGCTCTGAATCCGTTCGTGCACTCCGATGGTACTCTGCGCGTAAATGGTCGGTTGGCGCTCACTACACATTTGCCATTTTCGGAGAGACACCCGATCATTCTGCCATACTATGGTCATTTGACTCGTCTGATAGTGAAGTTCATCCATCAGGTGTCCCTACACGGGGGGAATCAACTAATGTTGCGGCTAATCCGGACCCAATATTGGATTCCAAAAGCGAAAACGCTCATTAAAAGCACAATTCTCCAATGTAAGACATGTATTCTGTGGAAGAAGCGTCGACAACAGCAGCTCATGGCAGCTCTTCCTGTTGAACGTACCACGTGTTCACGTCCTTTTACCCATACTGGAGTTGATTTCGCGGGGCCGTTTGTTATCAAGCACTATAAGGGGCGGGCATGCCACGTTACGAAGGGTTACGTCTGCATCTTTGTATGCTTCGCTACGAGAACAGTTCACCTTGAGGCGACTACCGATTTGAGTACTCCTGCCTTCCTTGCGGCATTGTCTCGGTTTATCGCCCGCCGGGGATGTCCTTTGAAAATGCACTCGGATAATGGTCGGAACTTTGTGGGCGCGGAAAAGGCGTTGAGGCTTGATTTCCAGCGGGTGCTCCGCGAAATCCGTGACCGAACCGTGGTGGGTCACTTTCATACTCAGATCGAGTGGGATTTTAATCCCCCCATGCTCCACATATGGGGGGCCTTTGGGAAGCAGCGGTCAAGAGTTTCAAGTACCATTTCAAACGCATGGCAGGGCAACTTAAGTACACGTTTAAAGAATTTGTGACTCTCTTAGCGCGCATCGAGGCGTGTCTTAATTCTAGGCCTATCAGCGCTCTGTCGGAGGACCCCACGGATCTCCAAGCGCTGACGCCTGGTCATTTCTTGGTGGGTGCGCCACTGTTGGCACCAGCTGAGCCTCCGGATACAACACCCTTTCTCTCAATTTTGAACCGATGGCAAAAACTGAAGGCGCTGGCCCATCAATTCAGCGTCAGGTGGAAAAACGAATACCTTCTCGAGTGTCAACGGCGGAGTAAGTGGCGAACGGCTCAAGTGAATGTCAAGGTGGGTGAGTTAGTGGTTGTGCGGGAAGACAACCTAGCGCCTCAAGAATGGCGGCTGGGCAGGGTCACCGATACGCACCCTGGTCCTGATGGAAAAGTGCGTGTTGTGGATCTGCGGACCGCACGTGGAATGCTAACCCGACCTATCACGAAGGTGGTGATCCTACCGGGAGAAGAGCCGCCTCCTACCAGCGGAGGGGTATAACGTACCTTGTACTTTTTTAATTTATAGTTTTTATGTTTTCTTTTATATCTACTCCCTTCTTGTACTAATTAAATTTTTGATATTTTCTCAGATTTCGGCTCGCGCGGTGCACAAGACCCGCTACTCGTTTTCTGACGGATGCTGCTTTTTGTCTGCCAGTTGTTCGAGTGTGTCCGTGCTACCACCTCCACTCTCCATGGCGGTGCCACCGGACCCAACAGCACCTCGTCGGGCCAGGTCAACTAAATTCGACTTCCCATCGAGCTCCACCTCTCTATTACCGGCGCGCCACCTGGCTGCGTGGTTCCGAAAGCGCCAAACCAAGGTCTGGAAGAGACCAGGCGGGAAACATTCCGCGCTGTTCCGCCCTTTCTGGGTATTACGAAGAGACCGGTGCAGCTACGCCCTACTCCGCAGATCATCTGCACTATATGTTAGCAGATGGGCCACCGCTTTGAGGGGTGCGCATGCTTCCTGAAGTTGCGCCCTCGGGCACCAAACCACCCTCCATTGATGAAGGGTATGAACGGGATCCGGCGTGGATATGTTCTTCTCTTGCAATAATGCAAGGGGGCGGCATGTTCACTCCGAATCCTAACGTTCAGGTGGCTTCCGCCTGGTACCTGGGGCACCATGTTGTCGGCCTATCTCTGCGTTCCATCGTTCGGTACGGTGCGAAAGCACGTGTTGTGCGGTGGAGAGCGAGAGAACAGTCGAGGCAGGTGCATATCGTATTTGTGCGGAAGCCATCTTTATCTGCTGGCATATTTTGGCGCGAGGCTACGAAGCAGCGGCAGCTGCTCTCTTTGCGCGGTGGTCAGTCTGTTCTGGAATTGCGGCAAGTGTGGATCGGCGCCCAACATAGTATATTAAATATAAATTATACAATAAATATATAAAAAGTGAAAATTGGCTAAGGAATGCTGCTGCGTATTTTTCGTTTAACGTGGTTTTCATAAGTTAATAAATAAATATTTTTTAATCAAATAAATAGTTCTATCTGAGTGCAACAGAAGCTAATACACAAAATTCGCGCTTCCAATCAGAATGTCTGTGATTTTGTGTATGCCTTAAAAATATGCCCTCCTAGTACTTCGCTAATATGGGGTTGGTCCATATCATTAAGGCAAGTATTTTTTATAATAGAAAAAAATGTATATACTTTTTCATTATTAAATTCTTCAAAATCGAAATTCACGAAGAGCTTCAAAAAGAAAATACTCAATTGCCTTTAATTTGTCTACCACACTTTCGGTCCACAAGAACAATGTTTCTAAATATTTTCCAAAAATGTTTGATTTCTTGCAACATAATATTCTTTTTAGTATGCAACACATTTTAGTACACGAGGGGTGATTGCGCATATTCCCTATTTACTCGTCACATACTAGAGAAAAGCAAAAGAGGGTAAGCGAACTTTGTCTTTTTCGTGTATGCATTACAACATTTTAGTGCAATTTTTGTAGTTGTTGTTACCAAATATATAAAACCATGATTCCATCTGTGTTTTATTATTATTATTATTATTATTATTATTATTATTATTATACCTTCCAACATAATTAATTATGTCTGCAAGGGATGGGGTAATGAGTACTAGCAACTAAGGCCTTCGACTCGGAAGAGAAAACGATTTAGAAAGAAGCATTTTTGGGACCATGCCTGGAGCAGGATTCGAACCCACGACCCCATAAGTGTGAGTCTAGCATGCTTACCACTAGACCACGGAGGTCGGCGTCCATCTGTGTTTATGAACCAATTATAAAACAAAATTACTATAAACATTCTAAGAAAAATTATCTTTATTACAATTCCTTTATATATATATATATATATATATATATATATATATATAAAGGAATTGTAATTCTGTTGGTAACAGCATCGCTGGAAAATGGGTGGACCGATAATAAAAAATCGGTTCATAAACACAAGTGAAGTAAAAATTTTAAAATTTTCGGATAAAATTATACATATTGAAAATCGAGGCCTGCCTTCTTATAATAGGTTTTTCTTTGTGTGTTGTGCAAAGTGATTTAGAATACAGTATGTGTGGATTAAATTAGCCCCTAATTTAATCCTCACAGTCTTTATAACTATAAATTAGGCTTCTAGCCTCAAACAAATACAATAGCTTTTTCACGTCAACTTCCATCTTGTAAGCATTGAAGATGGAAGTAATATTTATATTGTTGTTGTTAAGAGAGTTTTAAACCTTGTTTTAATGAAAATTTCACCTTGACTTTCTTAGAACAATTATCTAACGGCTAAGTTCAATGAACTATCATATCGACTGGTTCGTGAAAATGGGGACAACCACATCTCAAATGTCGGCCTCTATTTCACCAATATCTTGTCGATATGTTCATCAAAGTTTAACTGAGCGATTGGCACTCATCAGATTTAATCAGACAAAACTGCGTTCCGCAGATTATATTCACCTTAAGGATGCCATCAATTCTGATGCAAATGCACAGATTGTCGGCCGAATGACGATTCTCCCTGCAATGTACGTCGGAAGTCCGCTCAAGATGGCATGTTGTATGCTCGCCATTACGGCACAGCAGATTTTTTTATCACGTTCACGTGGAATCCGCAGTGGATAGGAAGAGTTACCCCCTGCCAAATCATCCATCGATTACCATGACATCACCACGATAGTGTTTAAACAGAAATTCAAATCACTGTTGGATTTGATTGTGAAGTATTCGCGCTGCTGGATGTATTCAGTGCAGTAGCAGAAACGCGGATTGCCACACGCGCATACTCTCTTTTGGTTGATTGAGAAGTTAAGACTGAATGAAATCGATTATCTGATATCAGCGAAAAATCCCGATGAAGAAGAAGATCCAGGCTTGTATAAGGTTTTTACTACGATCATGATTAATGGCCCCTGTGGAACATTAAATAACAATTCTCCAAGCAAGGTAGACGGAAAATGTTCAAAGCGTTATCCACACCCATTAGCAGCAGAAATAATTATCGGAAATAACGGTTATCCGCTCCGGTCGCCAATCCACTGCGGACAATGGAAGTTCAACAACTGTCAAAGTGAATCAGCGGCAAATTGAAGTTAATTATCGTTAGTGTTCTCTATTCGCCATTACTCTCGAAGATATTCAAAGCGTACATCAATGTCGAATATTGCCATTTCGTGAAATCCATCAAATACATCTGAAACTATGTGACCAATGGAAGTGACATGGCTATGTTTGGAATTGGTGCGGAAGTTACTCAATATTCGCACATTTTTTCATTCCTCATTCATGAAGATATCTCACTGATGTTCATTTCGTCAAACATCTGGAAAATTATCAAAGGGTAGACTTCACTGGGGAGAACGCATTACAACGAGCTAATCGACCGCCATCTACAACATTGACCAATTTCTTTTCAATGTGCAAGAATGACGATTTCACTCGATCGCGGCTATTCTCCGAAATGTCAAGATATTATACTTGGAATCAATCGTCAAAAAACTTCAACGACAGAAACAAGGAACTCCAGTTCCAGGCTACCCACCTGTATTTTCCACATGCATTAGGTCGCATCTACACAGTGCATCCAAGCAACGACGAATGGTTCTATTTGCGTTCATTCATTGCGATTACACCCTCGAAGATGCTGTGATTTCATCAAATGCTCATCAAATACGAACATTGTTTTCGATAATTATCTCAACATGCTTCCCATCGAAAACGATTGATTTGTGGACCAAATACAAAGATGACATGTCTTATTATATTTTGCATAAGATGCGTACTAGAACATCAAATGCAGATATGCAATTGAGCGAAGAAATCCACAACGAGGCATTGAAATTTATTGAGGACATGTGTTTGACCAGCAATTCCTGTTTAAAAATTATTAATTAAAATTATTAATTCTTTAGTTTTGTTTTTCGGTTTCATCATCTAACTACTATTTTAATCGAACCAAATATCTCACGTTCTCGTTATGCGCAGTATTAAGTTTGATATTGTGTGAAAACTGACGTTTATTAATTACTACAACAGCCTCTGGGCCAAATTTAGAGGGTAATAATCCTTTTGCTTTGCGCAGTGAAAGCCCTAAATAAAAAATAAAAAACTAATGGACAAAACTGTGAAATTTTTTTGAACATCACCGACAATAAATCTACCAAACCCAAAAATCATTATGGTGTCCTCTTGAGACCTCAACAAAATACTACAAAATTTCACGTACTTCACAGTGCACAAAGGACTAAACTTGATTAGTAAAGATATTGTAAAAATATTATTATTATAAATTAATAATAATTTAAATTTGATTTATACACAAATTGATTATTTTTTGTGTTTCGGTTGGGTTTGCCGTGCGTTCGGGTGTTTGTGCTCTGTCGGCGCTGCTGACTATTAAAACCATTGCGCTGTTGTTGTCTTCGCTGCATTATCGCCGTTTTTAGGTACTGGTGGCTAATGCAGAAAGCAGAATAAGAAAAGTAGGTCAGTGGCTCGTGCGATCAGCTGCTGTCTCTATTTCTTTTGTGAAGCAGGGCCGGTTACGGGTAGCAATTGGTTTTCTGAACATTGTGGGCCCTTCTGTCGCAGTGCGTTTAAACGATAAGTGTTGGGCGTGGTTTCAGTGCGGTTGCGTTCGGAGGTGCATATAAGCCAATATTGAGCTGCGTTCGCAGGCGCATAAGTTCCGCAAAATGGTGGACTCGTATATTTCGGCGGCAGATGAACTTCTGATGTTCATAAGTCGTTTTGAACGGTGCTCGCCGGAAAGTCACTCCATTATATCACTTCAACTTGATGAAGCAGAATTGGATGCTCGGTGGGCTTCGCTTAAAACGGCAAAAATAACTGCCATGTCCGAGGCGCGGGTCATGAAAGACGATGAATCACTGTTAGAGTCAATCGGAGAGCGGTTCGAGTCAAGTTTTGATACTTTTAAGCGGGGTCGTATTTTGATCGCGGAAGTGAGACAAGGTTTAGAGCAGGCAACTCCCGTTCCTACTACAGGGGAGCCATTTTTATCATTGGCGCACAGCATTCACGTACCCCCATGTGATATCCCTGCCTTTGAAGGGAGTTATGCTGCATGGCCAACGTTCCGTGACATGTTTACAGCACTATTCATTAACAACACGCGGCTGTCTAATGCGGAGAATTTCTACCATTTGTCCCTTAAGACCCGGGGAGAACCACATGAAATTGTCTCCAAAATTCCATTTACTCAGGCGGGTTTTCAGCAAGTGTGGGAAAACTTACTGGAGCGCTACGACAACAAGCGCATCCAGATCAACAACCAATTGAAGACACTGTTGGGTCTTGACCCGGTTAGAAGAGAAGATGGTGGGGAAATTAAACGCCTACAGCGTGACATCGGAAACTGTATCGCTGCACTGACATCTTACGGCATCGACGTTGCGAGTTGGGATGCCATTTTAGTATACTTGTGCTCCATGCGGCTGCCTGAGCTCACACTGTCCCTGTGGGAACAGACCATGGGGGGCCGCGCAGATATTCCAGAATGGAAGGCGATGGATGACTTCTTGTCATTGCGGTTTCATACACTCGAGGCGATTTCGGATCTCCGGTCGCAAGGCTCCAGTTCATCACAAATAAGGGTTCAGCCGAATCAACCGTGAACAGCACGGGTGCAAATCCATCCAGTAAGTGTTACCCCAGCTCCTTTTCGTGCTCCACCTGTCGGGAGCGGCACCACACTCTGCTGCATACGGACTCGCCACGGGGTCGTCCAACCGCTGCGACGCCAAAACCACCATCCACATCGGGGAGGGGACGCTCCAATTCAAATGGACGCTCCTCCCTGGTCCATCCACCCGTACCCAAGTCTTCTTACCACACTGCGCAGGTATCGCGTCCGGCAGATAGGGCGGGGCCGAGTCCAAGTCATCCAAGTGGCCGCCTCTCCAATCGTGTTATCTTGGGTACGGCCTTAGTCACGATAAAACATCAAGGAGTATGGTACACAGCCCGGGCTCTGATAGATTCTGGTTCTGAGGGGTCCTTTGTTTTGGACCGCCTCCAAAAGCGCCTTAAGCTGCCGGCGCACTCAGTACATGCCCAGGTATCGGGGGTCAGCAATACCCTTGCTGGCACCGTTACCAAAGCATGTCATATAACCATCGGGTCGAGGTACGATGCCACTGTGCGTCTCCAAGTATCGGCTTTGGTGTTGCCTACCCTGACAGGTGAACTGCCGCCGCTCCTATTGAGTAAACGAGAGCAACACAAACTGAGACATTTCAGGTTAGCCGATTCAAGCACTTCACACTCCACCCAAGTCGATTTGTAAATCGGAGGGGATCTTTACCCTCAGGTCTTGCTTGATGGGTTGCGGCGCAACCTGGTGGGGTCACTAATTGCCCAAGAAACGGTATTCGGCTGGATCCTTACAGGGCCTCTGCCGGATAAACGGATATCCATTTTCACAACGCGTGCAAGTGTCTGAAACTGCTTCGCTCGACCACCTTCTACGACAGTTCTGGGAAATGGAACAGCCTCCGCAAGATCGAAAGCTGTCCCAGACTGATCAAGACTGCCTTAATTTGTACTCCCAGACTACTCGGCGGGATGCTACGGGGCGATACATAGTCTCTCTGCCGTTCAAACAAGGGTTTGTTCCGGAGAAGTCTCTAGGAGCGTCGCGCTATATTGCCCTTCGGCAATTTGAGCGCAATGAGTCCCGGCTGGTAAAGAGCCCGGCCGATAAGCGACAATACGACGCGGTGGTACTTGAATACGTGACGTTAAATCACATGCGCAAGGTTCCACCGCCGTCAGTAACTCCTGTGCCTCATTATTACTTGCCACATCATGCAGTAATTAAGCCAGAGAGTACAACCACCAAACGTCGCGTGGTGTTCAATGCCTCACAGGCGACTTCCAACACGGTCAGCTTGAATGACGTGTTACACACAGGGCCAGTGTTACAAGTCGATCTGACCCGGCTAATAATCCAGTGGCGTATGTTTCGCTATGTCCTGAACGGGGACATACAAAAGATGTATCGTTAGATTCTGGTTGAGCCAAGCCAGGCATCATACCAGAGAATTGTGTTTAGGGAATCTCCCGACAACGATATCTCTGACTATGAATTGAAAACGGTCACCTTCGGGGTGAATTGTGCTCCTTATCTTGCAATAAGGACACTTTTGCAATTGGCAGACGACATGGAGAGCAGGTTCCCATTGGCTTCTCAGGTGCTACGTAATTCGATGTACGTGGATGACGCTCTAGTGGGTATACATGATATTGCTACTGCCATTCGCACTAGGGATGAGCTGATTGAGAGCTTGGATTCAGCCGGGTTCCCAATGCGAAAATGGGCGGCAAATTCTACAGAAATTTTATCCGGTTTGCCTCCAGGGCATCTGCTTAGGGAAGATTTTCTCCAATTCGAAGAGACCAGCACCACTCGCACTTTGGGCATTCGATGGAATGCGCGGGGGGATTGGTTTTATTTCCACGTGGCAGCTTTGCCAATCGTTGCCGTATACACCAAACGTAAGGTCCTGTCGGTCATCGCACAGCTGTTTGACCCAGCGGGATGGTTGGCTCCTATTGTCATCTCCGCTAAGATCTTGATGCAACAGATATGGTTGGATCAAATAGGTTGGGACGAGCAACTTACTCCTACCACTTTAACAAGGTGGACACACTTCTTATCGCAGTATCAGGCAATCTCCCAAGTACGCGTGCCTCGCTGGGTACGATCTGCACCTGATCGCGATATTGAGTTCCACGCCTTCTGTGATGCTCCTCAGCTAGCATATGCTGCAGCCCTTTACGTTCGGTGTAAAGGTGAAAATTCCATCTCTACCCATTTGCTAGTGGCGAAATCGCGGGTGGCCCCATTGAGAACTATCTCTCTTCCACGTTTAGAACTATGTGGGGCAACACTTTTAGCAGAGCTGATTTTCCCTCTTAAACCTCTATTAAATATTTCAGATGACAACTTGTTTTGTTGGTCCGACTCTACGATTGTGTTGGCATGGCTGCGAAAGCCACCCCACGTGTGGAAAGTCTTCGTGGCGAATCGAGTCACTGCCATTACCAGCAAAGTAGGTGTGAACAACTGGCGTCATGTCCGCTCAGAAGATAACCCAGCAGATTTAGCTAGCCGTGGTGTGGCACCTGATGCACTACTCCACAACAAGCTCTGGTGGGAAGGCCCGGCCTGGCTGCAGCAAGAGCGGATACGGTGGCCGCCTCCGTTGGACGAAAACGTGTTAGCAACCGATGAAGGGCAACGACCTGCAAAGTGTCATGTAGTATATGTGTCCTCTGCGGACGGCCCAATGTTGCGCTTCTCCTCATTTTCTAGGGCCCTCCGAGTGTTGAGTTTCGTGCGCCGCTTTATGCGCCACTGTTCGGTGAAACATCGGGACACGACTCCTGACAGGGGGTCCCCGCTAACTCGGGGAGAAATCGCTGAAACGACCACTTGCCTTATTGTGCTCGCGCAGAAAATGTATTTCCCAAAAGAATACAGCGCACTTGTGACACGGGAGCCGATATCCAGCTCCAGTTCGCTTTTGGCTCTGAATCCGTTCGTGCACTCCGATGGTACTCTGCGCGTAAATGGTCGGTTTGCGCTCACTACACATTTGCCATTTTCGGAGAGACACCCGATCATTCTGCCATACTATGGTCATTTGACTCGTCTAATAGTGAAGTTCATCCATCAGGTGTCCCTACACGGGGGGAATCAACTAATGCTGCGGCTAATCCGGACCCAATATTGGATTCCAAAAGCGAAAACGCTCATTAAAAGCACAATTCTCCAATGTAAGACATGTATTCTGTGGAAGAAGCGTCGACAACAGCAGCTCATGGCAGCTCTTCCTGTTGAACGTACCACGTGTTCACGTCCTTTTACCCATACTGGAGTTGATTTCGCGGGGCCGTTTGATATCAAGCACTATAAGGGGCGGGCATGCCACGTTACGAAGGGGTACGTCTGCATCTTTGTATGCTTCGCTATGAGAGCAGTTCACCTTGAGGCGACTACCGATTTGAGTACTCCTGCCTTCCTTGCGGCATTGTCTCGGTTTATCGCCCGCCGGGGATGTCCTTTGAAAATGCACTCGGATAATGGTCGGAACTTTGTGGGCGCGGATAAGGCGTTCAGGCTTGATTTCCAGCGGGTGCTCCGCGAAATCCGTGACCGAACCGTGGTGGGTCACTTTCATACTCAGATTGAGTGGGATTTTAATCCCCCCCATGCTCCACATATGGGGGGCCTTTGGGAACCAGTGGTCAAGAGTTTCAAGCACCATTTCAAGCGCATGGCAGGGCAACTTAAGTACACGTTTGAAGAATTTGTGACTCTCTTAGCGCGCATCGAGGCGTGTCTTAATTCTAGGCCTATCAGCGCTCTGTCTGAGGACCCCACGGATTTCCAAGCGCTGACGCGTGGTCATTTCTTGGTGGGTGCGCCACTGTTGGCACCAGCTGAGCCTCCGGATACAACACCCTTTCTCTCAATTTTGAACCGGTGGCAAAAACTGAAGGCGCTGGCCCATCAATTCAGCGTCAGGTGGAAAAACGAATATCTTCTCGAGTGTCAACGGCGGAGTAAGTGGCGGACGGCTCAAGTGAATGTCAAGGTGGGTGAGTTAGTGGTTGTGCGGGAAGACAACCTAGCGCCTCAAGAATGGCGGCTGGGCAGGGTTACCGATACGCACCCCGGTCCTGATGGAAAAGTGCGTGTTGTGGATGTGCGAACCGCACGTGGAATGCTAACCCGACCTATCACGAAGGTGGTGATCCTACTGGGAGAAGAGCCGCCGTCTACCAGCGAAGGGGTATAACGTACCTTGTACTTTTTCAATTTATAGTTTTTATGTTTTCTTTTAGATCTATTCCCTTCTTGTACTAATTATATTTTTGATATTTTCTCAGATCTAGGCCCACTCGGTGCACAAGACCCGCTACTCGATTTCTGACGGGTGCTGCTTTTTGTCTGCCAGTTGTGTGGCCGTGCTACCACCTCCACTCTCCATGGCGGTGCCACCGGACCCAACAGCACCTCGTCGGGCCAGGTCAACTAAATTCGACCTCCCATCGAGCTTCACCTCTCTGCCACCGGCGCGCCACCTGGCTGCGTGGTTCCGGAAGCGCCAAACCAAGGTCAGGAGGAGTCCAGGCGGGAACCATCCCGCGCTGTTCCGCCCTTTCTGGGTATTACGAAGAGACCGGTGCAGCTACGCCCTACTCCGCAGATCATCTGCACTATGTGTTAGCAGATGGGCCACCGCATTGAGGGGTGCGCATGCTTCCTGAAGCTGCGCCCTCGGGCACCAAACCACCCTCCATTGATGAAGGGTATGAACGGGATCCGGCGTGGATATGTTCTTCTTTTGCAATAATGCAAGGGGGGCGGCATGTTCACTCCGAATCCTAACGTTCAGGTGGCTTCCGGCTAGTACCTGGTGCGCCATGTTGTCGGCCTATCTCTGCGTTCCATAGTTCGGTACGGTGCGAAAGCACGTGTTGTGCGGTGGAGAGCGAGAGAACAGTCGAGGCAGGTGCATATCGTATTTGTGCGAAAGCCATCTTTAACTGTTGGTATATTTTGGCGAGGGGCTACGAAGCAGCGGCAGCTGCTCTCTTTGCGCCGTATTCAGTCTGTTCTGGAGTTGCGGCAAGTGCGGATCGGCAACAAATAGTTAATATTTAAAATACGTTATATATGTTAAAAATCTCAAAAAATAAATTATTCATTCTGAGCACAACAGATATAGTCCTTCTGAAATGTAGCCAACTCTTTTTGTTTCTATGAAGTCCGTCTAATTTGGGATTCCACCAAGGAGCATTTCTAGATTTAAATTGTTTTGGTATGATCTAGGAATGGACTCTTTTGCACTTTGTAGGATAATTCTTTTTATATTAGTGACTTCTTCGTTGATATTAGAGGAAATTTGTCTGTATAAGTTGTACTTTATACATTTAACCTCGTACCTGGTCCAGTTGGCAAATTTCGTTTTAAAAAGTTGGGGTATGTTATAGTTAATATTTGATTTTTTTGAAAATAGAGATGGAATAATCGGGAAATGGTCACTACCACATAGACCATCTATAGTAGTCCTTTCGGCACCTATTACTTAATTTGGTGAACGAAAACAAAGATCAATGTGGGTTAGTGAGCGATGTGTACTAAGGAATGTAGGTGATCCATTGTTCAGTAAAGTAAAGTAGGATTGTATAATAAATTTGGCTAGAATTTATCCTTTTTTGTTATTTCTAGGGGAGTCCCAATTTTGGTGCCAGTCACCAGTTATCAACCATGGACTACCAAAGTTGTAGAACATGTTGCCTAAATTGGTATCATTGAAGTTTTTGCTCGGAGGAATATAAGCGGAAATTACAAAAAATGTTTTATGGGAGTTGATTTCAACTCCAACAGCGTCGAAATCGTTTTGAAGGAAGATAGGTTTATGTTGGAGGGAGCTGTGTATAAGCGAGGCTACTCCTCCATATGAAGGGGATGAGTTGTGTGAGTAAAGGGAATAATTTATTGGAATTGGGAAAAAGGTAGCGGATTGGAGATGAGTTTCCTGAAGTGAAATGATTTTTGGATTATATTGTCTGATAAGAATGGTAGTTGAGATTAGATTTTTGAGATTAGATTGTCTATGTTGAGTCGTATGATGATTGGTCATCGGGAGTCATATTTTGTTCTTGCATGTCATCTGGTTGCGGCAAATCTATTTTCTGCTTCTTTGTTGTAGTTTTTGATATGGTTTTTAATTGTCGTAATAATCGATGTGAAGTTTTGTTAGGAAAAATTTTTATTTTTTGTTGAGAAAATAGGCATGGTTGTGAAGTGAGGTCTAATTCTTTTGATTCCTTTGATGCATTTGGTTGCTTTCTTTAAAGTCGTTATTATTTTCAATGATGGATTCGTGGTCATATTTGATTATCTTGCGATGTTCTACGGCTGGTTTAATGGAGTTTTAATAGGGAATTAGTTGTGTTGTTCCTTTAGATATGGTTGCGGGTTCGTTTATTGGAGTTGCGTTAACAGTCATTTTGGCAATTGATGCAAAGCTGTGATTACCTTGATTGTGGCGTTCATTATATATTGTAAGAGCTGTTTTCTTTAAAACTTTACTTAAAGTTTTGATTGTTTGCAGCTCCTTTTGCTTGATAAAAGTAGGATATATTTTGTAGTATACATTATGGTTGTAGGGTTTGGTATTATTGTCTTTGCAATTTATCGAGTGTGTACTTTCGCATATCCAACATTAATTTTTTCGGGTAGTGTAGGACAGGAGAATGTAAGTGCTGCGTTCAGTAACTTTCACTTTAATATCTTCCTTAAATGCTGTGAGGGTGATCAATTTGGTTGCTTGCTTTAGATCTTTGGTTTTTATCAGGGGCCTAATTACGGCATTCGATGTCGTCTTCAAAATCGAATGAAACAAAATTTCGACACTACCTAACGTTTAGATCACGGCATTCGATCGTAATTTTAAATTGGCTACTCCGACTTTTTGCAATGCTGCAAACATATGTTCAGCAGAAAATGTCAAAAGAAAGTAAATTTATCATCTGAATGTTTAAACAAAAATTGGAATTTGGTAAAAGACAAAGTTGTATATGGAATATAATGGATCCCACGCTATTTTTTTACTCAACATCGTCCGAATCAGAGGACGAGTGCAACATAACTTTAATTAGAAGAAATATTCGCGATAAAAGTAATCCTCTATCGCTGCCTGAAGTTGAGTAAGTTAATGTCTTCAAAAGGCAAATTATTTCTAATGTGCTATATTCAAAATAGATTCAAAAGACGATTTAGGCTCTCTAAAGAAGCATTCAGCTATGTCCTCTCGGCAACTAATGTTCCTGGCCATATGTCGACATCGGTTACACCAATACTGCAACTCGCCGCAACATTAAATCTTTTGGCCAGCGGTAGCTTCCAACACAATGTAGGAAACGATTTTCTACTTGGACTAGCGCAGAGTACAGTTTGCAAAATAGTTAGAAACATTTGTAGTGAAATTGAAAATGTTTTGTGTTCCAGAGAGATACAGTTTTTGCCGGACAAATCTTTAAAATGTATGGAAAGTTTCATGGAAAAATTCAAATGCCCAGGAGGTTGGTATTGAAATAATTACAAACTCCTTTAAATATCATTACTCTTTTAGTAATTGGATGTGTCGATGGGACTCATTTTGGATTACAAACACCAAAAGAAAATGAGTATATGTTCTTTAACAGAAAAGGATATCACAGCATAAATTCAATGATCGTGAGTACTTTTTTGGACACTAAAAAACTTTTTTGGACACTCCAAAATTAAACTTTTTCTAAAATGTTTTTAGATTTGTGACCACGAATATAAAGTGCTAGCAATTAATTCTAAGTACGGCGGGGAAACACTCGGAAGAACGAGCTTTACTAGAGGAACTATATAGGGATAAAGGACTAAATGTTTGGCTGCTTGGTAACAACTGAAGCATTAACGCACTAAATAAATCCGTTTTTCATTAACTTTCGATTTAGGCGACTCGGGTTATCCATTAGAACCGTGGTGTATAACGCCTTACAGGGACCCAGATGAAGGATCGATAGAAGCACACTTCAATGAAGTTCATTCAAAAGTTTTCCCTGCGCACAATTTTGAAGCTTATTTTTTGCAAGCTCGGAATGCTCCAACATAAACTCTGCAAGCACCTCCTTTTGTTTGCCATTTATTTTATTTATATTTGGTCTTGAAACATTTTTTTCCTTTATTTTCTTTAAATTCTCCCTGAAAATAAATAAATATTAAATATTTGCAATATAAAAAAACCTTAAACTATTTACATTTTGCCGATGTTCTCTTTTTTTTCTTTGGTGTCTGCAAAATTATTAGTGTTTGTTTTGTTTCGATGACATTTGATCTATCGAATGCAATATCGCATAGTTGCATTACGATATCGACTGCCGTGATCCGAACTATCACCATTTCGATGCAATTATACTCGATATCGAATGCGGTGATTAGGCCCCAGGATTGTCCCGTTTCTCAGTCTTTTCGCTTCTTCCACTTCTCCATCAATTGTTTTTTTTTTACTAAGAACGGATTAAGGTTGGCTAGGGTTTCATTGCTGGTACTTACGCGTTCAATTAAAAGAAATTTTGGCCCTTTGGAGCAATTTTTAGGTGTTAATGTTTTGTCAATTTGGATAAGCGCTTGGATTCCCACCAAAACCTTATCAAGTGGTTTGGCAATGGCGATATTGGTGGTTTGGCAATGGCGATAATTATTTTTTGCTTGCTTTTTATTTGTCGCTGTACTTGATAGTGATGATTGTTTCCCAAGAACTGGTTTGAAATCATTGTTTTCACTGGTTCTTTTACGCACTGTGATGGAACTTAGTTGTGGCACAGACGCAGTCAGATGGCACGAGAGAAATTAAAACTAAAACCTAAAAGTTAAAATTTATGGAAGAAGTAAGTAGATATCAATTTAACTAAGTTCCATTAGTTCCTTTTTATCATTCGAACTAGGTTTCACCAAAAAAAAAAAATTGCCTTCCTGAGAAAAGTGTCATTTTAGATTCATCTTCTATTATCTTAGTTCCATAGTTAAAGCCCCTGGTACATCAGTAACGACCTTCACCGTTATCTAAAAGTACTTACAGTCAACACCGATATAAGAAAATTGGGCGAATCTCACCAAGAAAGACTCCGCCAGCACACAAATGAAGAAGCCAAATTTCTTAATGTTATCAGCTTAAAACGACGACTACGACGCACTAAACTTTTTGAACTGGTGGAGCGCATTCAATAAATTTCGCTAAAATGTATTGATTTCTTTATATAATTTATTAGATGTAAGCAGATCATTGGTCATAAATGACCAGGCGTTGTGGAAAAATATGTCTCAATAAAAAAAATTAAAAATTAAAAAATATTCTCTTATCTTGCAAGAAGTCGAAGATATATATGTGGATGCCAGATTAACAAACACCATAATTCTTAATGCGATGACAATGTTAATGGAGTCGTCTTCATCGGAAAGTGAAGAAAATATTATTCGCGATAAGTTACAAATCCATAATATTGTTACGAAATTGCCCTCTTGACAATTTAATCTGTTACAAAATTGCCCTCCTGACAATTTCTCTAACTCTCTGTACTCGGACTCGTACCACTGGATTGTGTAGTATTCAAACAATCGCTGGTTAAATTAAAATAATTAGCTTTATTTAACTATTGCTATTTACACATTTAATATTAGGCTTAAAGTTTACTTAGTTATTATTTGCACTTTATTTCACAAACCATTAGTCCTTTATATAATAAGTAATTTCATCACTTTATTTAATAATGGATTTCATCACTTTGCAAAATTACAAATACTGCTAATACTGCTGCTTCGATTAAAATGCCTGATGTACACACTGTTACGGTCGCTGATCTAATGTATTCGACTTTGAACAGTCTTGTCGCTTTTATAGTTTTCGAAAGGTTGGAGTAGAAAATTCTACGCCATTCTCGTATTTTCTAGAATTTTCGATCCATTTCGACAGAAGTCGAGAATATTCTTTTTGATATTACCGACAGATGGTTCTTGAATAAGCTTTTATTCGAATAGTTCGCATCTTGACTCACAGGGGGCACTCATTCTCCAGATGGGATCCTAAAAGTATGCAATCCCGTTTCACTGATATGCAATCACGTTTCAATATAATAAAAAGCAATACAATTTTTTTTATTTATGAAAGGAATCCACGTAATTCTGTGAAGCATTATTTCGAGCAGGTAGTGCCCACTTATGTATACCGGAAAATCGCAAAATAATGACAATAAAAATATGATACAAACAGCAGTTTCAATTGAAATTGTTGCAAATTTGCGTTCGCGTGCTTTCTTCTCTTCGTCAGCAGATACTGTCTTAGATGTAGATGTAGATATATTTAAGGGTGTTATACACTGCGACCTGAAAGATTAATTGTGATGCCCCTATTTATTTGAAAGATGAGGATATTCTCATCTATAAATCTTCTGTCAGTTAATTTTCGACAGGAATTCATATATTTTGGACGAATCAAGATGAGGGATCTTGCTCATATCTAAGATATAATCTCCAAAACACCTGAGTCTATTGTGTGCCAATGGTCCGCAGTCTGCATTCAGGTGCAGTGAGGTTTCGTCACTTTCTCCACAGAATCGACTGAAGATATACCCAACTTGTTAAAATGGTAGTTGAGTCTACAATGTCCGCTTAAAATGCTTGTGATGATTCTTAATTTACTCGAGGCATATTTATTAAGTCCTTAGCTCTTTAAGATTAAAATCTCCCAGAAGAGCTTTGGACTGTCTTAATCAGCTGACAATGGTAGTGGATCCAGAGAAGTCCACAGAAAGGTTCAGGGCCGTTGAAGTGAGAGGCCGCAGCCTTCCTAGCTAAGCTATCAGCCTTCTCATTTCCCTCTACTCCTATGTGGCCTGGTACCCATATTAGAGATAACTTGTTCATACTGACTACGGAGTTTAGCTTCCCAATACAATCCCACACAAGTTTAGACCTCACTAAGGGTGAGCTCAGACTCTTGAGTGCTGCTTGACAATCAGATAGTATCACGATGTTTTTGCCCCTTTCTTTATAGCGTGAATTTCCGCTTGAAAAATGCTTGGGATAGAACCCATTGGTTCCCAGTAGTTGGTTCTACGTCCAAATACTCCTGCCCCAGTTCCGTCCATTATCTTAGAACCGTCAGTATACCATCATTGTACTATATATATGTGCAAAATTGAATTTACTTGGCATAAAATCCTTGTGAGATTTTAGTATACCACATTCTTGAGTTGAATTTTTACCCCATATATTTTCGGTGTAATTTGATTCTCTCGGAATAATTTCTTGTATACTGGTAAGAGATTTCCTAGCAGAGTCTTGAATTACTAGATGAGAGGGTGTTAAATATAGTATAGCTTCCACTGCAGCCGTTGGACAGATGCGCATAGCTCCAGTGATAACAAGGCAGGCAAGTCGTTGTACTTTACTTAATGCAGATTTCGCTGTCTTAAGTCTAGCTCTATTGGATCAGGCTACAGAACCATACGTGATGATTGGTCTCACCATCATGGTAAATACTGTCTTACTCTCTTGAACTTCGATTATTGCAAATTCGTCCTGGAAATGTGCGCGACAAACCTAATATAAAATTTATTCATATAATAACAATCTTAATATCAATGATCACGCTTTTCCTCAACTATAAGAAGGAGGCATTGTAGGTATGGACTTATATATACAGATATGATCAGAATAATTTATTATTTCTGAACAATTTTAATTTGGCCGTCCGTATATTGGTCACTTTTTTTCTACACCGTTAGAGATATTTTAATGAAACTTTCCAAAAGTCTGGACAAAGATCCAAAACCAGATTGCTATAAGAGCCGATATGGACCATCTCTATATCTCTATATGAAACTTTTTAACCTTTTTAAAAATGGCTGTAACTTTGGTCCAATTGATGGTATAGTGATGCAATTTAGTCCTGCGAAACACATGTCAAATGAGGGAGGTTTATATTAACTGCCAAGCGCACTATTCACAAATATTCATAACTAAAGATCTATTAGAATTTATGGATGCCATTTTCCGAGAAACCACATGTGGACATTATAAAGCTAACTGAGGTTGATCAGAGAAAGGACACGCTAACTTTTGATATAAGGAACTTTCGGGTGCATATCTTGGATATCTCTAATCGCAGAAACTACTAATCCAAATACCACCAAATTTTGAACAAACTTTTGGCTGTAAGCAGGTTTTTGTTTTCAATTGGACCCCCAGAAGGCCCTGGGTGGCGCTGGGGTCGAGATATAGAAAACCCGTTATTTCTCCAGAACCAATGGACCAAATGACACCGAATTTTTGTCACATGATAAATTGGTCCTAATACAAATTTTTGTATCCACCAGGTGTTGCTGGGATCGAGATATTGGAAATTATCAATTTATATGGGGAACGAGTGGGGGTTTTTTTTAATTTGATAAATTCGACACGGTTTTCTCTAAGAAATTAAATAATAATAATAACAGCGATAAATTATTTTTAAAGCGGCCCTTAAACGATCAATCGATTGAAGGGAAATTTCGTGTATGTGTATTTCACGTTTGCCCTTACACTCTTCAATCAGTCGACGTCAGATTTTAGTTTACTTCACGTTGA